>JANDEH010000011.1:28547145-29147145 GCA_024610705.1 Tetragnatha versicolor | reverse complement strand
GAAGTAATGAGTTCCGGCGGGCCAGCCATAAAAACACTAAATAATTTATTGGGCCAGATCGCTGCGGGCTCCACCCAAATGCCCAGAAATGAAAACTTTGCAGCGTTTATGCATGCATGCCATTAAATCACTTAATGGAGAAGGGAGTCAGGTCGGTGATTTATAAGTCATCAATCAGCCCTATGAGAAATTTATAATAATAACGCATTGTTTGTGCCAGGAACAGATGATAAACTGAGATTTGGTCCCAGTACCCCTTTTCCCCCTTCCATTTTTTTCTCTCCCCATCTCATTTACCTTCCTTTTTTAAGCGCGGCGCGGGAGAAAAAAAACTAGCACGGAATAGATTAATTTCGAAAACTTTAAACCTGTAAGTTTTTTAATAAATAAAATATAGCTCCGGCGGAGAAAAGTAACGAATTTAATGAGCTTAATGAATTGATTAAAGGACTTTTATTATTTTCCGCCGGTCCCCCCATTCTTTACGGTTAACAGTTAGGCTAAGAGAATAATTTTTGCGAGCCGGCACGGGTAAAAAAAAGGGAAAATTATTGGCGATGGTTTTTTACGGATCTGGCAACCGTGCAAGATGGAGAGAGAAAGAAAAAAAAATCTTCGTATTAATTGAAATCGCAAAAACACTTTTTTCTTTTCATTTTTTAACTTCCATAAAGGTTTAAAGAAACGAATGTTAAGTTTTACAGGGGAAAAAATCACCGCAAGAAAATAATTTATTTTATTCACGATCTAAACTCGGAGTAATGAAGAAATATGACGATTTTTTCTCCTTCCACTTCCATAACGTCATTCATTAATCAGAACTTTAAAAATAAACGGTATTTTTAATAAATTAATTGAGACTCCCGCAAAAGCCGTGATTCATTCCATTCACTTCTCTTTCTTTATTCGAATGTAAAAAAATCCCCTTTCATGATTTCTTTAAATAATGCCATTCGATAATAAACGCCCTTTTTACGCACAATAATCGATACGATTGAAAAAACTCATCGATGAAACAAACGCTCGCGCCATATTCGCAACGTTGCTCGATTTCATAAATGCAACTTTCAATTAAAAAAAAGTCAGTGAAATCATTCTAATAGTAATTAAACACGGTTTCAGCTTACGATCAGGATGTAAGGGTAACAAAATAAAGTTAGCCCTCAAATCTTCAATCAAACCTCAGACCAGGAATTTATTTTTCTTTGAGTGGTATAATGAACAAAAAGTAGAAAATAATAAAGAAACATTTATTAAAATTTTAACAAAAATATTTCAAACGGAACCTATGAGAAAGATAAGCTGTTTTTTGACTGCTATTGGGCATGTAAATTTGAAATCCGTTATAATTCGAGTTACTACTCAAGAATTTTAAAAACTAAAGCTTTTTCTCAAAAATAATTTTAAGCATGCTATATTCAAAAGGGTCTTGGTAAAATAACTTTGTAAAAATAATCTTGTGATTTGATTTCCTGAATTTAAAGAACTTAAGCTTGTTTCTGAATAATAGTTTTAAGCATGCTATATTTAAAGTTTAAAAGGTTCTTAGTAAAATTATTTTTGAAACAAAAATCTCGCGTTTCAATATTTGCTCTTTTTTATTATAACTAAAACTTTTATGATAAAAATATTTTTATCAAATCAAAAATTGAAATAAATAATAAATTTAAATCAAATACAAATATTTTATCAATCAAAATGCTTCCGTTGATGATTCATAGGGGAATATAATTTGTACAGAAATTACAACTTATTTTTCTATATTCTTTATTCTGTTTCTTATAATTCTATTATCTTTTCCGAAAGAACGTCACGATCTCGATAAAGAACATTAATTTCATCCAAAACCTTTATCCTTCGAAATAATAATTTTACTTAAAATTCTTATTGATATTAAACTGTGGAAGAATATTCACAAAAGTAAGTACTTAGTGTGGTACTGTATCGAAACTTAAAAAATAACACTAATTTTTCCAGAAAATTTCTATTTTTGGTTCATAGTCATAAATAGATGGATATAATTTGGTCATATATATAATATAAATATAACCTTTTCGTTTCCAGCCATTCGATTGTAAAGCAAATAAAAAGCGTAGGTTGGAAATAAGTTACAGAGATGCCAACCATTCCGGATTTTGCGGAATCATTCCGCATTTCAACCCTGAATTCCGCAATTACGGATAAAGCTAGAAAAACTACGAAAACTATGCTACTTATATTTTAAAGATACTATATTAAATTTTTCTTCTCAATTATCTGTTTTTAGCTTCAATCCTTGCAATACTTATTTTTTTACTTAGAATTGCGGATAAAAACTATAACGCTAGTCGCTAGTGACTGATGAGATGGGCAATAAGAAAGGGGAATCAATCGGAATTCGGAATATTCTAATCTGCGTGGATGATTGATTCATGGGAGGAAAAAATGCTTTCTTTTCTCAGATATTTGCGTTTTCAGGACTTTTCTAAAACTTATCAAAAGATTGGGTCATTTTTCTACCTGCAGAAGGCTTGGCATCGGTCGCAAGCCACGCGGCACGCCGGAATTTTTTTAGGGGGGCGATTACGGATGAGCGTTGTCTCAGGTTGGCAACTCTGTAAGTATAATCACGTGCCTTTTAGGGCCGTATCCAAGGGGGGTATGGGTTCAATTAAAGTTCGTACTCGCCATGGAAAATCCTTAAATTTCAAGGCCTTGAAATTGCACATTTATCCCAAGAGCCTTTAAAATCCTTGATTGAATTTTAATAAGGCTTTGAATATGAAAAAGTATAATATCACGGTCCAAAATTTCAATAAAAGATAGCGGAATTTCAATTATAATACCCGACTTTTCCTGTAAAGTTGGCTTCGCTCAATACGACGGCATGCACGGCAGACCGGAAAAACAACTTAACACTCGCAAATTCAGATGAGGTAAGAAAGTGGATTGCTCTTACCGGACATCTGTGGCGGACACGTCTTGTCGCTGAGCCTCCTCCGGACGGGGCCAAGCACCCCTCCACCGCCTGGCGGGTGGTGCATGGGGGGTCCGAGACGCTGGGGCACGGCCGCCATGAGGGGCCCGGCCGTCGACATGGTGGTCATGACGGCCGACAGGGCGGGAGGAGAGCTGCTCACGGCCGGCGCGACCCCGAGCTGCGGCGACGTCGGACCGCCGCTGCCGCCCTTGCTCCCGTGGTTGTTGTTGGACGATACATTCTGCAACGCAAACGGATTGGCTTAGTCGGCAGGCTTATGTTTCCTCGTAGTTGTATGAGTTCTATAGAAGATTATTTATAATAACTTTAATTCCGCGAATTATTTTCCACGCTTTGAACTGTAAATGTGTTTTCCTTACAATGTTAATGGATCAGAAAGTTATTTATTTTCTGCCAATTTCTTCCAAGAATTCGAAAATTGGTTATTACTCCCTCTTCAGACAAATTCCATAAATTATCCTTTATGGATCGAATTTCTCACTAAAAGAAAATAAGTTTCTGAGCATTTAAATCCTTAATTTTTTTATATTTTTATTTGGACCAACAAGGAGGTAATAGGATCTTACAAATATTGCAGTTACCATTTAGTAACTATTGAAATCAAGGTATAATTTTTATGTTTATCTAATTAAGATGGTCTGGAACACATGATGCCATTATTTTAAGCTTTCGCAATTATAGGATATCATTGTGCTCGTGCTAATACCCAGTTTTCACTTTATTTGACAAAGTGTTACAAAATATTTTTACCCCTCATGTACTAAAAAAGATTTGTTCCCATCTTTCTCCCTTTTCAAGTAAACATTTTATATTTGATTGTAATTTTCCCCTACATAGGAAATTATAATTTAACACTCTTTTAGACTTATGAAATCCCAGGTCTTGCTACCTTCTCTATCAGGAATTGAAAAATATAATCTTCAAATTTCGTGATAAATACGGTCAAATTAAATGAGTGCTTTAATTTAACCTATCTGCTGCGATAAAGCAATCTGGCATGACCAGTTGGAAGAATCCAGTAGATACAACTGAGAATGACGTCCAGTTTCTATATGTGTGATTCATTCATTGGTTTTGCCAAATTACCGTATATGTCAACAGAACTGATGAGATGGAAACGCTTTTTCGGGGCTTTACCCCGAGTAAATCAATTAAAATTATAAATCCTTGATCAATACATTGTTGACGGGTCATATTAGGAACCAGCAAAAAAAATCTGCAAAATTACTTCAGAAATGCTTTTAAAGTGCAGGTTTCTTAAAGAAGTCTGCAGCTATTTTGTAGAAATAGGACTTTTGAAGTCTTTCAGCGTGCAAAGAGCAATTTTGAAACCATTTAAAAGACTATCCAGCGGTCTTAAAAAAACTGCAGACAAAGTGTTTCCATCCCCTTCACTTTTTGAAGCAATTTTGCTGACATTGTTTTTTTGGCTTGATTATCTGACAGAATACAGTTTAGGAGGAGGAGGGCAAATAAGAAATACTGACGTTGTTTTCCATCTTGGGTGAGGCCCTGTGGTGGGTGGTTCCGTTGTTGTAAGGGGGCTTCATGTGCAGGTGCTGCATCATGGCCTGCAGCCGCTCCTTCTCCTTGGAGAGCTGCAGCTCCAGCTGCGACACCACCTGCATCTGCACGCGCGCCTGCGCAGTGCTGCGGTCGTCCAGCTGGTGTTCCAGGTTCAGGTGTCTGCACAGACAAAAAGAGTAACTACATTGGTCTACATGAAAGAGTTACTTACTACTAACTTCCTAAGATTATTTTACAACATGAAAGAGTTACTACATTGGTCTACGGTCTACTACTAGTACATGAAATAGTTATGGTCTACTACATGAAAGAGTTACTAATAACTTTCTAAGATTCTTTTATAACATGAAAGAGTTACTACATTGGTCTACGGTCTACTACTAGTACATGAAATAGTTATGGTCTACTACATGAAAGAGTTACTAATAACTTTCTAAGATTCTTTTATAACATGAAAGAGTTACTACATTGGTTTACGGTCTACTACTAGTATATGAAATAGTTATGGTCAACTACTACATGAAAGAGTTACTAATAACTTTCTAAGATTCTTTTACAACATGAAAGATTTACTAAATTGGTCTACTACTACATGAAAGAGTTATTACATTGGTCTACTACTACATGAAAGAGTTATTACATTGGTCTACTACTACATGAAAGAGTTACTAATAACTCCCTAAGATTCTTTTACAACATGAAAGATTTACTACATTGGTCTACTACTACATGAAAGATTTACTATATTGGTCTACTACTACATGAAAGAGTTATTACATTGGTCTACTACTACATGAAAGAGTTACTAATAACTCCCTAAGATTATTTTACAAAATGAAAGAGTTACTACATTGTTCTATTACTACATTACAGCAGAGTTGCTACATTGGTATAGTGGAGGAACTTGCAGAAATAACGAGCTCCAATGTAAAGCTGTTGGAGTTAGCTCGTTGCTGGCTGCGAGTGCCTCAATTGAATTCTTGGTACAGAATGCATGTGAAAAATCGTTCACAAATCACTATGCAGCTGAAGTTATCTATTTTGTGTGAAGATCTACTAAAGAGAAGATTAGGACTTAGGAATTAAAAGGGAATTAAAAAGGACTAGATGAAATTGCTGTGCTTGGTTCGTAGATACAGGAAGATGAACAGATGATGAGTCTGTTGATATATCATACCTCCCTACTTTAAAGGCTAGAACTTATGCTATTATGACAGGAACGATATGAAATATTGTGTTTGGAAGGACAGTGGGAGGATGAGACTCACTTCTTGAAGGCATGGAAGTCCTCGCAGACGGCCTCGCACCCAGGCCACTTGCAGACCCCGTGTCCGTAGAGCGCGTGGGCAGGCGGGCTGGGACATCGCTCCTCCTTGGGGGTCGGGGGTAGACTGCCCCTAGACCCGGAGCTGGCCGTGCTGCTCACAGGGGATACGGAGTAGGAGTCGTGGGGAGGGCCCCCGTTCAACAGCGGCCGGCCCCCTGGGGAGCCCCCGTGTAGCAGTCCGTTGGGCCCTGACTCGTCCCCGGAGCCCCCTTCTTTCCACACTTCGTTGGCGTTCAGACCTAAAAGAGAAGACATTAATATTGAACACGTCAAAAAGTGAACAAAAGTAACGTCATTTTGAGGTGCCTCATTGTGATTCGTCCAACAATGAGATATTGGGCCGTTTTACAACATCAGGATGAGTGGAAACGGTCCCAAAGTAGCTGGTACTAATAATTGAATCTAATTTTATGCATTAATACTTGGTTATTGAGTGTTTTAGATGTTAACCATATACAGGGTGTTTCAGAAATTCTAGGACGAGTAGGCACACCAACACGACTCAGAATCACACAGGAAGGGGGGTCGGAAATGCCCAGTTGTATAATCCCCAGAGGAAATTGACACGTAATCTTTTAAGATTGTATAAAAAACAGAAAAATCTGTTCAATTAAGAGATTTATTACATAAAACCGATAGGTCTGGGTAAACATGTACTGAAATTTCAGGTTTAACTTGGTTTTTAGGTAAAAATGCAAGAACCGAACGATTTTGCTGGTTTTAATCCAATCTTAAAAGGTTACGTGTGAATTTCCATTAGGGATCATACAACCTTCCCTACCCGCTTATAAAAACCCCTAGGGCGTTAGAGGTGAATTCTGTGATTCTGAGTCGTCTAGGTGTGCCCTAACCCTTCTAGAAGTTCTGAAACATTTATCTGAAACACCCTGTACAACGAAGTTTTAAAGTTAAGTTTAAGTGAAAAGGGGTTTAAAAAACCGGACATTTTATCTCCATCACTGATCAATTCTTTTTTGAAGTTTTTACTCATGTGGTCAAAACTTCCATCCATGTTTTCTCTTGAAAAGCATTGCAAAAACAAATGATCTTGTCAAAACTAAGCAACGCTGTATCACTGGTTTTGGGTCTTTAGAAAAATTTTGAAAGTGGAGATAAAGATATTCCTAGAGAGTTAGATGCAGTTCATTCAAAATACATTTAGAGCATTTTTTATGAACATTGAAAGTTTTTACATCGCGAAAAAAAATCTTATGAGTATAACTCAAAGAGAATTAAATTATTGTTTTAGCGCAAATATGACACAATCCGTAATTTCCCTAAAAAACTATTACTACAGAAGTTTAAATAAACAATGATGGCTAGACTATTTTCTGTAGAAAAGTTTGATAAAAACTTCATTAAATTGCGATAGACTAAACATAGAGAACACATTATTTTAATTAACTCCAACAAATGCAATATAAAAATAGTTTTTTAAGAGCATATTAATTGTAGTAATTGTACCAATGTAATTCTACGCATAATGCACTACGGATGATTTTTTTCTTCAAGTTATGTTATGCGAGTAGATAAACAAAAGAATAGTTAGAAGAAAAACAATTTCAAAGTAATTGTTTTAAAAATTCTGTCTTCATCATCTTAAAACAAAACACAATACTGCTATCTTAGCTAAAAAAAGCAGTATTAGAGTGTACTTTGATATCTCTAAATAAAATTAAACCCAATTAATACCATTAAAACATGGATTTATGTTCTTAAGTTTCCGCACAGGGAATTAGAATTCTGTATAATCAACTTACTTTATAAGAATTATGGTGCCTACAAACTTATTTCATCAGGGGGCATTAGACGGACTGAAGCTCGAATGCAAAAGAAAAACTCATTCCATTATGCCGAGAAAGGCACAGGGGCAATCTAAATTAAACTATTTCCGAAGGATCTTAATCGCAAAAACACTCATTACAAAGAAAGGGAAGCAAAAAACGAAGCTCTGTGGCGATTATGTTTGTTTAGAAGGGGATTCGAAATTAAACGTTTGAAAGGGTATTCAGTACGTCAGGAACAAGTTGTTAAAAAACTATTTATGGAACTCTATTTTTATTCGATGTGCAAAATAGTTTTCATTATCAAAAGACTCCATTGTTCTAAGGAGTAATGAAATTTGCATGAAAATCAACTCCGGAAAAAAACAATCCTTGAAAGAAAACTCGGCAAAAAATCACGCGATCTTAAAAGAAAACAAATTAGTAAATGAATACACTTTAAAGAGGACTTTTTAGAGATTTGAAAGTTAACACAAAACGGAGATTAGCGAGTGGTGAGCGAGATAAAAAATGGGACAAACACAAAAGCAAACAAAGCTGGAGTCATCAAAGCACGATAAACAAAAATTAAAACTCGCAGAGAGAGAAAAAAAGCTAGCCATTTCGATGAAAAATATCGCGGCACTATTTTCATCGTTTTTTCCCGAGACTTCTCTGAGATAAAATTCTCGAAAACACACCTAAGCAAAAGAAATGAAAGAAACTCGAGGAGAAAAAAACCGCTAACAAACAAAAGAAAGGTCTTTGCGATTAGCATGCTAAAAAAAGTAATTTTAGTTTTAAGTCATCTTATCTTCATAAACATTTCGTTTGAAAGAGCCAGGGTCATTAATTGACTTTAAAAATTTACTTATTTATTTACTTTTTTCTCCACACCGCCTCGCTCTTGGAAAGTTAATCTCTCTATCTCGCGTGGTTGTTCTTCCAGAGTAAATAAATTAACGTGTTAATTAAAATCACAATTGATGGCTACGTGCTAATCCCACTGTCTCTAAAATCGAGAAACTGTGCGACTTTTTAATTTTAATTTTTCCGTCACGGTTTTTTTATATTCCTCCTTCTTCCCCACTCAACTCGACTCAAAACTAACTCTCGCACTACAAACAGAAGCCGGCATTTAAGCCTCTTGCACAGACTTCGGTCGAATAACAATAACTCAAATAAATACATTAATGAGTTTTTTTTTCATAATAATAATGATAAAACAAATCTTAGATATGATTGTCGGCATGTTTGATTACTCAGATTAAAAGAGATGATATTTGCCGAAACCAAACCGGTAATTTACTAATGTAAAATAAACAAGGTAGGGATTGCTTCAATAATCTCCCCGTAAAATATACGTTTAATCCTTTTCCATCGAGGTAGAAAAAAAAGGAGAGAATTATTCCATTAAATGCTCCTCGATATGTTTATAGCAGAGAAAGACACTTTTTCGCCGATAAAAAAGGCCATCTTTGAAAACATAATACGCCGTTTGAGCAAGTGATTAATTTTTTTCACAGTGCTGCATTAATTCCTAATGAAGTTATAATAATTCTCGCGATTTTTAATAAATACTAGATCATCATATTAGCGCCTTTTTCGCGTTTTTTCCTCCGATTTTTCTTCACAAAAGGTCGCCAAGTATGTATCCGATCGGCCAGGCTTAGGGGGACTTAGGGAGATATATTTATGTATAATAAATGCTTTTAAGTACTGCTGCAAAGAAAAGGCGATGGCAAAAACAACCGATCGCTAATGGACAACGATCCTTAAATGAGTCTGAAGAGTGTTTCTTCAGGTGTTTTTTTTCTACCATCGCTCAAAAATACATCTAAGCCCCTTTATCTAATGTATAAAATCTGTATTATTTATTTCCGATTGTACTCTCTGCACCTTTTAAGTTCGAACTTAATTAAAACGAGGTGCGGATTATACGAGAAAAACTTCAAAAAAACTTTTTTCATCTAAAGGATTTCATCTTTCTAATTCCTCTCACTTTGTTGGTGAATAAAGAGTTTCGGGAAATTGTTTGATTTTTTGGGAGGTTTTTCATATAAATGCTCGATGAAAGGAAAAATTAACGCAGGAGTTTATGGAGCGAGCAGCATAGATGATGATTTTTTTTCTTTCTTCGAGAATTCCTCTTTAATTACTCATAAACGGATTCTCTAAAAATGCCTTTCAAGTTGGAATTACAAGGTAAAGACACTTATTAAGTAGTTTTTGTAGATCATTGGAGTTTCTTTAAATCGCACTCAAACTAGTATTTTGTTTCATACTTTTGTCATTAATCAGTCCTGCTTAATGGATGTGAAAATAAGAGAAGAAGGGAATTAAAAACTTTAAGATGATAAAAAAATAAAACTAAAAAGGTAGAGTATAACTTCCCTTTACACCGTTACGATCTAGCACTGCTTCATACAGCTAAGAAAATGTTACGGGCCAGTAAAACAAGATATTTATCAGAGGTCTATTTAGAAGAGTTTTGGGTCCATTTTCGGGCCCTTCACAAAATATTTTGTCTTATAAACCGACTCTTCACTAAGAATTGTAGCCTTTAAACGTTTAAACGGACACTTAACAAACAGTTTCGCTTCTGCCGTTCCCACTGAGCGCTATAGTGTTAGTCAAAAAAACTACAGCTCTTTTCTCTTTGAAAAACATAGTTTTGTGATTTTCCACAATACTACAAACATGGGACCCTATTTTTACAAATTAAAAAAAACAGGATCCTGACTGAGAAAACTTATGTAACGCTGACTTCAAATTCATAAAATTATGAGTAGATAAAAAACGGTGTTTTTTATAGTCTGTGTAATTAGAATCGGCGGCTCGCTACTATACTATATTCATTTAGAATTGACGCTTGAGAAATAGTGCTTTCCCCCACGCTAGAAGCGTAACCATAGTTACGATCTTCGAGCAGCCAATAGTAAGCCTTCTTCGTCACTTTGACGAGGATAGTTGCTATGGTTACCGATCGGTGGTGGGGGAAGGAAATATTTTCAAGCGCCAGTTTAAAATGAACTGAGTATAGTCATTTCCCATTGCATTTCTATTGCTTTGCTATGGTGACGAGCCGCCCAATCTATTTACATGGAGTATAGTCATCTTCTATCCCTTGTAAAATTGTCGTCTATTCTGAGAGATTTTAGCCTGGGAACGTTTCTTTGTTAGAATGTAAATAATATGGATGTGTTGGTTACACCATCGCAGAGATATATGGCTTATTCCCAACCAAAGAGGGGTTTTTGTAAATAAAAGCATATTTTTTGCACGCGGTAGCCAATTCTCTAAACTCATTCTCAATACTCAATAAATTTAGTCACTCTTAATCATCAACAAATTTCTCTTAAATTAAGCCACTATCACTTAATTAACAACTCAATTAAGATCCTTAAAAAAGAAGTCACTTCCCTATAAGTGTTCCTACAATAGACAGACATATCCAGCCAAGAAAACCCAAAAAATCTCACCTTGCGGCATCATGAATGGCTGCAGGTTGATCATGTACTGCCTGTTGCTGAGCTGCAGCTGCTGCATGAGTTGGTGCTGCTGCAGGGCCAGCTGCTGCAACTGCAGCTGCAGCTGCTGCCTGCCCCCCGCCTTCTTCTGGTCGGGCATGCCGTTGTTGCTCAACCCGTTCAGCTGGTGAAGGATCTGGCTCTGCTGCATGATGTTCAGGTTAATCTGCTCCTGGATGTGCGGGATCACCGATTCCAGCTGCTTCAGCTGTTGGTGCTGCTGATGCTGCTGCTGGAATGATATGAAGGACTCTCAGTATGCAGCTGCTTTAAACTATAGGTTCCTATCAGTAGGTTTTGCTCGGTTTAAAATGCAGAAAACGGATGTCGGGAGGTTTCAATTCAACAAAGCTGCACAGAAAAGCAGTTTCTTTGGTTACAATATCACAAAATTTGTTATAAGCAATGGTTAGAATTCAAAACGTTAAAAAGTATTATCAAATGAAAGGGCATCTTTCAAATCAACTGAGGTCGGGATGGGGAGCGTAGTATTTAAAAGTGATTAATTGTTTAAAAGAAACAGTTGATAATATTTTGTCAATAAGTAGTAAGAAAAGAAGGCACTTGAAGAATAAACGTAAAATTTGTAGGTAACATACGAGCTAACAAAGCTCTATTTCAGTTGAAAAATTCGATTTATCTTATCATTGGGTCTGTATTGTGGAATCAGGACCAACTGAAGCAAGCAGTAGTTGTTACCATATAACATCCCTCTCAAGATCCAAGAGTAACAATTTGTAGGTGATGCCCCCCTTATGCCTCCTACTAAATCCATCTCTGGTTATAACCACGAAGCCATGAAAAGTCTCGGTATTTTACATCGACAATTCATCATTAGCAAGGAGTTAAAATTACAACCCTTAAATCTTCTTCAGAACATAAAATTCAACATTCATTTACGAACCGATAGCTTCAAAGTTCTCACCTGCTGTTGCTGTAGAAAAATGGACTGTTGCTGCTGCAGCAACTGCTGCAGCTGCGTAGGCGAGGGTTGCTGCAGCAGCTGCTGCAGCTGATGTTGCGCCAGCAGCTGGGAGTTCATCATCAGCAGAGGAGGGAGGTTGGACTCGTTGGACTTGCTGTCGTTGGCCGTCCGGGACCTCTTGACCACCTGAGCTTTAGAGCCCTGAGAAGAGAAGGAGGCTCGATCAGTATGCAGTTTTTAATCGAGTGACGTTTTGTAGTAAGGAAATTGAAGTGGTAAGAAAAATCTAATTTTTCATTATTAATATTTATATTTTATCGAATTAAAACAGACTAATCTCCCAAACACTATACATGACTGTGGGGAATTCTTGTACACAAGCTCAAGAATTTCCAAGCGCAGAAAACGTTGCCCAGGATTTAGAGTTTTTGAATCCTTGAGCATACAAAAACCATATCCTCATACAGGGTAATAGGAAGACACAGATATAAGATAATTAACGTACCCCAGTACTATAAGTGATAAAATGAGCTTCTCATATCACTTTGAGTTGCAACGTTTTTCATGTGGATATTGAACAGAATTGTATTGTATAGTATATTTTGAATATTGTGAACATTGGCATGTTTAGGAGCTTACTGAATGGTAAATAATTTACTGCTTCAAAATTGGATGAAAATACAGGATGTTTAAAAGTCCTAGATTTGAAAATATCTGTTAAAAAAGTAAAACTCAAATTGAAAACTTCAATGCACGCGTTTTTGCGATTTAATTTCTTCAAATAGTTCCTTCCCATTCTATATCTATATCTTAAATACTCGTATTCAAACATATTAGAAACTACGAAAAATTTCCCAATTTTTTAGATATTTCCCGAAGTGTTCTTTTACCACCGCAAACCAAGAGTAACCTCCCCATCTAATTTTGACATCGTTTGCCAATGTTTTTACCACCTCACAAAAACCGCCATTTCTTCTTTTCCCAAAAAACACTCAAAAGCCCAATCTTTACAAAGATGGCGGCCGTGTAACTTTCGAAAAATTTTTTGTCCGCCGACCAGACCCACTTTAAGCGGTTTGGGCCGTAGGCTGCTGCAGTGGTTCGCTTTTTCGACACCTGTTCTATTACTCAAGAACCACCAAAAGAAGCAGGTAGAAAAAGAACAAAAGGATGAGTTTTTTTTGTATAAGCACGCGGGTTTTTTTGAGCCATTTCGCTTGAGGGCGATGTTTGTCTTGGATTATGCCCGTGTTTGCCCATGAACCGTTTGGTTAAAGTTGAGAATCCGCGAAGAAGAAGAGATGCAAAAACAAACGAAAAAGGGAGCAAAAATTATTTCAAAATTTCCCGTCTTTTGTCATAATTTCCGCCTTTTTTGAGTCGTCGATCGCAATAATAACTGGGTTGTTTGTGTCGGAATTATTTTCCTTTGATATTTTTTTTCAGGGTGGAAGGGAAAACAAACAGGCTAAACACAAAGTGTATTTACTGTATACTCTACTTTTATTGTGTAAACCTGTTTTTTTGTGTGGTTGAACAGGTTCTGTTTTGTCTTTAAAGCTGTTTCTTTTGCTATCAGGGGGCGTTTGAAAACTATTTGTTTAACTTGCGTGAAAAAATGTTTACCTTTTGCTTCTTTTTTTTTTGGTACTCGAAACCACGAAAGCGGATGCTTTGAAAAACCTTGCAACAAATAACTGACATTCTACCACGACAAATACAACGAAATCAGCTTATTTATACATTCCCTAAAGTTTTTTGGTTGTGTGTTAACTAAAAACAAAAGTGTTTGATCAGGGCAGCCATAAATGATAAAAGTAAAATTTATTCCAGTTTTTTCTGATTAAATCAGGCAGTGGCGGTTGCAGATCTATCTCCTTAGGGGATAGGCACAGGGATTTTTTCGCATTTTTTGCGATGAAATTAGAGAAATATTTCACAAACAAATTTAAAAGTTCAAATGAGTTATAACTTTATACATTTTCAAGTCATATGAATCTAGTATTTGAAATATTTCTATATAATACACTTTCTTGGTGCATGCTTCATTGGAAGCAAGAGTCTCCATGGAGCTACAAAAATAATAAAAGGGATAGGACATCTAGAATATAATGAAGGTTTGAGTAGGCTCCTCAACATGTACACACTGGAAAGAAGAAGGAGGGGGGATTTGATTCAGCTTTTTTCAAGTTTATAGAACAAGGGGACACAGAAGGCTTAAACTTTAATAGGGATAACAGAACAAGAGGCCATGGGTGAATTAGACACATTTTAATCAGGATTCAGAAAATAGAGTTAGTTCGAAGGGAGTGTACGAGTTGAGTTTAAGATAAAATTGGACAGTCTGTGGGAATTGGGAAATTCATAAACAAACGACCAGCCTTGTTGGGCTTTGAGCCTGTAGCTTGGTCAACAATATTTGTATTTGTATGAGTCAATAACGTTTCTAAACTTTGGAAAAAAGGACTCCTTAGGATGTTCTATTTTTAACTTAGTACTAAAACATTAAGTTTTACATCCTAATTAGTTTTCTTAAGGCATCTGGTCGTAAGGCAGCATAAAATGTATGTGAACTTATCAATGAAAATATCGCTGCACTGCTATACTAGTTCAATTTCAATTGATTATTCCAGAAAAGTGACTGATTATTTCTGTGTAGTGTGGAAGATATTGTTCAGACTTTTCACTTTTGATATTCATTTTCGAGGAATCGATCATCCAAAGAGAAAAGTATGAATTGATGATTCACTCTTCTTCACTCCTTCACTTTCCTATGCTAACTAGCGATTCACATGTATGAATCAGAGCAGTAGGGTGGCCCAAAAAACTTTTTTCAGGTAGAGTTCTGGGCACCGTCTACTTTTTTGAACAGCAAATAGAAGCTCATAGCCAAAATTTCAACTCTGTTTTCGAATTAGAAGTCGATGCCAAAGAGGAGGGGAATTTGTTGTATTATTTGAGGATGTTTAGGGTTTTTATTTTTTTCTCCACGAATTTTTTTATTTTCAACTTGAAATTGGATAGAAAGGTTTATTTTAGGAGTTAAAAAGCTTTAAAATTTCTTGATAAAAAATTATTCAAAAAAAATTTTTTTATTTAATTTTTTTCTCATTTTTTTAATTTTTGAAAAAGGTAGTTATGATGCACACCAAATGAAAGAAAATGAAATTACTAAAAAATGAGCCTGGTTTCATTTAAGTTGTATAGTTCTAGAGTTATTAGCTGTTTAAAAATGCAGAAAAAACAACTTTACAAGAGTTCTTTGGACATTAGAAAATAAACGATAAAAAAACAAAACCTGAAACATTATATCTATAACGTTAGCAGTTTCTTATAAAAAAATCATGAACAAAATGAGATGGTTTTATCTTTGGTTTTTTAGTTGTTTTGTATAAAAATCTTCGAATTTGGACTTTTTCCACTCCTCTTTGGCATCGCTTTCTAATTAAGGTACAGAGCCCAAACTTTACCAAAATAATTTTCTCTGTAGGTCTAAAAAATTGAGGGTGTGCCGTGGTAATTTAATAACACTTTGTTTTTTCCAATAGAAAAATGGGCCACCCTAATGAGCAGTAAAACAGTGTGAATGAGTCTTAAGTTGTGATTTTCATCTTCACAATTTTAGAAGATTTATTTCATTCCAAAAGAGAAGTAAGAGGTAATTTTGACATATACTATGTAATTTGTTACGTATCACAATATAGATTTCTTTTTCAATCCTCACAAAAAATAACCAGTCTCTTCCCCGCATCCCTCATCATTACATTCCCACCCCCAACATTCGATTAAGCCAGCAACACCACCTTCAATCCCAGTTATCGTCTGCGGCCCAGATCATCCCTCCAACCACCGGGCATCGATAAGGCGAGACAGAAGACATAAATTCCCGAAACTACGCCTTCGGAAATAAACCAAAGTCGCGATGCTATCGGGACCAAGTGACCGTCGGCGAAGGCCTACTACGACAAATTGTCAACCAGATACTGCATAAATAGATAAGGAATCGCCATTTGAGAGGAGGGGGATGGAATGTTTTAAAAGCCATTTTTTCGAAGGGGGGGCTGTTTTTAGCCAGCAGGGGGAGCTGGAGGTTGTGTAGTGATTAATGGCACCAAATCTTGCGGAATGTGGGAGAAAATCTCGTTTTTTATTTCTCGCCCAGGATCGTTTTGTTCGATTTTCGAAGTCGGCTGATCGCCCCCGCTTTCTTTCTGCGCGCCCGGGCGTGATTTGAAGGATGACGTCAAGTGTTGATAGTGTTGCTCTGTGCCTTTTTTTTCGTTCGTCTTCTCGCGGGGTGAAATTGTGCGAGGTGTCAGATAGCGGGTCGGTGACTGATAGGCGACAAAGTTTTCTCTCGCGGTGGAGGTCTATTAAGGAGTAGTTGGGTTCCTTTTGGGTGCAACTACCTTTTTGGGGATGATTCTGATGGGGTTGAATGGGGTTGCAGTTGATGACCAGTACTAGTATCGATGATATTGGCAAATAAAAGGTAAAAAAATGAAGGTTTGTCTTCCCAAGCAGCACGAACGTTCAATGTTCTTCTAATTTTTGTCATATATGGCCAAGTTTCACTTATTCAAGTTGCAGTTGCGTAAACTTTATATTTGGTATGGGATGTGCTACTAGGAAATATAATACAATGAGAAGATGATAGTTATCAACCAGATATAGATGATTTTATTGCCTGATATTATCGGGGCTTGTAAGAATAAATAACTGGCACAGTAAATATCTGGCCCTTATACCCTCGATTTTCAACTTACAAATTTTATGTATTTTTTAATTTAGTTAGTTCATGTAGTACTAAGCACATTTTGAGGTCTGTCATAGTTCTATATAGAATGGTTAAGTTTGTTATTGCATATAGTTATATTAGGAATTAGTTATTGAACTTGGTGGTATGTTGGTTAAAAATATTTTTAACAAGAACTAGTTTAAAGCAGATATGAGCATTTTTTAAACTTATCAATATTCATTAAAAATTAATTTTACTAAGAAGATGACAAAATATACGCAAGGCAAGAAAACTCTGTTTATTTTTTTCAGTTATAGTCTTTTAGAAAAATCCAGCCACTTTTTCCTTAAAAAAACCTTTCTGAACTATTTTACTAACCACTCTTCTATATAATATTCGTATATATTATTGTTAAAAAATATAATATAACTTTATATAGTTAATATTATAATATAACTTTATAACTTTATCCAGATTCATGATTTAAATATCCCACAAACATTTTTTAATCAAACTGATTTCAGGTGAAACTAAAATATTGAATGTTTAAAAAATACATAGCTATTCAATCTCAACAAAAAAAATCAATACATAACAAGTACTGTCTAAATACATAAGATCAAGTCAAATATGATTCAACATACACAACATAAACACAATCTAGTCAAACGCCAATTTTACACGTCATAACCACAAAAAACACCAACAGCACATCAATATCAATCCTTAAGAAAAGCAACAATCACCCCAAAACTAAACTCCTTCAATAAATCCCGCGTATTAATGGTCCACCTCGACAGCTGTCAATCACAGGGATATTCAGCCAATGAGCGTCCTCTATCCATCACTAGTGGCTGTTTACCGGGTTGTTGGCCACTTGGCTGGAAGTAACCGGTGGTAATTGGCGTCACTTGGGGGGTTGACAGGCAGATAATTCGGGTCGCCGAGGAGAGATGAGATTATTTGGGATGCAGGCCCCCGCATTTTGATTAATGGCGGCTGGGCCCTTTAAGCCTTTCATTTTGTGACGGCAATCGCGAGCTTTAGTAGGACCATGTTAAAGAATAAACAAGATGTTGTTTAATGAGTTGAAAATGGTATATCTTTATGATGTCTATGGATTATTTTCTAATGAACAGTTTTTTCATTAATTGAGGAATTCATTATCTTTTTTCATAAATTTCTTCTATTAAGATACTCCCGGTATCATTATTTAATACTGTCAAAGATACATATTAATACTAAGATACGTTTTAAGATTTAGTTACTTCTTAAATATCACACTATTAAAATACCTTGTGATGTATCATCACTATTTAATTAATAAACTGTAGAACTGGATTGTAATTAAAATAAATTAAATTAACCCCCTTACGATTTTTTGAATGGTTTATAAAAAATACATTATGCAAAGTTTTACTCACATATACTTAATGTATTCGTTCTAATATTTAAGTAAACTACATAAATATTAGATTACTACTTATAGTCTGTAGCAACTAATCAATGATCAGTCAACAGAACCTATAGTTTTGAAAAGGAACTAATATTAATTTTTTCAAGTTTTCTCTCAAGGGAAAGTCTACCTAGTACTACACCTTCATATCCACAGAGATAAATTTTTGCAAATGCAATAATGATCTTCTAATTCCTGTCCTCCTAAAATTTTCTATGGGATTTAATGTCAATATCGGGGAAGGTCTGTGACTGAAAGGTTAAGGGAGAGTTGAAAAATAAAGTATATAAAAGAAATGCTTCTGGACTTATAAAAAGGAGGGAGAATCAGATTTCGAATTTCAAGAAAACGGTTTATGCGAGCACAATTAAACTAAAAGAACTTTCACACACGCTCTTGAAAGTTTAAGACATTGTCCAAAACGTGAAAATTTCTAAACCCATGAAAAGTAAAAGTATCGGTGGGATCTTAACGAATTCGGAGCAAGGACCTCGAAGCAATAATGGAATTGTTCCAGCAAAAGGACCGCAGTAGCTGACATCACACAAACAAACCCTTTCAGCTCTCACAGAACAAACAAACTGGAAATAGCCGGTTTGTATTTGGAGAGAGGCAAACAAGATGCCGAAGGCCTGTTGTTTAGTCTAGGGTGCTTGCAACCCAGATGGCGGGCGAAGACAGAGGGCCGAATTTGGTGGTATAATTAGAGGTGTTGTTGAAGATGCGTAGGGGGCTTTGAAATTTAAGGGAAAAAGTTGAAGGGATTTGTGTTATTTTTCAAAGATTTGGACCGAAGGTTCAGTGAACTCTTTGTGGCTTTTTTGGAGGGATTTAGAGAAACAGTGTAGAGTGGGTAAAGGAGTTTTCGTAACAAAGTTTTAAAATGTAAGGAAAAACTTTTTATCTGGGGAAAGTTAGCATTTTTTCTTTGAATTTAGTTTTGATGAGAAAAGACGATACATAAAAATAAATTCTTTGTTTACGTTAGAAACTGATACATCTTTATTGGGTTATCATCACATTTTAGAAAAAAAATATGGTGACTTGAGTATTTGAATTTCTGTTGGGACACAGACAGATCTTAAAAAATAACTTTAAAATAACTAAGTCCTTAATTATGAAATTTTAATTAATTAAAATTTATTAACAACAACAACAACTTAAAATGTTTTAAAAATGCAACCTAATTACTCAACAATTTGCAACCACTTAACATGAAATTAGGCAATCATTTTTGTGTTACTACAACACTTCTAGCCAGGAGAAGATTTAAAAAGATAAACTTTGAGGAACATGGAAATAATATTACTAAACGAAAAAAAAAACTTATTGGAAAATAATACTAAGAAAAAATTCTTCATGCAGGACAGATAACACTAGAAAAAAATTCTTAACGCAGGGCATAATATCCTACGATACGTAATCATAAACCTTTACATCCATATAAAGGAAAATTTTCAAGGGCAAAATAAGGTAAAAGACTAAAACTTCTTCCCAACGTCCAAATTAAGTTAGACCCCATCTCCATTAACACAGTAACAGACCGCTTAACCTTTCCATTCCTCCTAATTAAAAGAGAACATCCAATTAACGAAGAGACCAATCAACAAGTATCGCTACTCACCCACCTCAGGGAGACCACGTGCTCGGCACCCGACCGTCCATCCGTCCCCCAGGATCCTCCATCTCTCCTCATCCCCATCCTCCGCAGCGCCACTCTAGGGAGGGACCACCCCGACACCCAAAAGAAGCAACCGATTTTTCACCGTCCCTCTCTCTCTCTCTCTCTGGCCAAACAATCCCCCCGCTTCGTCATCACCCCCTTTGTTTACCTTCGCCCTCCTCCCCCAACAACCGTCCGCCGCGTCGTCATGGCAACTAATGGAGTACCCAATCAAGTTTGTATTTATTCTTACATAATACACAATCACGGGAAGGCCCCCCTGTTATGGATTATGCAAGCAAAGAAAGACGGAGAGGAATATATCTATAGGGCGCCCGTATATACATATAGATATATATAAATAAAAAGAAGACTCTTACTCTCCCCTGTTCGTTCGCATAGTCCCAATATTTACTGAAGCCTCCACGGCCAGAGGAACAAACAGAAGGGAGCAGGGTCCTCTCGGGTTGCATGTCCTTGGAAAGCACCCTCCCCACCCCCAATATGGCTTCCCTCCTACTCCCCCTACTCGTAATTCAGACCGAAAAGCCAGGGCAAACAGAGACCCTTTTCCACCAGCGCGAAAGGTTAGATGCTGCTAGGTTGCCGGTTGTTTTAGAGGGGGGGCTGATTTTTTTTATTCTGCTTTGTTTATTGTCCCTCCCCTTCCTTCGTTTCGGCGAGGTGCTGAAAATGTCACATACATACTATGGTTTCCATGGAGACGGGATGCAGCATCTAATTCTTTATTGTCGGATCAGCCGTTTTTTATTTACAATTTTAAGCCCCCCTCTTTTTCTTCCCGCGCTCTCCAGGAAGGAATCTCTGGGTGGGATATTTTTGCACCTTTATGTCGGGAGGAGGAGAAGTAAGTTGTTTTATAAATATGGCATATGAAATTTTCCTCTACAGTCCGCAATTTCGGAGGCCTTTGCAGGTTTTAGGGTAAACACAAAACAGCGACTGCGACGAATATGTAACCGTGTTAGGCTTTGGGTCCATCGTCGGTTTTTGGTAGCTGACTGGAAAATAAAGTCTTGGAAATCACCTGGTTGAATAGTTCCCTAGAAATCGGCATAAAAAAGATTCCACCTTTTTTGAGAGAAAAGAACATGGTACTTGATTTTCTAAAATGCATAATAAAAGTAAATGGTAGAGCAAACATTTTTGAAAAGTACACAAAGCTTATATGAAAAAAACATAATTCACAAACTTTTTCTTATGATGCGTAGTATAAAAACATTCTAAAAAAATTTCCAATTTTCCTTTTAAACTGATTGTCTGATATCAGGGTCTTTATTTTTGATAGACTAGGGGGCTCTGCCCCCTGCTCGCTATCGCTCACCAACCCCCGGAACTGCTTCGCAGTTCTTTGAGGATCGCTTCGCGATCTTAGCGAGTAGAGCTCGCTTGTTTCATCTGAACTATCCAATACAACCTGGAACTTGTTCTAATACATATCGTCTCAGGCGCTAATTAAATGAAAAGAGTATAGTTAATGATCATTTAATATCAAAACTTTTTATCTCTCAAACTTATCAATAATTCAATTCGGATCATTACCACGAAAATATCAAAATAAAACTCTTACTGAAATACTCCTTTTTAAATTTTCAATAATTTAATGGACAGGGGGCTACCGCCCCCTTCTCGCTTACGCTCACCAACCACCGTAACTGCTATGCAGCTTGCGAAGCGATCTGTAATATCTGCAATCGATCTATAGCAGAGTAAAACCAATTTACACCGAAAATTCTCTACCTTTCATCGGCACAAATAGCACTCAAAAAAGCTAAATTATTTATTTCTCTAGTAGTTCAAAAAATATCGAAGTATCCTTAAAAGATTATTAACCATGTCTATACTATATCGCTAGCAAACTTAGAGCATAAATGTGCACCTCAAAACTTTTAAATTTAATATCCGTGCTCGCGAGAATCTAGTGAACTGGCAAATATAAAATTTAAAACATTCAATAAACATCAAACACATCTGATAAAGACCTAGTAGGACTATTGAAAAAATGAAACTTAGATGCTTAATAATTCCAAAACTAATTCGAATTTTTTAAAGAATTGAACCCCAATATTTTTAAAAAAAATAAGAGTATAAGTGTTTAAAAAATCATATAGATACCGTGATTAGTTTTAAATTTAGATCGATATAACCAAAAAAGTGTCCAAAATTTCGAAAATTTAAAAATTAATTACACTAAACCAAATTCGAAATTCGAAAAAAGGGCGACGTAGTGCACATCTTCATACTTCAGAGTATTAGGCTGCAAAAAATCATAGTTCTGCTGCTAATAGATTTCGCTGAACTGGATTACGCGGCGAAAAAACAAAAACTTCAACTTTGACCTTAAAAATACCCCAGAACTAATTATCACACCAGTTAGCTTTTTGTTCGAGAATGTTCCCCAAATATTCCTCTACAAATCTTTCAAATTTCATAAATTTCTATCAAGTAGTTTTTGCGTTATGAGAGTTCAAAGAGTTGAAAAATTAAATTTTCTGAAACAGCGGCGGCGGCAGCGGTGACAGTAACTTTTTTTAATATAGAGAGATAGATACAAAGGCTTTGTCAATTTTAAAGTAATTGGGGACGAATTAAATAAACACTTTAAGTTAGTTTTAATTGTATTTAATGGATTTCCTTTTACAGAACTAAGATGAATAATCACGCGAATCAGTTATACTGATTCTAAAATTAATATGAGCTAAAAGTGTTTTTGGGGAATGATCAATTGCTAACTTTTGTTTAAAATGCTATAGAAAATTAAACAAATGTTTTACGTTTGACCCAAACATCCTTATTCACTGTATTTTTTATGTTATCATAAAATCAATGAATTATTTTGCTGTCAAACATATTGTTATTTCCTTCAAAATTTTAATCAACAATAATGAATAGTCTGCGTTTTTCATCCAATAACTGTGATGTCCATGTTTAAATAACAAACCGTACCTTTTATTAAGTAAAATAAAAAAATAACATTTAACAACTTGAGGTACATCATAACAGATTTCAATAACTTTTAACCTTTTCACTTTTATCCGAAAACTTCCCCTCATTTCAGTTACTGATTGATAAAGTTACTGAGCAGCATAAATGATTGTCAGTTTACTTGTAACTAAAATGAACTTGGCGTTTTGTTTTACAACATTTCATTTATGACAATAATATAAAACGAAATAAAATGGCTTCACTAAAGAGGCATTAAATCTGGCCTTTTCTGTTAAGTAATAAAGTTGAGTTGATGCACTTAACCCCCAACTCATCTCTAAATAAACCTCACCAAACGTTCATCCTAATTCCTCTCTCCCAAAGGGTTTTTCATCTCCCCTTAACATCCCCAGACCCATATTCTCAAAAGCAACTTAAATACCTCCACACAATGAACCACAACCACTCTTAATCAGCACAAAAACCATTCAACTCCCCTCGAGCGTTAACAGCCCACGTGGGAGGGCATAATTACTCAACACCAAACGAACAATAACTCCACAAAAATGCATACGAGCGCCCTCCCCCCGCAAGAAAATGAATTCATCCATCCACCTCCGGAGTCAACCCCATTCAAAGAATCCGGAGAGAGACAAACACATATTTACTGTGTCCAGCCCACCAGAAAAGTCCAGGTTGTTGTCGCCTAGTAATTTAGAAGTTTCCTACTAATGCGTGTCCTAGTAAACTCCGCTGACTGAGGAAGATATTCTTTTGAGGGGCCGTTTGTTTTAGTTCCATTCTTCGTTCCAGGAATCGCAGTCAAAGTGATTTTAGTTCCTTGGGCCGGAAGATGAAAGGGGGGTTGGTGTCGCAACTGGTTTATAAGGGAAGGGGAGGGGTCTGTCAAGTCTGGACCAGAAGTTTTCTGTTCGGTTGTAGAAGCTATGTACAGCCATTATTCTGGTAATGGATGTTGGGGGTTCGTATCTTTTTGCTGCATCTTGGGACTAGAGTTAAGAGATTCGAAATGTCTATTAGTAAGATAGATATTTTAAGTTGTTACCACATCACCTAATCTTTTATTTTTATCCTTTTATTTTATTTTATTATCTTTTATTTTGAAAAGGAAAATGATGTTTAGTATAATAAATAATTATAGAATTTCACAAAATGTCATCAATATAAATATTTATTTACAGTTAAATAATTTATACATGTACTATACTTTATTTATTTTATTTTATTTTATTTATTATCCCAAACAGACGGTATGTCCAATTAGATGGGTAAAACATACAATAACACACTAAAAAACATTAATAATAAGCATTTACAAAAAGAAGAACGACAATACACAAAATGGTAAAGCTGATGATAAATTAAACAGAACAATTAATTATTTCTCTTCTGAACATAACAAGACCGTCAAAAAATATCATTATGAGGTGAATTATTGATTATTTTTATAAATTGTACTAATGGTTGGTCTTTCAAGTAATTTTTAGTAAAAAAAGGGTCTAAGTAAGTTATTTGATTTCTTATTAAATATTGTGGAACAATTAAATTGAATTCATGTAAAATAGAAGGACAGTCTATATTATTTATTACTTTATAAAAAAATTAAATATGTTTAAACGTCTCCTAGTTTCTAGTGAAATATTTTGCATTAATGAAGTACTAGACTTTTACTGAAGAAGTACTGAAATTTATGTAACGAAGGAACTTGTTCTGAATTTTTTCAATAGACAAAATAAGGGATTTACCAACCGGATTCCAGATTACACAGTTATATTCTAAGGTGGGACGAACAATCATGTTGGGAAGGCTACCAAGTACAAAGACATCATTAAAATTTTCTGTTGTTCTCTTTAATAGGCCAAGTTTTTTTATAGCTTTTATCGTTATGTCTTAAATATAAAGTTTAAATCCACAGCAAGATTCATAAACTATACCAAGATCATTAGTTTTTCTAGAAATACATTTATTACTTAGTGTATAATTATTTAAGAGTGGATGCATTTTACGGGTGAAAGTTACCACGAAACGTTTGTCTATATTTAAAAAAAGCTTGTTGATCTTGTACCGTTGATATTATCCTAAAGGTTTTTAAGTCATCGGCAAATAAAAGGCACGAATGAAAATAATCAGAAACATCATTAATAAAAAGATTAAAGAGTAGAAGTCCTAGAATTGTAACCCCTGAGGCACACCAGAGGCACTATAAAAACCGTTAGAAAAGGCAGATATGTATTTGACATAAAGAAGTCTATTTGATGAACGAATCCAATTAAGCAATTTAGTGCAAAAACCTAAATTTGAAAGTTTGAACAGTAATATCTAAAAATTAACAGTATCAAAAGCCTTTGAAAAATCTGTATAAATTACATCTAATTGATCATTAGCTTTTAGAGCATTAGTTATATTTAAATTCAGACAAAGTAAATGGGTAGCAGTGTATCGTTTTTTAACAAAACCATGTTGATAAGGAGAAATGATATGATTTGTCTGTATTGTTAATTTGGTATGAATAATTCTTTCGAAAACTGGAAATGATCGCTATAGGTCTATAATTTTTAATGTCCGATTAGTTGTCTTTTTTTAAAAACCGGTACAATTTTAGATGTTTTCCAAATGTCAGGAAATATGCCAGTATGCAAGGACAAGTTGAATAAAATTAGTAAGGGATACACCAGATTGTCTATATTTGCTTTTTTAATAAAGGGAGGAATTAGATCAAGTCCACGAGAACTAGAGTCTTTCAAAATTTTTATACTATTTTCTACATCTAATACAGATATGCAATCGACAGTAACACTATCAATAGAGTTAAAATAAGTAGCATTATCAATCAAGGGATCAATTTCATCTTTGTTATCAGTATATGTTGGAAATCAAAGTTGAAAATTAATCATTAATCTTTTTCGTCCCCAGGACGCCGTTTTGTTATTAAGAGTTAGAGTTATAGAATTTCATATTGATATATCATGAAATTTAATATTCAATTTTAAACTGATTATTTTAATACAAGAAATATATTAAATGATACGACTAAAAATAAAAAAAATATTTAATAACTTTTTAAGAAAAAACTCAAAAAATTAAGAGCTAGTGATATCCTACTTTAATTACATTACTTCTACCTTAAGTTATATATTCATTAGTTATTTCGCATAGAATATAATCGTACAATTAAAAATTTTGTGTTTTGTTTTTTAAATATTGGACTGCTTTATAAAATAATTAATTTAGTTTATTATTAATATTATGTTTCAACAGAATTAATCATTGAAAATAAAACAGTTGTAAGAATAAAGACATATTAAAAGATTGTACACAGTTAGAATATATATAACTAATTTAAATTACAAATTTGATGCAGCATTATAAGATTGCAAGACATTTTGCAATTATTGATTAAAAATTTAAGTACTTAACATAAATACCGAAATAAGATAAAAGTAAATTTTATGAATAAATTATGTAGGATGTCAAGTATAACTAGCTGTAACCCTTCTTCAGAAATATTTAAGTATACGTGTCTATGTAAAACAAATTTTAAATCAGCAATTTATATTTAATATATAACTAAATAATTATCTATTTAGGTACTTCAAAATTAATATTACTACTCGTTTTGTTCCTCTTACTCGATTTAAAACCAAATTAAAATATCGTTTCTTAGGCTACAAAAGCTCACGTTAGGTGAAGTTAGTTTTTCCGCATAGTAACTCTTAGTGCAGCAAAACAACATTGACAGGCGCGATTTGCCTGACATGGTTTGCGGAAAAGAAAACATTGTGACTTGTATTGTAAAACACGCATGAACCTTTATTTTAAATTAACTAACTAAAGTAAAAAAGATTATTTGAACCCATTTTTAAAAAACTATTCTACAATTATATAATTTTAGATGCCTTTGGTGTACCAAAAACAAAAAAGCAATCAAAATTGAAATTCTATGTATTTTTTCATCATAATGGTCATTTAAAATATGTGGATTGAATATGGCGTACCGCTCGCAAACGTTTTATTAAAAAAAGAAAACCCTTTAAAGTAGTATGAAACAGCTACTTACAAATGCTTCTTATGATTTTTAATAGGTTTATTTAGTTAGATTGTTTATTAGTATTCGCCAAGACTTTTACTGTGCATTGAACTAATGAAGATAGAGAAATAATGTTTATGAAAGAGAGAAACAATGCAAATTGACTTTTAAGATAAACACTAAAACTGATAAGTAATCATTAAATACCAATAAAACCTCTTTCTTAACGATGTTTCCCCGAAAATGCTTCCAACTACTACATTGTAATACCAAAGTTACATAACACCAAAACATGCATCGCGTAATCAACACACTTAAGGAAATTGTTCTCTTAAGCTTGGGAAAAATTCCCCGCCAAGGTAATAGATATGATATTTGATACTTTGAAGAGTGCGCTTCAATGTTTATGTAATATCGAGCTATTATAGGGAGGAAAACTTTGCTTTCCCTTTAATTGGCAAGCTCCTTCAAACATTCGATTTTTAATTAAAACCTTGCCCTCAGTTTTCCCCATAAAGGGCCAAAATTGATGTATTAGAAACCTTCGCAAACAAGTGTTAGTTTTCACTGGTAATTTAGCGGTGTTCCCCCTTTTCTAAATAACCGGCCAACTTTGATAAAATTTGGGCTTTAAAGCATATTCATTAAAACTAGTGGAGTTAATTATGTTACGTAAATAAACCCTAAGTTATAACTTTGGAATAACATTAAATATAGTTTAAATAATGTCTAATATTTTTACGCATATCTACTTGTTTAATTTTATGATTATTCTGGTTGAAAGCTATTTATATATAATTAGTTAAGAATGATAGATATTTTAGTACAATTATTTTCAGAAAAACATAAATAATTATAAAATAAGTGTCTATTATGATAAACCTCTCGTAAGTATATAATGAAACATTTAAGAATTATAAAAATAAGTATATTTTAACTAATCACTTTTTGACAATGAATCGTGTTTTAGAGCTATTATTTACAAAAAAGATAAACCTTTAAATCTCAAGTTTAAAATAAAATCGATGTTTAAAAAAAACTATTTTCAAACTAAAAATAAAAAATGATGATTAGTATCATTAGCTTATTTAAATTAGAGAAAATAAAATAACTTTTAAATTCCTTTTATATTAGGATCTCTCTGAGCAAGAAATAATCGAAGATATAAATGAAACCACTTGTAACGAACTAAAATTATATTTTACTTCTTTAAATTTACATAATTTCCCTCTTATTTATAGAACCACTTAATATCTTTAATGCACTACTCACTTAGATGTGCAAATGAGAATTATGATGAATTTTTTTACTGTATCAAGCATTAAATTTCAAAACGTACTCTAATCGTAATCAAATTCTTCAATTCGATAGCACGATAACATTTTCAATAAAATAACGAATATTCCCGAATACTTGCTTTCATAACAAAATACAACACAGCTTCTAAAAAGGCATACTTACGCTAATCTGCCATTAAACCTTTTTATTTGAAACTAAATTTACATTTTACTCGTTTAAATTTACATAATTATAAACATTTATAATCTCCCCTTAGATTCTAAATAATAACCTTTTAATATGTGGAATACACTACTTATTAGTTGGGTAGATAAGAATTATGACAACATTTTTTACATTACCTATTATTTCACTTCTAAATGTGTGCTAATCATAATCGAATTCTTCGATTCGATTTCATGATAAAATAACGAATATTCCCGAATACTTGCTGAGCTTCTAAAAAGGCGGACTTACGCCACCCTGCCCCTAAACCTCCCTCATCCAAGTCGAAAGGACGTTTTAAAACTTTGTCGCAGAGTAAATACGAAGACTTCCCCTGCAGTTGGTAATTAAGAGTGTCCTCACCAAGCTAAAAATTCGTCCTGAATAGGGTCGGAGACGACGTCGCGGGCGGAAATGCGTCCGTGTTTGGAAGGAGGAACCTCGCCTAACGTTCTATTTGTCCAATATGAAGATGTATTGTTCCGAGGCAGTCTCAGCAGTTTTCTGGACGCGGCCTGTTGTGAGGGCAAATAGACGGTTCTGTTGAATAACAAGAGGTGAACGGATTCTCAAAGAGTTTTGCTGCGGTAAGTTCTGAGGCGGGACGTCGCTTTCAAGGTTGAAAAGTTGCGCATCATTGTTTAGCGGTTGGGTTCTTGGGGGGTTTAACGAGGAGTATTTTTGGTGGGTTGATTGCTGAATTCCCCTGGTTGGGATCAGTTTGATTTGGAGATATATAGAGCGGGAAGATAAAAATGTTCCTTTACTAGTAATAGGAGTTAAATAACTTGAATAACTAAAAGTATTATACTATTTTTGTAGTGGCCAAATAGAGATTTTTGTCTCTCTCTTTAGTGAGATTAATAAGTTGTGAAATATACAATACTGGAAAAAATCGACTCAGACCCTATATCTCCGGAACGGCTTGTGATATAAAGACAAATAAGGTATCATTTTTCATGGGATTTGAAGTATTCTATATACAGAAAATTTTTAAAATTCTTAGGGGGTCGTCTTCATATTAACCGAAGCACCAATTTTCGTTTTTCCTATGGGCGACATCAAAGATTATTCCAGATTCTGAAAGAGCTTCCTCTAACACCCCCAAAACCAGTTTTCATGTCATTTGGTCCCCAAATGAAGCCAGGAGTGGGGGTTGAAGTTCGTCGAATTTACGTTGAAATCTCGTTTTCTACGTTGAATTCTCGATTTTTATCCTGCGGGGTTGATGGTTGTAAGGATCAAAATCAAGAATTCAATGTAAAAAACGAGATTTCAACATAAATTCGACGAACTTCAACCCCCATCCTGGCTTTATTTGGGGACCAAATGACATGAAAATTGGTTTTGGGGGGTTTTAGGGGGTGTTCTTTCAGAATCGGGAATAATATTTGATGTCGCCGATAGGAAAAACGAAAGTTGGTGCTTCGTTTAATATGAAGATGACCCCATAAGAACTTGAAAAATTTTCTGTACATAGAATACTTCAAATCATGAAAAATGACACCTTATTTGTCTTTATATCACAAGCCGTTCCGGAGATATAGGGTCTGAGTCGATTTTTTCCAGTATTGTATATTGGAGAAGAATGTATGGAGACAAGAGGTGCATATTCGTTCACTAATCATAGAAATAAACATTAATATTAAAATGCTGTATGATTGAGTAAAGATCACAAAAACATATAAGATTACAACAATCAGAGTTAGGGGTGAACTGATTTACAAGAAATGGACTTCAAGAAAGATGTCTAGGATTGTTTTAAGGAATATAACAGGGGAGAGATTTATACTAAATTTTAACGTGAAGTAACTTTTTGAGTAATTATCCTTTTTTGACAACTTTATAGTAATATATTAACTACATGAAAATTTATAAAATAACTATGATCAGTAAATAAAACTGTAAACCGTTTCAATAACCTACCTATTAAAAGTTAAAAAAAGATTCTGGTTACCAAGGGTCGTTAGGTAATTCTCAAACTGTTAAACCTACAGTCACCTACTTAAAATTGAATCTAAGCAGTAATCACTCTTATTAAATTAAAGCTACTATATAAATTCAATAAGATGGCACAATTGGATTCAATGTAGATAATATTAAAACTTAGAAAAACAAGATTTATATTTAAATTCCTTGGAAAAATTTAATTTAATACGAATATTTTCTCAAGACATTTGCAATAATTTACTAGCATAAGTAAATTGAATTTTTAGAGCTCGTTTGTCTTCAATAACAAACTGAAGAATCTATTACTATTGGATTCAGGCATTATATTCTTCAAGTTGTGAAAATTAGGAATACACACAGATATTCCATTTTATTATCAAGAGCCTTTTTCCATTAAAACAATAAATGGTAAGAAAAACTATTTTCTTACTTAAATTTTTCAATATACAACCTAACACAGCAAATATTTCATTTCTCAAAAATTTTCTCAAAAGTGTACATCGGTGGTAACAAAATAAGGCATAAGTTTTTTAAAAATCTACACCACAAATTTAATATCAAGGCACACAATTCTCGGAAAGCACATAAGAGAATGCTGTAAATAAAGGCAAACGCAACCAACAGCGTGCGATGCAAAATTTACAATCCTTTCAAAATTAAGTACACTTAGAAATTCCGTTATACCGCTAAAAACCTATTCACTCCTTTATAACCACAAATGCAATAAATTAACGCTTGATAGAACCGAAAATTTCCCAAACTTCAATAATAATAATACATGTTCCGATAAGTACCCTAGAGCAATACACACAAGAAACAAGTTTCTTAAAGTCACATATCTCCATTCATATGCGATGAGTATATATTCCGGTTAAAAAATTATTAAATTGGGAATACCCACAGAGCTTTCGAATTGTTTAGCTAGCTTCTCTTCTCGAGTATTTAGCGTAACTCTTTTCCATATAGACATTAATTTTCAAGAGTGAGGAACTTCCTTCTTTTCTGGAAAAACCGCTGTTCGTGAAACACCTCACCCCCGGGGCTAGGCTCTTATAAACGCTTTTTTTCTCTTTCCCGTTTTCCAAACAATATGTTATGAATGGAGCCTTGTAAACAAACTGTACTATATCCTCCTCCATTCGTGTTTTTTCACCGCGTAGAAACGCAATTTTCTCCCTCCCTTGTGGTACCCCGGTGAAAAGCTGTTTTTCAATCTACTACCTGTGAATGTATTTGCGATCTTTTCTATGAATGTGTGTTAGGCCGTATTTGAACTGGGTCTGTTCCTCCCTTTTTCTAATCGTCACTTACTTCAGGGAGGAAAGGAAAAAAAATCCAGGAGCCGATTCTATCTCATGGGTAAACACGTTTGTATGTTCACTCCCGGGTGGAGAAAAAAAAGCATTTAGAATCATCCGACAAAAAAAACACACGGGGGAAGGATCGGATATAAAAAACTTTAAACTGAAAAGTTAGTAGTGAAAAACGTTTGTGTGCTGGTTTCGCCTCAGCACAATAAATAAAAATCGAGTAAGGGTTGTAGGGATAACACCAAATAATAAGAAACACTCGCAAATTCTTCTGAAAAGCGTGGGGGAAATTAGGACACTTGATTTCTTTCCCATCTTTTTTATTTCATCCCCCATCCCGTATTATTTCCCATTCAGCTACTCCTCTTTTGTGCCTGTTTGAAAAGATCACTTGAATACACACGACGGCATGGGCGAAGAATCAACGGTATCACAAACACCGACGAGGCCCCGGCGGTACACTCATGCAAGAACCCCCGGTACAATGGTCGTCTGGAACAAAACGCGTACCACCACCACCACCGGACCCAGAGTTATTTTTTACCTCCCTTTTTGTTTAATAAAAAAAGAAACACCCAGTGTGCCGTATTTGTTTTTAGAGTTTAAAAATCTCCTACATCGCTTTTTTTGGAGGAGATTTTTTTTCAAATCAAATTATTTCTTCTCCTTATTGCAGTGTGAGTTGGTTCTGTTTGTTTTTCTGTCAACTCGGAGTTACTTTTATCCCCTCCCTCCCCCTATGAAGGTATTTTTGTGTCCCCTTTTGACCTGTCGTGTTCAAAGTCCACAAAGTTTTTTTTGAACGTGAAGCGACGAGAAAAACAAAACGAAACTCCTATTCAACCCTTCAATGGAGTCGGAGGAAAAAACTTAAAAAAATTGAATATCCAAGAGGGATATGTATGCTCAATCAATGGAACCAGACTGGGATTTTGTGTTTAGACATTTTATAGCTTTTGTGCGGTGTTAGTAAAACCATTAAAACAAACGTAAAGATAAACAGAAATTTCTGTGAGATAGTCAAAACCAAGAGACTATTGACATTTGTTCTCCAGCCTTTCAAAAACTAAAGCTAATCGCAGTAAAAATGTTAAGAACTTGAAAGAAGAAAAAAAGTGTACTTTTATGAGTAAAAACATTGGAATTCTTTTAAGTCTTAAATCATAACAGTTTTTTTAAAGATTTCTTACATAAATATTTTCAATGTGCTTTGGTGTATGTAATGTCTTTTTTTTATGTGATAGAAAGGTTTAATTACTGCTCAGAATGGCTGTAGCTTCAGTTCAAAATCCCAAATTTTGAGTTTTATTGGGATTATTTTGTTTTTATTGAGATGCTATATTTTGAGTGGTATTTGTCTAAGTCAAAAGTTCAACGAATTGGCTCTTTTAAGTTCCTCCAAAAATGCCTTTCCATAGGAAAAACACAGAAACAGCTCTGTTATTCAATTTACTCTGTTATTCAAACTTCAATTTACTCTGTTATTCAAACTTCAATTTACTCTGTTATTCAAACTTCAATTTACTCTGTTATTCAAACTTCAATTTACTCAAAAATAAGTCATAGATGCAAAAATAAGATATTTTAAGTGTGATCTCCCTGGAAAACGGGGGATAAATAAACACTTTGTTTCTTTTTTAAATACAATTAAGGCCACTAAAAGGGGGCCTACAATTTTTTAAATAATCACAAAAATATCTCCTATACTTTACTGATACAAAGAACTTAAACCCTTAATGAACAAAAGGAAAGGTATATGTCAAAGCTTTTTAGTTCTATTTTGAGGTGTACAATTTATTAAGGTATTTAACAAAAGAAATCCATAGGAGAATCTTCAAATAAAACCTAGAACAATGGACGTTTAATTATATTTTCTTTCATAACTTCGAAAGGAAAGTATTTATGTGTAGTGGGGGTTTATCAATTACAGTTCTACTAGATAATCTGTTGGATGATCAATCATTGAATTTGCTAAGCGGTAATTTTAACACGACAGGAGGTTTCAAATTGCCTTCATTCAAACACTTAGCATCCAATTTACAAATGCCCCTCGGGGGTTTGATTTGACTAATTGACGCCGAAATTTTAACAATTGGTTCAACTGATGCCATTTAGCTTAGAAACGAGAAATTATTTAGTTAATAGACTTTGGAATGCGTATTTTAAACCCTCGGTGTCTGATTCTGAATAAGAATATTTAGTAACTAGTAAATTACTTCTTGTGGTCAACAATATAATGAAAGGTTAAAAGGAATAAAAAGTAATACAACTTACTAATATAGGAACTATTGGTGTCACGAAAATTCCGGTCAATGCAAAAACCGGTCAAAAAACAAAATTACTCAGCTTAACACATGAAATAAATTTATTTTTCATTGAAAGGTTTTTGCTGACCGATTTTTACATTGACCGGATTTTTCGTATATCCGAATTATTACTAGTAAATTACTTCTTGTGGTCAACAATATAATGAAAGGTTAAAAGGAATAAAAAGTAATACAACTTACTAATATAGGAACTATTGGTGTCACGAAAATTCCGGTCAATGCAAAAACCGGTCAAAAAACAAAATTACTCAGCTTTACACATGTAATAAATTTATTTTTCATTGAAAGGTTTTTGCTGACCGATTTTTACATTGACCGGATTTTTCGTATATCCGAACTCTTTCTTAACCTTTTTGAATGAGTCAAACTCTTTAAAACTTCTGTTTCATGTAAATGAACATGATGATAACAATACTAGGATTTTCAGATTAGACAGGTTTTTCTCGATTTTCTCTACCTTGTTACTTCAAAAAATCTGCGGGTTGAAATGGATTTGGTTTTTGTTTTAATTCTAAACAAAATAGTTCGTCATTTGAAGTACTCAAATTTTCATAGAGATGATCATCATAGAAAATTTTATAAGAAGCATAGATCATATTAATATTACTTGATAATCATACAATTTGTTGCATTTTATCTGATTATACATTAATTACTTCTTCTTCTTTAGTCGCCCTACAGCCCTTGATGGGTCTTGGCTTGCTGTACTATTTTATTCCAGGCAACTCTATTAAACGCCTTTTTTCCCAGTTGGTTATTTTCATTATTCTAAGATCTTTAAGAACATCTTCCAACCATCTCATTTTAGGTCTCCCTCTAGGTCTATTGCCCATTGACATCCAATTTAGTGTTCTTTTAACTCTATTTCTGTCATCCGATCTTTTAATGTGACCCAACCAAGCCAGTATCTGTCCTTTAATAAAACGGGTTATGGTTTAATTTTTTACCAGGATCTCCAATTCTCTGTTTGTTCTAATATGGAATCCATTATCATTCATAATCGGGCCGTAAATTTTTCTGAGAATTTTCCTTTCAAAAATTTCCAAATTATTTAAATCTTTTTAAGATAAGGTCCAAGTTTCACAACCATAAGTTACAACTGGTCTAAGTATTGTCTTATACAACTTAAGCTTTATTTCTTTAGGTATTAACTTATTTTTAAAAAGATGCTGATAGGTTCAGTTTCCCTTTTGTATTCGAGACTTAATTTCTTCAGAGGGATTGTTAACAATATTAATAACTGAACCTAGATAGGTAACACTATCAACTGCCTCAAATTTAAAATTATCTACTATCAAGAATTCCCTATGATCATTGGCAAACTTAGTTTTTTCCATGTACTTAGTCTTGTTTTAATTAATTAAAAGACCAGCCCTTCTTGCTCCGTCTATTAATCTTTTTGTAGAGTCAATTAATCCCTACATTAATTACTTACCATAGGGTAATTTTAAAAGTGCATTAATATGTTAAGTACGGAGAAAAATTATTTTTAGTTGCATCTAATGCTACTATACATCTGTAAGTGTTTATAAAAAATTAATCACATCTTAAAGCATTTTAAAGTTCAATAAAAGATTCTAGAAATAATATATTTAGCTGTTTAACCCTTTTTGTCCTAACTGCCTAAATCTTTCTTTTGGATTCAATGAAAATATCAGGTGGTTTAATAGTATTTTAACGCTCTAACGGCCGTGTTTACCACTAACCTGATCGGCGGTTAATCAGGAGTTAAACCTCTGATTGGTAGAAAGCTAGTTTTCTTTCTTTATCTGCCAATCAGAAGTTTGACTGCCGTAACTGGCGGTCATATTAGCAGTGAATACGGCCATTAGTACTGACAGCCTAAACGTTTCTATTGGATTCTTTGACAATCTTGGGAGGTCTAAAATTAAAAGGGTTAAATCAATTAATGTAAATTTATAAATTACAGTGCAGGAGGACAATGTTATGTATATTATATACGTATACATCGTTGTTCCTCCTAGTATCGGGTTTCATACTGCCAAATAAAAAGAATATCTTACGTTAAAGGTAAGAGAAAGATCGAAATCCAAAACAAGCAAATGCATTTTCCGATCCAACTTTAAAAAATCACATTTCTCACGGCTTACTTATATCACAAGATCACCGAAACACGTAGCAACCTCAACACACACTCATTCATCATAAGATATCCCAGGGACTACATACCCCAGGTAAGAAACACCACCAGGAAAAAGATAGCTATCAAAACTCCCATCCAAATCCAACAACTCGTTACACACAATCGAGCCCCTTCCGAGGTGACAAAATAAACCCCACAAATCTGGCAACACCCCCCTTCCCCACGAAAAGTACTTTCATAAAGACTCAAACACACTCCGAAAGCTCCAGGCATCTAAATAAAATTTGTCGCTATTCAAATCCATCTGGGTGCAGCTTAAGGGACCGAAAAGAATAGAAAAAAGGGGGAGGAAGTAACGGAGGCATATTATACCCCAATAAAATGGCTAGATGTTTATCGCTCGGGTTTGTGTATTTATTTTTCTCCTCCGAAAAGGGGTTCCGTGAAGAAGCTCTGATCGAATTTTAAGGCAAATTGTGTTTTAAAAGGAGGAGGTTTCCGACCAGGGATTTGGGGACCCACTTCGACAAAAGGAAACATCTCATTGCACGTGATTAGGAATGGCGGATTCCTTCCATCGATATTTGTATCGTTATCGGGGGATTTTTTTCCTGAGGGGGCCGTCTCGGGGGAGGTTGTCGCTTTCGAACGGAGATTAAAAGTGCTGACAAACGCTGGAGTTTTCTTCGGCGGTTTATTTATTAAGTGGGGTTATTTTGTCCGCGTATTTACGTAAAGTGGTGTTGAATCAGAAGCGGGGATTAGGGAGGAGTTTTATTTTATTTTTTTTTGTTGCGCGGAGGGGGAACTGTTGCGATTTTGGAAAGAAGAAGGCGGTCCGGGAGTTTGTGTGTGTGCGCGTTGGAAATGTGTTTCGATGTGTGAGTGGTTTAAGTGTTTTAATTTGGGGGTTGTCTTTGGATATACTTTGTTTCGTTACAAGGGAAAACTGATTTTAAGTGTGCATCATCTTAAAAGTTTCATCACACTAATCAAAAGAGGTATTTACTTTAACTTTGATCAACATTTACCCTTCAATATTTCGCAGGAATGAAATAATTGAAAATAAGTATGTATCATCTTAAAATAAGCAACAGGTACTTAAACTTTGATTGCTGTTTACACTTCAATATTTAGGTAGATTATACAGTGTGTTTATTGTATAAGTGATGAGCTGAAAAATTTACTATGACCATGAGAAACTATTGAATTTGTAGCATAAGTCGTATTAAAGCCCACATATCCTAGTAATGGGAATGAAGTTAACTCTTGACTTAAACAAAGTTCTCTAACCTTGTCATTACGTTTATTATAATTTTATGGTGGTTCAGAACACCATAATAGTACTACATGAGAAAATATTACTTATGCAATTACTCTTTAATTTATAAAGTTTTAAATATATTCAGAGGCCTAAGTAAAAACTTGCTATTTGAAAATACTTAAATTTATAGTTTTATATCTTTTAAAATTTAAACATTAGATTTTACAAAAATTTAAACATATATGCACCATTGGAAGTTTTTATTCCAGTGGAAGTTTCACCATTCAGCATTCTTAATTCACCATTCACCCTTCTTCCATTCAGTGGAAGAAACCATTGGAAGTTTCACGTAAGGAGGGTAACCCTGCTTCCGGGAGACCTCGGGTGCAATTGGAACAGTACTGTATTTGGAGATCTGCCCTAAACGGAAAGTTTACCCTGTATGCAACCGTTGGTTATTTTACCCCTGAAGACGTTATCAAATGGTTGCATATGTTTTAATTTTTGTAAAATATAATTTTTAAATTTGAAAATATATAATATTTTGGTTTTAGTACGAAGCAGATATGCGCTAGCACAGAACTGAATCTTATTCTAAATTTTGAAATTTAAATAGTTTTTGGTTTTTATCTTTTCTAGAAAATGTTAAGGTATTATTTTGCTTTTAGTCTCATTTTAAAAAAAACAACCTCTGCAAGTAAAATTTGTAAAAAAAATTATTTTTAAAAGTGATTTTTAAAGTTTTAATGAAGTTCCAAGTACCTAAATCAAAAGTGTTATGTCCAAGTTGTAAAGATTATGAAGCAATAATTAAGCAAAGAAAACATCAGAGCGAACTTATATTAAAGCGGCACACAGTGAAGTCTCAGCAAATATTAATATTTACCAATACTGTTGATTGTATAAATCAAATTGTTTTTATGCAGCATAATTTTAAGAGTTTAAAAATCATCACTAAGTGCAGGAAGGGGAAGAATAAACCCTTTCAATAACTATTTCAAGTTGTAAAAAAATTTTAAATTATAAATGTTGAGTTGTTGTTGATAACTTTTATGAAGATGTAAAATAGCATGAAAGCCCTAATTGACTTTCCCTATTGCAGCGATTGTGTTTTTACCGTGCAGCTTTTCAACTCTGTAAATGTTGTTTTCCTGCTAGCCTACTTTAAACAAGGCAAAGCAAAACTTCCTTTCGTTCATCAAATGATATCTTTCGCAAGCAAATTGAGATAGTGGAATCAATTATTTTAGTTATTACCAATTCTTTAAAATCAATTGTAATTTTGATACTTCTTTGAATACTTTTTAAAATTTTGCATTGCAACTATGTTTTAGCCTCAAAAGGTTTTAGGGATTAGAGGGTATATTTTAAAATAGAAGTCATCTTTAATTGCTTTCTTTGTTTGAAAATTAATGAAAAAGAAGCTATTTTATAAACTTCAGAAATAACATAAAACATAAGGTATTTTTTAACTCAAAAATTTTAATAAGAGTTCTAATCCAATTATAGGCTAATACTTAATTATTACAAATTGGTTTGATTTTGTCTAACAAATTAAATGCATTTGAGTTTTTTAAAAAAGGTATATAACTATTATTTTCAGTGCAATATATATTAGTTAGATTAAAAGAATAATGCAACTCTAAATAAATATAAATATATGGTTTGTATCTAATACTTTTTATACCTAATATGTATTAATATTGCGGATTCTTAGGTTCCAAAATTTAAAATCCCAATAGTCTTATAAATATTTGATATAAATGTAGGAAATCTGTACAAATTATAAATAAATAAATCTTTACATTTATCTCTAAATGTAATAAATAAATACATCATAAAAACAAATTATAAACTAAATTAATTTTTTGTATAGAACATTTTAAACAGATTACCTCAAAAGAAAAACTATAATTGGATGCTTATACAGTGAAAATATTTTTTAACAATACTCAGTTAGTTTTTTTATTTGTGAATTAAAATATTAGTAATTATAAGAGATTATTCTAGAACATCCAATTATAAAAAATATGCCCTTGAAGTAAAATTATCCTTGAAATATGAATTATTTGCATGTAAACTATTAAATTTAAATATTCATCAAGACAGTTTTAAATTGGTTGAGAATGCTAAATTAGTATTTAAAACAAACAATTTGTGTTACAATAATGTCAGTTTTAACAGATATTTAAGTTGTTTAGGGCATTTTTATTTCAATCTCATTTTGTGAAAAGTTAACAAGTTACAGTTAAGTTTACAAATTAATTTTTCTGACAGATGTATTCTATTTTTAAAAGAAATAAATATTTTCAAATTAACATGCATAGAAAAATTTAAATATTTGATAAAGGTATTTGATTCGAAAAGGTATTTGATGGTACAAAACATGCATAATTTTTTTTAGTAGAAACTCATTCTGATTAGAACCATTCTAAACAAATTTAAATCTTTATGCACAACACTGAAAATACAAAGTGTACAAGAGTTAGATTCTGTACTGTTCTACGTAATATTTTCTTTTGGTTTTAAAGAATTTAAAAAAGTAAAAAATTAAAGGCAGTGGCTAAAAATTGGATAAGTGTGTTTATAGTCGTGTTTTGCTGTCTTTTCAGGATAATTTGAGTTTTTCTTTACAAGTAAATCATAAAAGTTTGACAGCATACATTTTTAACAGCAGTACAGAAATAACTAAGAATGAAACGCATCCCAACCTTTACAGTCCAAATACCAACTGCCATACTTTAAAATTACAAATGACCTCTGTGTATTATACTACACTTTAAAAAATAAGTTAGTATTTTGATAAAAGAACAGTTAAAGAAGGAATCATATGAAAATAATCTGGATGAATCCCTATTACTTCTGTTTGTTCTGTTGACACATAAAATTTGTTTCAAATAAACAGAACTCTAATCGTTATTTATATATACTGTACTTTTGAAAAATTATTATTATTATTATTATTATTGATTTTCAAGTGTGCTACAGAAATAAAGACACGCAAAAAATTGTTTGAAATATCATGCAATTGGGGACACAACACCTAAAAGTAACCGACGGATTTTCAAAATTATTCAAAGAGCACCCCAAAAAATTTACCTGCGAATACCTCCAAAAAATCTCTCCCGTCAAACAAAAAAAAAAGAAAGAGGAGCCCCCAGATTAAAATTCCGTCCCACGACAAGGGGGGCCAATGGGAACGGACCGTAGGCGGGGCAGAAGCACCCACGGCATGCAAATCGCCCCTCGCAAACAAAAGCATCCTCATCGGATGGAAGAAAGAGAAGAGCAGCAATAATATACCAACCTGGAGCGAGAGCTCCACTGGCGGCAGCTTCGACCACCCTTCTTCGCGTTCGACGGAGCGGAAGTCGGCGGGCGGTGGCGGGACTCGCATCCGACGCCCGAGTGTCAACAGCAGCGAAAGTCAACACCTCCCCTATCCCATGCGGACCGGCTCTGTTTTTCCTGTGCCGTTATTTTTTCTTCTTCTCTCTCTTCTCGCTGCTGCTGCTAGTAAGCAAACAACTCGCGCTCTGGCCCCTCCCACGGCGCTTTTTTGCGGCCGCCCTTTTTTGCGCGTGCGACGCGAGGCCCCGCCTTCCCGGGGCGGCGCGCAACGTCCTGCGCGCAGGCTGACGTCAGCGCCACGCCCTCCGTGCGGTCCCGCGCGGGGAAAGGGGTGGGGAAAAAGTTGGAGGAAGAGTTGCTCCTTCCTCTCTCTTTGCGTCTCTTCTTCCTCTCTGGTTTTTATTGCTGCGCGACTTACTTCTTCTTCTCCTTTCAGGTAACTTTTTACGTGATGCTATTTGGGAGGGGATTGTTGTGCCCCCCACCCTTTCCCTTCTCTCCCCCCCTTTTGCGGTTGGCCTTTTCGTTTATGAGAGTGTCTTTCTGGGGGGAAGTATCTTTCTCTTAATGTGCCGACTCCCCTTAAAGTTGCCTCTCTTTAGGTTCCTAACTTTTCCTCTTTCTTTATTTTTGAATAATTTTCAACTTTTTACAACTTGGTATAAAAAATAACAAATAGACAATGTTGGCTTATTGATTCACGGTATCAATTTCTATGAAAGTATCTGTTATTATTTCTTAAAATATCCTTTTTATCTTGAAAATATAAGAAACAAATAAAAAATTTCCCTTCCCCCTTTACCGGTTGGCCTTTTTGCTTCTGAGAGTATCTTTCTGATGGGGAAGTATCTATGAATGTGCCAACTTCCCTGAAAGTAGTCCCTTTTTGCATTACCCACTTTTCCACTTTCTTTACGCTTTAATAATTTGCAATTTTTCACAACCTAGTATCAAAAAATAACAAATCGGCAATGTTGACTCATTGATATTTTCAGTTGTTCATAGTATCAATTTCTGTGTAGGTATGCTTTATTATTTCTTAAATATCCTTTCTTCATCTTGAAAATAAGAGATATAAAATTTGTTCTTTTCTATTCAAAATTCAATAAGCAGTATTAATACCTACAACTTTCTTCTTTGAGGGGAGCCATAAGATTAAGCTAAATTCTATTTAAAAATATCAATTATAAATCAGATATTAACTACACAAAAAGAATGTATCGTTAAACAAATGTTTTAGGTTTTAAATTCAATGTTTAATTTTAATACTTTTTTTACCAATGTTAAATTTAATGACTATAATTTGCTAAAGAATAATTCCTGAATGAAAACTATTCTTTACTTAAATAAGCCTTTCAAGGATAAAAGAAAGTATAGTTTAAATTTAAAACAATTAATAAAATGTCTGAATGAAAAACTTAAATGCGCTGTCCATCCAAAGTATTGTAATGTAACGCTTCTCATCAGATTATACAATTTAACTTCGCAACTACCATACCACAGTATTTTATTGGATAATTTAAATTGGCATGTGTATAAATATTGAATCTATATTATTTTAAAAACAGTTCAATGCAAAAAATTCTAATACTTATTTAAGTGACCTTGAAGTCTTGTAAGGACCAATTATTTTTCTTAGAAAATTATAACAAAACTCCTCTCTTTATATTAGTGTATTTTTGTAAAAACTTTTACTTGATACTAAAATTAACTGAAATTCAATCTTAGAATGATAAATAAAATATTTATTAATATAAGGCTACAAAATAATAGATACTATCAAAAAACTCAGAGACATATCAAAAGCTTAACTTGCAGTGAGAGTTATATATAAAAATTTGGTTCTACTTAATTTGATTGCACACTAGAGGTTCTTTTAAAGGACATCATCCAATGATTTTAAAAAATGCATTAATCCAAAGACGAACTGATATTTAAAATTTTAACCTTAACTTTAAAATGCCTACAATCTTTTTTTACAAATACCAATAAAATTCTGAAAATACTTTCAAATGTATTAAAGTTGAAATACATTTTGAGTTAGTAGTTAAAATCAAATATCTGACGTTCATAATTAAAATTATTAATTTACTAAAAAATACCTTTTCAATAGAAAAAATGCATTAGATAATCAACGCCAAATTTTTGGATAGATTATTAACTTAAGATGCAATTAGATAAATTTTATTATTAAACTAATTACAGCAAGTAAGAGAATTTTGTAAATCGAAGATGATAAAGAAATTTTAAAAGTAACAGACAATATATCACAATTTTAAAACTGAATAAAATTGTTCCATATTTTAAGACAGAAGATACGTTTTAGCTAATATTTTGTAAATTATAAAATAAACCTTAAAGTTTATAGTAGTCATGATATCATGATTTATGCTATCTTTTTGATAAAAATAATTATTTGGTGTTTTATTTTTAAGTGAATAATATATATTATTATTGGAAAGACTATTTACAAAAGATCGATGACAATGAAATATTAATTTTATTATAACAGGTATACATACACAGGGGGATTTAATTAATCTAAAAGCAGTGTTTTTCTGCAAATAATCGAATGTTTTTTTAACCAATTTAGAGAAGAAAATATTTAATTACCTAAAGATTTATAAGATAAAGATAAAGATAATTTTAGAGGCTGAAAATCAACATTTAGTGTTGTCAATCCTGAATTTAAATAATTCTTAAATGGAGGTTTAAAAAGTATTGATTTTTGAAAAAAAACCCGAAATTAGTTGTTTTATACAACCTAATTTGAAAAACGTTTTCAAACAAATATAATTTTCTGCTTTTAAGGGTGTTTTGTTTGTTATAGCAAAGCTGGCTATAAGGCATAGCTTTAAAAACCATAATCACACTCCTACACATTATAGTTTTAAAATGTGTGTATGAAGAAATGAAGATTCCGTCAAATCATTCTTTAATAACAAGATTTAGAACAACACAGTGGCTAGATTTTTCTGCATTCGAACCCTTCAAACATAACCCTATTGGAAAATGTTTTCTGGTGTTTCATAAACCAGTATCAAATTATACTGGATCAAGTATCATTTATACTGGTTCCAGTATCATTTATACAGGATCCAGTATAATTTGATACCGGTTTATGAAACACCAGAAAAATTTTTCCGATAGTGAATAGCTCTGTTGTGACAAAAATCGCCACTATGAAGTTCAAATAGTTTAAATACATTATAAATGCTAACTGAAACAATTATAATTCCTGAGTACTTTTGGATTGTGTGACTATCGGATTGGCCAATGAGGTATTCTCACGTTTTGAGATTAAATTTTATTAGAAGCCCATTTTCTGATCACGTGAAAAGAGTAAACACAATGGTTTTCATGCGCTGTGATGTAACATCCAATAGAAGCCCGTTTTCTGATAACGTGACTTTTCTGGCGTTTTGGCACAAATAAAATTGAATTTTAAGTTATTTAAAACACATTTTTGAACTTAAAAATCAGAAATTTGGGAGTTTAAAACCATAATGTATCAAAAAAGTATAAAGTCAAGCAAATCCCCCACCCATGCAAATACCTCATTGGCCAATCTCAAAACTACGGTCACTACAACCCTATGAACAACGTCATTCCCTAAATAGAGCTCACTCTAAACAATCCGACTCCTCAATAAAACTTCGAACCCAAAAGAAACCCACACTCCAATCCCTTCAACTCCCAAAACGACACCCAACACACACACAAAAAAAAGAGAAAAAAGTCCCATTACACCGGGACTCCAAGAAAAGACTAGGTTCCTTCCAAATAACACAAAAACACCCCTTACAAACGACCAAACTTCTCCAAAAGAGCCACCCCCGCCGGACCCTCCCCCTCCGAATAGAGAGAGACGCGGGACGAAATATGATTTCGCTTGTCAGATTCCGCAAAGACAAAAGGGGGGCGTAATTAAGGCCTCTGCCACCAGGGGGTGTGTTAGAGGACCAACGGCCCCCTGGGGACCGAGGGTCGTCCGGCCCCCGGGACCACTTGAGTCCGGCACCGGCACTTAATCCGGCCACGAGGCCGATCGCTCCCCGCTGGGCTGTCAATCAGCGTCCGGCTCCGCCCACTCAGCTTTTATGGGGACCTTTTTTTTGGAGGGAAGAACCCTTTATATGGAGTCGGACTGGATTGAGTAAGGCTGGAAGGATATAAATAGGGTTGTGGTTACTTACTGGAGTTTTTTGTTTTGAGGAGAAGTGTTTGGAAAAGATTGGGAAATTTGTAAAGGAGGGCATGAAGTTAGCTAGAAGTTGAGATTACTTATAGGTTGTATTTGAAGAATTAATAGAGTTGATATTTGTTATTTTTAATGAATGTAGTGTAAAAAGAAATTTCTAAACTAAGATCTATCTATCTCTCTCCTATCGCCTAGTATCCAAAGACATTTTATGTAGGCTAAGCGCGCACTAGGGACTTATATTGCCGGCGACTGTAACACTAGTCACTCGAGAGCAATGCATTTCTATTAGGAAATTCTTGGTCTCGTCGCCATGTGCACGCTCTCTAGCTTCTTGCAATAGCCAGGGAAACAATTTTGTCTCTGTCACCGAGACAAAAGTCTCTAGTGCGCGCTTAGCCTTAATCTTCATTTTATTTTAGCTATTACTATTGACTGTTTATAAACTAGAGTTATGCAAATACTCTGTATTCTTATAAGGCATTTCGAGTAAATTTATACTCGATTAGTAAATTTCTACTTTTGACTGAACTTCTTTCTCCTGCACTACAGATATGTAGCACGCAATAACTCTTTTTACAAAGGGAATCTACATTAATTTATCATAGTTTTGTTCTGTTTAGTTGTTACTGTTGGTCTTCTTCTATCAATGATAGAAGAAAGCAGATATAAAGATCACAACGATTACAAAGAAATTAAGGAATACTCTTTTAAAAAACAGACTGTAGCATTAGCTTAGAAAGTGTTTTTGTGGAAAGCTTTAGTTAAGCACAGCATTTGACCAAAATTTGAGGTGGGGGATACTGGGGTCAATTGTAACAAAATTTATACAATTTGATCTTAAGCCAAGCCATTTTATTTGTTAGAGTTATGAAAATAGGATGATACACCACAATTACAATTTTGTGATGAAAACAGTCCTGTGGACATGCAATACAATATAGTAAATAAAAAATTTACAATAGAAAGTCGTTACAATCGACCCCACTTCAAGGGTTCATTGTAACACATATATGGGTCAATTGTAACATATAAAAAAGACGGAAAATTATACAAATTTATTAACAATATCGCACTAAGCACACTGAACCCATTTTTCACTGGGGCGATTGTCTTTGAAATTTTCCATGGAAACAACCACAAATACTCATGGTCTGACTAGATTTCACAGTCTGAATGCTTAAATTTATTTTTCTATGGAGACTTCTCTTCCCTTTTGCACTAGGTTTAATTGAAGATGGGGCTGTTTCTTCAAGAGTTTTCTTTTATTGTTGCATCGACATCGACATCGTTTTCTCGACATCTTAAAATCGTGAAAAACAGTTGATAATTATGTGCCACAATAATGGGTAAATAATAAGTTATATAAATCAATGTATCGAAAATATTTTTAAAAACTTGTTATTTTATTCATTGGGGTCAGTTGTCAAATGTTACAATCGACCCCTCGTCTCAATTTTTAATCTAACCCTCGTTTTCAAAGAAACTAACATCAATATTACCTTAAAACTAAACAGAATAAAACTATGATAAATTAATGTCGATTCATTTTGTAAAAAGAGTTATTTCGTGCTACATATCTGTAGTGCAGGAGAAAGAATTTCACTCAAAAGTAGAAATTTACTAACGTAGAAAGTAGTCGAAAAACACTCTTTTCTCAAGTACACTGCTACAGCTCAACTTCCAGTATTGTTGGCGCTCTCAGCTCTCATTTGTTATAAGCCTTGCATAAACTGTCATCTTTGTAGCAGCTTGGCATCTGCTACTTTTCGAGGAATACAGTGTGATACAATTGCCCCGCGTTACTTTTGACCCCAGGCTCCCCTACTTCTTTACTTAACAAACTTCACAAAATGATGGATAATGAAAGTATGCACAATACGCGCAGTAATAAAAAAATTTTTCTTGGGTCTTTCGAAGGGTATAAAGTATGTCCTTCCGAAAAATTTTACCCTTTCGCTTTCTCATTTACATTTGTAGAATAATTGGAGAAATGACTTGGGTAAAATTAAAACTTGGAAAAAAGTACTTTTTTATTATTAGAAACAATTTAAAATTGTATCGCGCTAGCCAATCTCATAAAACTTTTCAATACCCTTTGACGATCCAACAATGTGTGAATCGTTTTTCAACTTCACGTTGCCGAGACAAACTAAAGGTAGATATACACTCCATAAAAAATAATAAAACACAGTATCATTCCACCATTGCATCACGAAACGATGCATACGGCGCAGAACCTGGCATCGGGCCGAAAAGAGCTCAGTCCGTTCCGCACGGCGCGCAAAAAAGGGGTGAAAAATGCTCCGGGCGGAATCAAAAACGCACGGGGAGAATTATTGCGTCATTGTTGTCGGAGCGATACAATCCGGGGCTAATCTGCCGTCTTGTTCTGTAGTGTAAAGCCTATATATAGCGCCGGGCAGCCTTTTAGCATTTCGCCTTCTTTTGACAAATGGACGGAGAGGGGAACGGTCATTTGCGGAATGACCGAGGGAGGGATAGAGGGAAAAATGTAGGGAAAAACAACAAAAATTTAATTGCGAGGTTTGCCGGAATGTATCGGAGGCGGTTATGTCGGGGGCTTAAGGTAGATGGTTTTTGGAATGTGTAAGATGGGTTTTTGTCGGGATAGGGGTGGTATAAAAGCGAGAAAGTGTGTGTGTTTTAAGTCGGAATGGGTATTTTTTTGTTGAAGAGATTGTTTTTACATTTATTTGTATTGTAGAAAGTTTAAAAAGAACTTAAAGTTTCACTAATGGATGGTAATAAGTATCTAGATAATCTGTAAAGAAAACGAACCGTTAAATGTTTTAAGGCAGTTCAGTGGACATTTGAGAGAGAGATTTAAAATCATACTATACAGGAAAGGGGGCTTTAAAAATATTTAACCAAATCAACCCACAAAATTTATCATGATAAAATATTGTTGCATTGCGAAATACGTAGTATTTATTATAAAGAGCACACTCCTAGTCTTATTATAGTAGTTTTATGCAATTAAATGATAAAATTTTAAAGCAGAGCAGAATAACAAGTGAATAAAAAGCTTTATTGAAGTTAAAAACCAAATTTTTAAAGGATATATTACATTTTGATTTTTTACATTAAGATAGGACAACTTTTGAGTTTGTTATTGGATTACTTTCAGGATTAGAGTGTAGTGTAGGCAAATAAAACAAATTTTTTCGGAAAAAAATTAGAACATCCGAATAATGAAAAAAAGCCCCTGGTTAAATATAATTCGAAGTGCTTTTTTATTTATAATTTTAAACATTAGTTTTAAAAGTTACTTTCACTCCAAAATATGTATTGAGATAAACCCTCATTTACCAATCACATTGAAAAGCTACACTTCCTCCACACACTCAAGAAACTCCACACTACCTTTATGCTACACAACCCCCGACAAAAAAAGCAAAGAAACCACTCCACCATAAAAGCCCCCATCACACTATTGACTACTCATACGTAATCAAACAGACACACACCCGCCGCCCGAGAGAAACACACCACCGAAATTAATAAAGAAACAAGAAGAAGAAAAAAACACACACCAACTTTCCAAAAAGAGATCGAACGAAGCCGATGAAAAATAGCTTTAATCGTCATCGCCGTCGCTTTTCCTAATTCGTATATATACGCCGCTTCTTTTCCTTTTTTTTCATTATCTTTTTCACCCTGCTCTTCTTCATTATTATTGTTATTTTTTTCTCTACCTGCCCTTTTCCCAGTAATACCATCATCTTCTTGTTTGAAAACTCGCGCGTGACCGAAGAGGGGGGAGGTAGGGGTGTGAGCCCTTGTGCACGGTAATTAAGGTTGGAACAAGCTGGCCACACCCTGAACAATACCTGCGACAAGCCCGATAGGGATATATATTTATATATATACAGTTTTTACACTCCCGTCTTTATTCTTCGTTATTTTATTATTGTTATTACTGGAGTGTTACATGGGCGTGGGGGATCTGTAATGGCGTTTTTGTGGAGTGACTCATTCGCTTAACAGATATCTAACTAGCACGCGGGTATATGGCAACTACCGAAAATTTTCTATTAGGGAGGGTCCACAACCCTTTTTTTGGACGAATGTATTGCGTGATGGACGCGATTGTTAATTGGTGCTGGAGAAGGTTGATAAACTAATTTTTGAAGTTCCGATTTTAGATGTGTAGTATGGGAGGTAACCGTGGTCTTGTACCGAAATGTATGTCTTTTTAACTAATGTCTGATGTGTACAAGTACCTAGAGGACGATGTACTGGTTATTGATATGCGTTGTATCTAGAACGTACTTTCCCAACGAGTGACATTTATAGCAGCAAACCAAAATTTAATTTTAGTAAATTAGTACAGAATTTATATCGGGTCGGCTTAGAGGAGAACGGCCTAAGTCACTTTTGGAGAATTAGAACTATGCCAACGAAGAACGGGGGGGGATTCATAAAAATCTCGCCAAGCGGAAAAGTAATCAGTGTGTTGGTGAAACTGTATGCATGCAAAAAAGGGGGGAAACGATCGAATATCGTCAAATTTGGCGTAACCTCGTACAAAGTAGTTGAGCCGAAAGTGATTTACAGTACCTTTCTCTTCTAGGCTGACAATATGGGGATGAGATACCAAGGAAAATACTCGATTTTCAAAGAACTTTCCTTCCAAGTTTTTTAAAACTTCCTTTAAAATTGAATCAGTCAATAGTTGTGATGATAATAAATAAAAAATCAATAGATCAATAAATTTTAATTTATGTGTGCGTGTGTGAGATTTAAAAGTTTTGCCACCAAATAGATAGAATTTTATATAATAAAGCCAACTGAACCTCTTATAAGTTTTAGGTTCTATTTCTTCCAAAATATAGAACGGTGTAAAGCTCTTTTCCCTCATTTAGTAAACCAATCTTTTATTTTAACTTCTGGATTAAATAGCTTCTTCCGAATCAGATGCTATTACCATTGAGAGAAATTTGAGGAGTGCTCCATTCGCTCTATTCCCAGAGCTCCCAGTTAATTCAGCATGTTTGGTTGTAACAGGATATTTTCACTGAGTAATGAGAAATTAATTTTTGTTTTGATGAGCACGAAAGTGAACCAGGAAAGTGGAACAAAAACATAAAGGGTTACTCCTCACAGTGCCACCGATTTTCCCTGGAAAAACCAACAATCCTATTTTCGGCGTCAAACGATCGAGTTTCATTACTACTTGCAACGGTATGCCAAAAGTTCTGATCTGTCATTGGCATGAACTCCACACATATATCTCATATACTGCCTGTCTATCACAAGAAGAGCTCTGGCTGTGACTAGTTCACACGAGCGGTGGTATGGTGTCGAATGATAAATCGTAAATTTCGAGATCACGATCATGAATAACGATCATGAAAAATCATAAATTTGTATTTTGATGACTTAGGTAAATGACTAAAAATGTTCTTAGATCATAAAAAAACTAAAAAAAAAAGCATTATGAACACTTATGTGAACTAGCGACGGCCAGAGCTCTTCTTGTGATAGACAGACAGTAGTAAATTCCCTAAATTTGAGATACGAGGTTATCCGACGACGCCAGCGTTATGCTCATGCTATATTTAAAACAATAGACCACGGGATTCCCCCAGCATCGAAGGAAGCAAACCCAAACTCTTCAATTCCCACTTCAACCACCCCCTTCTGAAAGTAATCTCCCCACACCCCCTATCAGACCCTCCACCATCGTGTCACCTTCTACCCATCTTCCTCAGACGACAAAACCCCTCTAGCCCCTAGTCCGAAACGAAAATGGATGGCGCAAAAATCATCGCATGCAGGCCAAACGATAACGCGCGCGGAAAGGGGTGTCTCCTCCCCATTCATCACCCCCGTCAAGGGGTCGTCACACCTCCCTAACCCCTTACCCCGCGACCCTGGAGGTTTTTGCTCTCCAGAAGAAAAAAGCGAGTATTTAGCGCAAAAACCGGGCATGAAAAAACGGGGCCCGACTCCTGCTCGGGGCACGATAAGCGGGAGAGGGAAGAGTTGAGTTGAGCTGCGCGTCTCCTGATGCCAATTTTATTATTATTGTTATTCGAAAAGACAGTCGCAGGGCATTGTTCTGGCTCATTAGTGGAGTTATCGTCTGTGATGCGGTCGGTTCCTTTTGCCGAGGTTAATCCTTCAAAACTCTTTCGAATATTTATGTGACGGGTGTGGGTGGGATGTATAGCGGGTCGGTTTTGGGGGTTGGAGGCAAATAAAATGGGTATTGAGTGACTTATTGGGTGCTGTCTGTTTCTCTTTGTATTCAGCCAATGGATTGGTAATGAAAAGTTAACTTGGAAGTAATGGAAGAGCGTTATTCTAACGCAAGTTGGTTTTAAGAAAATTTAATTTTTCAGTTTTCATATTCTGAAAAGATTATCTGTAATGTTAATGTTCTATAAAATATATTGCAGATAGAGTATCTTGCTGAAGTTAAATTGGCTTGCACATCAGTTCCTAGCATTCTTAGTATAGTTTTTACGTATTAAATTACTGAATAATCTGAAGTGTTCAATAACAGATAGGAAACCAGTAAATGAAACGCTATTTAAATGTATTCATCTCAAAGAATATATCCACTAAGACTCTGCAATACTTCCCTACTCTTCTAATTTATCTAAATATATAAACCAAAATACGTACACTATCATCGAGCACATAACATTTGTTTCGCATGATATTAAACGCCAAACTTTGTATAGGGATAAACATGGTAAATCCTAATTATTAAATGGCAAATCCGAAGTTATAAGCCCAAAAGTCGTTCACCACCCCACATATAGTTGGGAAAGAACGCTCCAAAATCATTTCCCGCGCAAAAGGGACCGTCCCCGCAGAATCAACCATCAAACCTTCCCGCTTAAAACCGCGTGCACTCAATAATTCACGGATATTAGTAAACGAATGAGGTGGAGAAGATTACGAACGCTCTACGCGGAAAAGGAATTACACAAGAGCTCAAAACCTAAAGGGAAATTTATACACCCCCGAACACACCGATGAGATTTATAAACCCCTCAATACATCCCCTTGTTTGTTACAACCCTCCTTTGATCCACTTACACCTCCCTGAAAAACCGAGGCGTTTTTCACCAGCCGAATTAAATCAGATTACAGCAGTGCAAAAAAGGGAGGCCTCGTCGCAATTAAGATAAATAATGGGGTAAAAACCGGAGCAGCCTTTTGGTTTATTGTTATCATGGAGGGAAGGATGATGCGTTTTATGATTCCACAATTAATAATGCCGGTTCGAGATTTTATTTCGCTATTTAGAGATTTATTTACTAATTTTTCGTCGGAAGGATATTCTAAATGGAGTTTAATGCGGGGGTTGTAATAAATAATAATTGCCCCTTGGGGAGTATTAAGGTTTATGTGGAATGGGCTTTTCAGGATTGGGATTTTGTGTGAAGTATTGGCAAGTGTTATAATATGAGTTACCTGGTATCATTTGGTGGGATGCTAAGGTTGTTGAATAAGTTATGGGGTGTTCATCATTTTTGATGGAAAATAAAGTCTATTTTTCTTCATAAGTGTGTTACTGAGATAAGTTATTCCACAACAAAGATTAAAACGAGAATAGGAAATTACGTTCGCATTATACGTATGAAAATTTGTTTCCCTTTGAGATATAATGATAAAATGTTGAGTCATAATTTAAAAAACTAAAATAAAACATTGCTATTATTTAAAAAATTAGCATTTAATTTAAAACATTTGACTGATTTTACTGAAGTATTGTCGATTCCACTACAGTAAAGTATATGTACGATGTCAGAAATTTAAGTAGTGCACGTTTACCATAAGCATGGTAATTAAATTGCTTTTGTATAAAAAGCTATTTTACTAATAACAGCATAGGCCAGTCAATAACGACATCGAAAATTGCAAAAAATAAGGTAGTTCCAATTTTTGTCTTATGTTGTTAGGACCCATCCCAGTAGTTAGTAACCAATTTTGCAACCCTGAAAGCCCTGTGCTAACTTCGCAATCCTCAAAAAACCTCAAAATTTTCCGACTTTTTTCAGTTTTTGGCTTATAACTCATACAAAATGCATCCGCACGAAAAAGTTTCAAATGTATCTTTTAAAGTAGATAAAATTTGCAATAATTTAAGACCATCTTCAAGTTTATACGTCCCATAGATTCCGAGTTACGTCTCTTCAAAAATGTGCAATTTTTTCCCAAAATTCAAAATTTTGAGTCTAAGTCGCTTTTATAGCAAAAAAAAGGCTATAGTACTCGTTGTAAAAGGTAAATAAGGGCAAATAAGTTGTAGTACAGTTATTTAGCTTTAATTTAAGCCCTGAATGAAGTCTCTAGGCTCCATAGTTCTTACTTTATCTTAAAAAACAAACAATTTGGGAAAACCGAAATTTCGGAAAAATAGAGTTTAACGTTGTATGGGCATAGTAAAGGAAAAATAAAGCTATAACACAATATAACGTTACAAAAATTATTATTTATTTATTGAATACAAATTTATTTGTCTTAATAATTTAATTTTGATTTTTAAATTAAATTGAGATTAATTAGTATGAATTATAATTAATAAATTAAAAAATGTATAATAATTTTTTGCTTCTTTAAGTATGAGTTTATAAAATACGACTTTTTGAGGTACCAAAGATCATGTCTCTTCCAAGGATTCAGGACTGTCTTCCTCGTTGTCAGACTAGTTTATCTCAATTGTATGGATGTTGAGGCATGACTAGCCTTGACATGGTTTACATAGTGCAGAACACTTAAGTCCCGCTTTCTGACATGAGCAGCCTCTTCCAGCACACTCTTTTTGGCACTTGCATGAGATGAATCTCAGGAGAGTTTTTGATGCTGGATCTTTTGTAGAGGTAATAGGTAGCAGACCTTTGCTGACTTCTTGTCCAGTCCCAGTCAGTTGGTTTTTTGTCTGCACCTAACCATGTCTGCACCTGGTGGTATGTGCGATATGCATGTTGAGCTGCATCCTCTTTGGTTGGAGGCAGACGAGCCAGGTGGACCTTGGTGTTGGCAGCTGAACGAACAAAGATTTCGTAACGGAGGGCGTGAAGAGTGTCGGATTCTCCTCCTCCATACAGAGCCACAAGACACTTATTTCCAGCAAAGGTTATTTCTTCGTGGCTAATATCAGGCTGCAGGAAATTGGAAGCCACGCCAACCACATGGGGATTTTTTTCAAGCATGCTTAGCATCTTCATTTTCCCTTTCCTGAAAATTTTAGAGGTGGTGTCACAACCAGAGAAAGCGTGCAGAAACAATTCAAATCCGTGGGAACAGGCCAGCTCTCCGCTATTGAAAGATTTGGAGTAAAACTGCAAACAAGTTGATTCCCGCTTGACACCTTTTTGAAGGAAAACATTTTCCACCGTCGAGCCCAATCCATTTAAAAGAACCAACAAGTCCACATCTTCTCCAATCACGATGAAATTTTCATGCGAGCTGCTTTTGTAGAGAGCAGTCCGTACGATTGTACAGTCTGCGTCCTCGGCAACTTGCTTTGTTTCAATTCCTTGGTTATCCAATCTTAAACAAAGGAATTTAATAAGTTGCCGCTTGTTGTTTTCATTGGGTAAAAACTTCTCCATGTGGCACTTTTATAACCATGTGGTCTTGAAATAATATATCACTGCATGATGAGTTTGCATATCGACGTAATCGTTCTGCAGTTTTAGGGCTTCTTTCAGACCCATTGTCTGGATATCCATCAAATACAACTGACACATTTTTTTCCAAAATGGCTAATTGTGTAGCTGATGTAAGTGGCTACAATTGCCGTGGTTGTGATATTCCGATGCCACCTTACTTTATGAAGTAAGTAGCCGCCATCCACAACAACATTGTTGTTGTATAAAACTAATCCATTTGTTTATTTTTTTCCTATTTTACAAGCACTGTCTTCAACTAATCACATAAATGAGTGAACTTTCCTCACAGAATCTATTAATATGATACTTATTTTCTACTGAGTGTAATTCTTAAATAGAGGGTGGTATTTCTACAATTTGAAGAAAGTTATAAATAGAAAAACAACTGCAATAAAAAATGACAGCTTTATCTCGAAATATTAGCTACCCCAACGTTAATTCGATATTTATGAATGTTATTTAAACATACTCAACCACTCATAATTCCTCTTAAGCATAAGAACATCCCAAACCCATTGTCCCCTAAAGTTCTTCACGAATTCGACAACAGCAACTCCACAGAAAAAGTTCCTGTCCAACTCCTCTAAAAAACCCTGGGACCTCCACCCCCCTCAAAAACAACTTTTTCCCGCCCGATTATTAACTCGAAAGACCCCAGAGGACTCCCCGCAAGAAGAAAAAAGCGGCATCTAAATTGGAGCCAATAACCCTGAAGAAAGTCCGCAGTAGCGGCGGATGCACAAGAACCAATCATTGCTATAGGACAACGGGGAAATGAACCACGACAGAAGTTATTTTTCCAGCACCAATAATAGAGTAGCCGCCCCTTATTGGCTCTGGGATTAATAATTCCCCGTCCCCTTGATTAGGGCAGAGGGACTAATGCTTTTCTAATTAAAAAAAGTATTTTGCGGTAATTGTGGCGGCGATAAGAAATGCTTGATTGGGGTTTTTGGTTTGCGTGGTTCGATCGTTTAGTGGTGGTTTTTATTGATGGACGGACGCCTAAGTGTGTGTGGGGAAGGCAATCTGATGTTGGTGATAACGGTTGTGAAGCTGTGTAGGTGTTTTGTATGGAAATTAGGCATTTCAAGTTCGTGTGACTAGTGTGTGTATGTGTGGGGGTGTTACAAGGTCTGCACCCAGTTGAAACTTTCATCGACGAACAGACTTTTAAATCTAGAAAGGTTATTTATAAAAAAACTATACAGAGATCATTGAACATAACTGATATCTTCAATGTCTTGTGATATTTTTTTGCTGTAAACAGTTTTTGGTTGGGAGTAGTTATTTAAGGTTTATAAGATTAAGAAATGCATTGAAGATTAAGAAAGGTATTTGAGTAGATAGTTGAAAGCTATTCTAGTTAAGAGCACTAAAATACTTCAATTAGAATACCCCTTAAAATTTTAAATTAAAATTACTAAAATATAGGTTTGAAAGTAACCTATAAACTGACAGCATTATAAAATAAATGGTTCTCTGAAATCCAATTCCTGTGACACATGGTTTTTAAATGAATGAATGAAAAACTAAAGACAGAAAATAATGGTGGGTGAAAGTTTACCTTTTTTGTGGTGGATAAAACTGCAAATATTGAAAATTTAATTTAATAAAACTTGTCGGGGATTTCATATTCTGAACTTTGGTTTATCACTGCTACTAAACTGCCTTAGAAATAAAGTACTCTAATGGTTAAAAAGTATAACTAAGTTTGCCAATCAACCACGTTAAATAATGATATCATCCTCGATTTTCACTTGTATCCCTTGACTTTTAACCTCCCACTTTTCAGAATATAATCCTATATTCCTTTTAAACCCTAATAAAAATACGTTAAACTTTTATTAAGACAAACAATAATATCCTCGCCATGTTCGCCAATCCACTACGCATTAATAAGTTATCCCTGATAATTCCTTGTACCCTTACACAATTAGCTTCTAACCTTCTAAAATATATATAATACTATTTTTCGAAACACTGTTTCAACTTACTGCCTTCATATAACAAAACCCAATATTCCCCACTTAAACATCCCTCGTATGTAGCAATAGAATACCTTTCCCCATGCATAAATAAACCAAAACCAACTCCGCCCCTCCACGTGCTCGCCACGTGGTTCGCGATGGCTGCCAGAGAGGGGGGAGGAGGGCGCTAATTAGGGAGCGTCGTTCTAATGAGTCCTAATTGGAGACGGTGATTAAGGCGACAGCTCAGGTGGAGCGAAAAAGAACTGATGAGGAAGATGGGGCTAGCTATTAGCTGCTCGGGATGAGTTAAGCGGGTGGGAGAGTTTGGGAGTTCGGTTTTGCTTTGAGTATAGATGTAAAAGACGGAGCTCTGATGTAGTGGATTAATAGGAATAAAGGGATTTGGATTAAAAAGTTATTTTTAGTCCGTGATGAATGCATTTTTTCGGTAGGTGTACCAGATTTTACTTTGCTGTACTTTAAAACATACTTTTTTTGCGAAACTGTAAATTATTGTGACGTGAAATCATTTTCAATTCAATTAATGTGTTATTACAGCTGGTGAATAGCCATACATAAAAAGATGAACCGTTGAAGACTTTGCAAAGATGACTGAAGATGGCCCGCACTTTGTTTTCGAGTTGAGTTTAAGAATGCATGATCCGGAGTATTCACTAAAAACAATTTATTATATTCATTGATTTTACAACTACGTTACCACATCATCATTTAAATTGCATACAGTTAATATTGCCAAATCTTTAAAATGTAAATATTACATTATGCAAAGTAAAGTAGTACATTAGTACATTTCTTAAACACATAAAAAACTGTTATTCTGGCACCCTCTCTTTTTTACAATACTCAAAGGATTTTTTTACTTGGAATTAAGTAGTCAAAAATATGTAAGATGTTTCAGAATTTAAAGCGTGTTTTTATGAAATCAAAGACACTCGTTACAAACCTCGTATACAAAGAAGACAAGCGGTAAGGGCTTCAAAAAGATTAAGAGCACAAAATAACAGTTGTATCTTGAGGAATATAATTAAAAAAACCCTAAGCATAATTACCCATCTTAAATGAGCTCCAAAAAACGGTCAAGACAGCCTAATCAAAAGATAAAGAGGGCTAAAAACACAGATTAAACACTCCAAAACCCACATTTGCCTTCACGAACACACCCACAAAAAAACCCCCCTCATCTCCCAATCAAAGTATATATATTGTTCTTCCGACTATTACAGGGTGAAAGGTATTCCAAGAGTGCCAAATAGGGGGGTGGGCCGAAGATTATCGGCTTCCAGGGGTCGGAAAAATAACGAAGCGAAGTAGAAAAGAAAGAGGAGAATAAAAAAAACAGCAACCAAATAACCAAAAGAAGAAAAAAAAGGTCGGCGAAAGACACCTCTGACAAATGATCCCCCTACAAAAAGTCACGGGCGGACTAGATAGACCAAAAAATCGTCTCTTTGTATTTCCCCCCTTTAAACTGGAGACCCAATCAAGTGGAAGGTGGAGAGAGGAGCCCGGGAATGCCTCCTCCGGAATTCGACTCCTCGGAATAGCGCGCTATATAGCGGGAGATGGATAGATATATACAGACACACCAGGCTGCGCTATATAGATATATACAGCGAGTGCGCGCAGGGAGATACCACTTAAAGTATGAAATCATGAGGAAGTTTAATAGGGGCTCAGGCAACAGTAATCGATGATAAACGATTGATCGATTACGCCGAGGAAAAGTTCTTTTTTGGAGGGTGGGGGGGAGAAGGAGAAAAATAAAGATAAGTTTTTAAAAGGGTTCCGAGGGAGGGGGATTTCGGGGAGTGAAGTTGGTTTATTATCCAGGTGTACACGTGCCGCCCCCTTTTTTGTTCCCGTGATGGCTTCTTCGCTCTCTCTGGGAGGGCTTAAGAGAGTTTTACTCTTTATTTAATGGAGGGCGATTACGGTGGCGTGACACTTAAATGAATCAGGGGGTTGATTTAATGCTGCTCGTGGTTCCAACTTTCTTAATCTCCTCCTTCTATACCCTGAAGAGGGGCCTCGGGTGGGTCAATCTATCCTGTTTGGAGGGAAATTCCGTTCTCTTGAATGCGGAGAGTGATCCCGTTATTGTCTACATGTGATGAGAGCACGGACTGGTAGTAGAGCTATATTTGGAGGTTCATCTTAAGATCATGACATAATGTTCAGGAAATTATTTGTAATGGAAGTTTTTAGATAATTTAATACTTGGGATATAAAATCCACTTTAATGAAGATCGCAGTTTTTCTCTTATGATGCAGGGGATAAGATTTGTTGGTATGCAGATATTAACATTCACAAAATATCATTAAATTGTGATAAAAGACACTTTTTGGAACTAGATTCAAAATGTTATAGATTTTAGTTGTTTTAATGATCTTAATATCAATTAAAAGAGATTTGTTAAGTAAGCAATTTTATTGACTGCAATTGCATTTGACTTCCTTATCAAAAGCAAATTGGAATCATGTTTAAAAAAAGTTACTATTGACTGTAAAGTTCCATTTAATACCTTATTGATTTCAATTTGATATCTATTACACATATTTTCGTTGTAGTACTTTGAGTTTTAAATTTAGAGTTAAAAGTTCATAAGATGAGGGAAAGATTTCATTGTTAAAATAAGGTAGTGTTCGAACGCAAACAGGAATAAACACAGCACATCAATCATTAAGACTAAAGAAGAATCAAAGTATTAAGAATTAAATTAAGGAAGGAGGTTCTTCCCTTTATCTTAATATTTTAAATTTTTTAAAGATATTTTTTACCTCTTTGTTGTATTTCCTTACTTATTAACTAAGTTTATGTGAGAGATAGACAACTATGTTAAAAAACTAATTAAAATTTCAATACACATTTTCGTAACATTATCCCTTATCATAACACACACTTCTTTATCAACCAATCGCCCACAAAGAGAGCACACATAAAAAACCCCTTCCCAAAATCGATCGCAACCACCATGACCATTACACAACCACCGTCCAAAAGAAAATACAGCGGTCACTAATAACACCCGACGACGGATGGGCACTCACACAAAAAATAATAATGAAACAACCGAGATCGTCACAATAAGAAGACGACTTCAAAAAAGTAACGACAAAGTCAGTCCATACTTTAATTACCGAGCGCCACACAGCATTCGCGTGCCGTCCGCCATTTAATAAACAATGACTCAGTGGCTACTTGATAGGGGGATCAAATATTGATGGGATATGGGCGGTTGTATCGGTTTTATTATTATTGTTATAATCGTTATTATCATCATGTTATCCAAAGGATTTTTTTTGTGAGGAAGCGGTCAAACAAAACGCCGCCAAGGTAGGAATTTTGGCTTCGATTTTTGGGTGCGTGTGGGTTCTTCTCGAGGGATTTTTTTATAAAGGGGAGTTGACGGGGATTTGGGAGTGGATCTTTTTTTGTGTGAGGTGTGCTTAATAAATGATTATGCGGCTTGGGGAGCGTGTGGTGATATGGAATTGGTGAGACAAAGTTGGGAGAAGATTATAGGGGACATGGTCGGTGAGGGGAGGCTTGAGGGGTGGTAATTACTTTATTGTGGATGGTGTAGTGGGGTGTGTGGAATACCTGTGGTCGAAAAAATTATTTGAGTATTTGTGAAACTTTATTAATGAATACTTTCTTGAATTCTCTCAGTAAAAGAAGCAACAAAGATGTAAAGAAAGCAAGCAAGGAAACTAGCATATAATATTCCTTTGAAGAACCATAGTGTTTTTTACTAAAAAAATAAGAAAAAATGCGAAGAAACGGAGAAAATCTAAAAACAAAGAGGCAATTTTTCAGTATGTGTTTACAGAAAACTAAAAGTCTTTTCTCCAACCGGATATAAAATGTATGCTATAAATTATAAAATTGAACAATCTGGGTGCTTATTATAGGCAAATCCCCTAATAGCACAGCTCATACCAAATATGTCAAGTTAACGTTATTGCTACTAGAAGTAAACGAATTTAGGCCACACATGACAAATACCGGACGAATTTAGAACGTTTTAGCACCTTGGGTCTTATTTAAAATCTAGATCAGGGGTTCTCAACCGGTGGGGGGTCGCGGGGCATGCCTAAGGGGGTCGTGAAACAAAAACTTAAAACATTCATATTTACAGTCAGAGTTATATTTTATACAGACACAACAATTTTCAAAACTTATCATGCATGAACTATTTTGAATGCGAGTAAAAATAGGAAGCATCGGCAGCGTATTGCGAGTGAAATGACAACTAAATGGTAAATAATTATTAAAGTATTAACATTTTTGGTCTGAGGGGGTCGCCAAAATATTTTCCCTGAAAAGGGGGTCGCGGAGTCAAAATGGTTGAGAACCCCTGATCTTAGATAATACATAAACATTTACTTGAAGGCAAAAATAATATCTCCTTAAAAACAAACCACTTTTCACCACTCCCTATATTCCTTCCTCTTCACCGTCATTTACCCTTTTGACCTTCGACCAAGTATCTCCAAAAGAGAACCGAATTAAGACCATCCCCTCCACCGAAATCCAAGCCCTGAAGGTCCAAGAGGCTAATCGCGCAACTGACCACTGGGGAGGGAAAGGAGAGACGACCCCCGAGAGAGGAGCGGTCAGTGCCCATTAGGACCGCACCGGACACTGGCGGCGGTAATTGTCCTGATGAGATGACCCCTCGGACAGCGATACTCGAGAAGGAGGAAAGAGTTGTTGCTGTTGAGTGGGTGTGAGTATGTATTGGGACGAAAAGGATACCAGAGAATATGGCAAAAAGTTTTATATGCGTGGTTATTTGCATTGATGTGGAATGAAGTAGTGTGGAATTTAAGTACCGTAGTATTGGACTGATGGACTGTGGTTTATACGTGTTTCATTGGTGAAATTGCTCGTTTGTCCATTTGTTCGAACTTTTTTTTAATCAAGCATTACGAACTGGGAAAATTTAGATCACTAGATTGTTACGCAAGCAACGAATTTATAGAAAACGTATTTTGCGTTAGAAATTATTTCAGTTCCTTTATTTTAAATTTGAAGTGAATTTTTTGTATTGGTTCTATAATTAAGTTGTAAACATCATGAAGAAGCCCAGTGGCGCCGTGGTAGTGCATCGCGCTTCCACGCCACAGGTCCGGGGTTCAAATCCCGGGCTGGGCAGGGTCCACTCAGCCTTTCATCCCTTCAGTGAGTCGATAAACTGAGGACCAAGCATGCTTGGGAACTAAACACTGGGGGTCTCACGTTAGACTGACCACCTAACTGGGACATTTGCCTAGCACCCCAGGCCCCACGGTCACGAAAACGAAGATGGGCATCGTAGGCCTTGGCCCACTAGGGCTGTTGCGCCGATGGTTTAGTTTTTAAACATCATGAAAATTGTAATAAAACTAAATTCTGCTGCAGCAAATACGATGGTTTGAATTATCTGATTGAGTAACTTTTTCAGTTAATTTATTATAAAACGGGCTTATTTCTCAAAATTAAAGTACAGAAGTACAGAACGTAGGTAAAGAACTGCGATTATATATATGAGATTTTATAATTACTACTACTGTTCGCCCAAAGATGTAGCAAAAGGGTCACATGATTTTTACAGAATTTGCACGGCCGATAGTTGGGTAACCAGTAATAGTTGGGGTCTTACTTCTTATACAAATAAATGTCTCTTCCTCTTTCGATCAACTAACCCTCAATTTCCTCCTCTCTCCCCTCCGAAAAACTAGTTCCAGCGTTGTCAAATTGACTTGACCCTTTTACTATCGTTGGTTTATCTATATATTTATAGAACTAGGAAAAGAAATTTTTGAATTATGTTTTATCTTCCTGTAAATATTCGTGTATATGACAGTTATATGAGCACACATAATATATTTTAATGTATCATGTAATTTAAAAGCGTTTTTAGTTAATTTTTAACTCCCACATAGATAATCACCCCATCACGTTTTAAAGAGAAAGCAGAATGGAGTTTTAAACCAGCCTCTATACGACCTCTAAAATATTTATGCAACATATAGATCACTCCAAACAATGAACATCAATTCCACACAGTTACATCAACCGCACTTCTGATACGTCAACCCCTCTTTACCGAGGTAACAAATAGGCACTAATAACACACCAGCCATTAACCTTCAGAAAACAACGCACACAAAAAAACCCACCCGATACAGTCAAACATCCAATTTCACACTTCAAAGTGCACAAAGACATGACATAACATCAAGACAAAACAAACACAAGGACACAGCAGAATGTATTTACGGGGGGTCATCAAAAGGGGGTGGGGTGGACATGACATTTGCTTATTTATCATCAAACGGTGCTTAACGGGAGAAGTGACTGTTTTTGTTCTTCGTAAACGCATTGCATTCTGGGAAGTCCGAACTGTTTCGTTTTGTGTATCTATGGTGACGCTGCTGCTTGTAGTATTTTAAGTCTTTTGATTTTTGTCCCCTATTTGGCTTAGCCCCGTCATTTATTTTTGGGGGAGGGCGAAAAAAAGTTTTGGACTCTTTTATGTGTCCCTCGTGTTGCGGAATACGAAACGCGCCTATGTATCGATACGCTCCGATTACGATGGAGAGTGAGGCCGGAAAATCGATTGGTGGTAAACAGTGAGTGAGGCCGAATCAGCACGGTTTGTCCTGTACTGATGTTGTATTGAAATATGTATGAGGTTTTTAAAAAAAATAAAAGTAAGAATTTTGGGACACTGCAAGCTTAAATTTGTCTATGGTCAACTTCATAAAAATACTTTTATGTTTTACCCATTTTTATGTTAAGATATTCAAATAAAAAATTTAGATAATTTCATTTTAAAGCAGATCAATTTCGTAAAAACCTCATGTAATGTAAAACGATGCAAAATGTTTAAAAGTTGTTTAATATAACTTTATTTTACCCTATGTTAATGATCGCCTTATTATGAAGGACGTGTATGATTATAAATTTAAATTAATGCATGTTGTATTGTGAGATAATTCATGCATTAAATTAAGAACCCTTAAGGCATTGGGATATTGTAGCAAAGATAAGTAAATTCAAAAGACAGCTGTATTCTATTTCTTTTAATTTAAAGAGACAGTTTAAAAACCCTTTAACAACAAGAGTGTATGCACATATAAATAATAATTAATCAAACAGAAATATATCTTTAAAGAAAAAAGTTTATTATGGAATAATGTAAAGAATCTTCTTTAATTTCAAAAATAACTAGGCATCTTATTCTTTAAAATTTGTGTTCTTAAAATGATATAAGCAAACAAATAAATGATTTAAAAATCAGAGTGTTTGTATAGTACGGATTTTTCGTAGAACTGTGAAATGGATTATATAATTACAATTTTGGTTTTATGCATATTAAGTTGATCTTTCTTTATCAGAAAATACCGAATACTATTACTTAAGATAAGACGATTTCTTTTTTTATTCTTCCAAAATTATCTAACGATAGAAAAGCACACGAAAGAAAATATCCCGCGAAAGATCAACGCTAATTTTCTTTAAGCGCTGCACAAGATATCCGGTGAGAGAAAATACTTAATTCCAAAAACGAATCAGCATGAAAAAGAGCTTTGCGGAATAAAGTAAAACATTTTCCAGCGTCATTACCAAAGATGAATTTTCCAAGGCAAACTAATAGAGCTAAGTATACGGCAAACAAACAATATCACTCTTGCAAATATCACACAGGGCCTTTTTTTCCAGTGCCAAAACCCACTGTTTGCCTAAAATTTTCAAATCCAGATTTGTGCGCAAAACCCCAAGTCTTAGCTAAAGTCAATACCGTAGGTTTAGGGGAGATGAATGGAAAATCATCTTAAGCTAAATGCAAGTAAATAAAAGTGCCCTATTAATAAAATCTACTAATCAGTGCGATTTCTTGGAACCGGACTTTAGCCATTAGACAGGATTAGGACTACCTCCCCCTTCTTTTTGGTAGGGGAAAGGGGTGAAAGGAAATTTTTGCGCGGCGCGAAAATCCTGGCACGAACTTTCCAAGCTAGTGAAAACGACTCTTAATAACTTAAATAAACAACACAAAAAAAGGCTCGTTAAATATTTAACGAGAGCCCACCAAACAAAAATGGGGAAACATCAGAGAAGAAGGATGGAAAAAAGGGGAGAGGGAGGGAAAATGCCGGCGAAAGGGACACAAAATAAGAAGAGGAAGGGAAAAAAAGAACGCTTATCAAACAAGGAGGCGAAATTAAACAATGCTGCATTTTCTGGAGCCCGTGTTGACACAGCATTTGAAGAGCCGTTCAGCTTTAACATGTAATTAAGAAAGAGTGGTTATAATTAAGTTAAATTTATAAAAAGGAAGCCCTCTTCAGCGCGTTGCCTAAAGTGAAAATGAAATTGCGATGAAAAAAAGCAGCTCCGAGAAAAGAGCCAACAAAAAACACTTGAGTACACAAGTAAATATCGTCTGTTAGCCGTGTGATATACTTCGGTAAGCAAATTTGGAAATTTTTTCCTCTCTGCTTGTTTGTTCTTTTGTTATTATTGTTATTATTTCATCGGGCCCGGAGGCAGAGTAATGATGTTTTCGCTATTACACCATCGGATTTTTATGAACGAATAATTGACGCTAATGTTATCGTAAATAAATAATGTCCCGTGTTTGAAGAAGAAGGGCGGGATTGCAGGCTCAGTGACGCGAGTATAATTTGATTACAAACTTAGGAGGGAATAAAAAAAACTCCGACTAACTTTGTTTATGGATTAAACACATAGAAGCCTGCAAAAGTGCAGTCATGTGGAGTGAAAAATTTGCAAAATTAATTTCCAGGGCATAATTAAGCTCACTTAAGAGTCTTTAAAAAAATTTAACCTACAGCCATTTCTTTTGAATGGGGTAAGAAGATGTGTGTGTGTGTTTTATCTATTCGTGTTAGTCAAACAGGAAAACAAACATAAATATGTGCTGAAAAATTAAGCCATGAAGAATTATTTAGCGAGGACTTTTTAGCTCCGGAAAAACATATTTGTGTCGTACTATGAGAGGAAATAAGGATTTTGTTTTTTGCACTGTGTGCTTATCATAAAGTACCTATTAAAAATTTTATTTAGATTCAAGGAGGGATAATATTAGTTTCAAAAGCATCGTAACTTAGAGATGGATAGTAACGATTTTGCAAAAATTTTACTTAATGGAAAGATAATACTTTATTATGTTGGTAAGCGAAACATATTAATGGTATTATGATTTCAAAAACCAAATAACTAGGTGTAAAACTTGTTTTAAAATTACTTAATATAATTGACAGATTTTTTTCTATAAAACTACTCATTTCATTGGAATTAATATAAAATTTTATTAAACTTACTAACTAAATTTGGCTTACATTTTATGCTTAAACTGCTCTTTTGATGATACGAGTCAACAGGTCTAAAAAATACTTGAATACTTATTTTAAAACTTGAATTTTAAAATTTATTAATTTTGAATTAATAAATTTTAAAGTCCTTTAAAATTCCATACGTTTTGCAGTGATCTCACAAATCCATCAAGAACTCATTAAGACCATCAATGGGATAAAAGAAGCTTATCCTGAAGCGTTTGTGGTGCCATCTGTTGGTCAGTCATTTGAGTGAGGCAGATCCATTTAAATCCAACTACTTATAAGCGATGAACATTTATTATTAATAAATGAACAAGTTAGTCACCGATTTTTGTTATAGATAAAAATAAGGGTCAGTTCCAAAGGAAAACTCGAATAAATCGGAAACTGAGATTTCGAGTTGTATACATACGATTTTATTATTTTTATTACAAGTACATTCAGGTTTAGTCAGATTTCCGATATTATAATAATCTAATATTCATTTAAAAAATTTATAGATGGATAAACATGCTTGCAATGCATATGATATAATAAATTTAAAACAATTCAAAACCTCGTAAAATTATACGTTTCGACTTTTAAAGTTGTTTTCATTCCAGATCTGTAAAACTGTTTCACTACTGCAAGAGTATTAATGCAAAGAAACAAACATTTGTAGTTGCGGTACACTCGTTCCTGTAAAACCCGTTTTGCTGCTAGCGTACCCTTCTGGAGGAGAAACTAACATTTAGACAGCTAGTGGAAGATCGCCGCTGAAGTGGCTTTTTAAGGGAGTGCATTTGTATTAAATACCGATTTTTTAAGAAAGAGTTGCAAGTTTTATATAGTTATCTAAATGTAAAATAGTTTGAATTTATTAGGAATTTATGAAATTTGTCGAGGAATTATTAATTTAAATATCTGTGAGTCGGCGGTATAAAAATTTTTATACGTGGAACTTTTATTTATACTAATATTATAAATAAAAGTTCCAATTTTTTTTGCTAGTGGGCTAGTAAAGTATTTCCTAATAATCTTTTACACTATTTTTTCAGATATTTCAATATTATTATATTATCTTCATTATTATTATCTTATCATTAATTATTATAAAAATATTATTGAAATTACTGAAACGTTTTTGTTATCTACGATTGCAGGAATGCTTCGAGAAAACCTACATAATATGCATGCTTTAAAAAAACCTACACATTTAAGCATGTATTAGATAAAACAAAATGGGGGAATGGTACATTTAAATTTAAAGTGAATATATTTTTAATATCATACCATAATGATAAATAGTATATTTCAATCTCTCCACACAAAAGAAGCACGGGACATATTATAAAGAGTACTTAAGAATTAAACTCAATACATGGCTTTTGATATTATGTATGTTCGGATAACTTTCCTTAAGATACAAATTTAGCATAGAAATATCGCACGTATAAAATTATTACACGAAAATTAATAGTTAAAATATCCTAACAAAAAGTTTAAAAACGGATTATATTACAGCCCACAACCCCATTCGACTTTCCACCATAAAAGATAAGAACATAAATCTCAGCGAGCATTTTAAAAGGGCGATTCATTCCCAAACTATCATGAATACATCCAAAACAACAATAAAACTCAACATCCGATTACCACGAAGAAAAAAAACCCTACCACACTTTACGGAAGTCACACATCTTAGTCCATTGAATACACCAAAAAACCAGAGCGTAATTCTATTAGGTCCCCAGGAAGACCAGGACCACCATACATCACACCAGTACAAAACAAGGCGGCGAGAAAAAAAAATCTTCACGCCGTGATGATAAATAAAGCTGCAGGGTTTGACCGGATTTTATTTATTCTTCTGAAGGATGGAGAAATTTGTCAAAATGTTGCGGCCGCGCACACAAGCACCAAGGAGGAAGGCCGCTTATACTCGATGCAACAACTTAAATCGTGGCTTTTGTGGGGGGTTGATATGACGGGGGGGAAGGGAAGATAGGGGGGATGTGTGTAAGTGAAAGTAAGTTGAATACAAAAAGATACAAGCGGCTTCCGTTGCTGGAAAAGTTGCCGGCAGCCGGTTGGGGGGATTGTACGAGGTAAGGTGGTGTGAGTTGTCGAGTTTAGTGGTTTGTTTTTAAATAGCAATCTTATGAAGGAATGTATTTTTATTTAACTACAGTACTGTTACGAAATTTGAAGGATATTTATTAGGTTTTAGTTTTCAACGAATTAGAGATGAAGTAAGAATACACTACAATATTTAGGGTCCTTTAAAATTAATTACATTAAATTTACTTAAACGGTATTATAATATAATTATTAACTCTATAACTGGCGTTTCCTCTATTTTCGTTTTTATTCTCAATTTTAATGTTATTTACTTTAAAACGTATAAAGTTTTGGTTTTTGTAAATTTGACATACCGTTCATTGCAATATTTTTTTTTGGTTTGGACTTGAAAAAGCGATTTTGATTATAAGAGTAGGATAAATTCAAACTTAACACGCCAATGATTTTATCTATACCCGTGATTTTTAGTTAGGAACCCTTTTACTCCATATATTGGTTTCAATCGAATCACTCTCCCGATGTAATTCAGACAGTGTTGTTTAGGCATTTGAGTGCTTACAACGGACCACTCAAGTAATATACTAATGTTTTTTCTGCCTTAGAGTGCAGTTAGAAAAACTAACTCACTTTGCAGTCAGATGATTAAGTTAAAATCGTACGGTAGGCATGCAAAACACTAAAAGGGTGACTTAAGTGGGTATTGTTTGTGGCACTTATAAACAAACAACTGTTCAAATCAATATAGTAGGTAGGGAAAGTTCAATTTACCCCTTCTCACCTAATGTTTATAAGAAACAATCCAAACAAACTTAAAAAACGATTAAGGTCAGAAGAATACTTATTTCTAAACACGCATTTTCGATGCTAAAAGGGTACACAAACAAATGTGCCATTTTAAGTGGATGTTTTTTGTAGGTTTTTCTCGAGGAATCATTATCTTTAATAGTAAGTAGGCTATTCACTTAAATACTGTAAAACTCTAAACAAATTAGAACTCTTTTAAGTGAAATAGATATAAGTATTACAATTTACTTGAAGAGTTATGTACAATTTAATGTAAATAGTTCAGTAGTACGACGATTGAATGTAAAAAAATATGTACAATTTGATACATAACAAAAATGTTTTGCGATATATTAATACAAATGTATTTGCAATATTGCACAGTTAAGAGTATTCTTAAGCAAAAACCATATCGACCAATGTATTTCCATCCTACACACATCATAGAACTACGCAAGAAGAAAAATATAGAATTTACTGAAAGGAATAATTTTTACCACACCTAAAAATCCTTATGATTTTAAATTATTGGGACATGCCACATCAAATTAACCTTACAAAGATTTCCAAATAAAGAAAAAGTGAAGTATCAGTGATAAAATGAAACAAATTAGAAACGTAAATCACCCGGAAAACGCCTCATAAAAACCCCATCGCCTTGAAATCCAGAGACCCCCAATTACCCCCATTAAAATCTCAACGACACGTTTCAAAAAATCAAAACAAATCCCCCCAGATGCATAACACCCCTCTTAAAAACGGCGATTAACCCCAAATTCAATAAGAGAGTCATCTTAACGAATTAATTAATTAAAAATAAGAACCCCCGCACCATTAATTGCTCCCAATCAGAACACACTGAAAAAAATTCCTCAGAGCAGCGAAAACATTAATCTCCTCTTATCAGAGGATAATACACACTCCCACGATTAAAAACTTCAAAGATTAAAAACGAAACCAAACGAAACCCACTCTTCCTCCAAAAACCTTCCAGACAAAACAAAATGTTTTATTTTTCGCCGCCTTTTTTTCTCCAGCAGCGCCACTTCTTTCTGAGGCTTTCTTTTATTGTTGTTGCCAACACAAGGTGTATAAATTGGCGTGGCTTATAATTTCCTGTTCCCCTCGGAAGAAAAGGCGGCTTTTTATTTTTTCCTATTCGCCCGCTGTTACGTCTCCGAAAATAAATAGCGCCGTTGATTTTTATAAGGGGATCGATGTTTTATTCGATTCTTTTGAGTCAATCGAATCGATGCGTGGGCTTCTCTCTGATTGATGCCGGGAAGGGGTGGATTGTGATTCATGGTTTATGAAGTCGGGGGGGGAGTTGTTCTTATTTGTTTGTTGGGGGGTTGAAGGGAATTGATGTTGCGGGGCGGAACTGTCGGGGCGAGGCGTCGGGGGAGGAGGTTGGTTTGAAGTTTTGCTTCGTGGCGAAAAATCATCAGTTTCGATAAGGGGAGATAAAAAATTGAGGATATTCCTGGTAAATAACTACTAGGGGATACGTCTAATATTTTTTCTTAAAAACTCCCCAAGAAAACTTTGAACAATATTTAACTTTTAAAACAAATTAAGATATTCATTCAGTTTTCATATTGAAAAAAAAAATAGGATTTGTGGATTAAAAAAGGACAAAGAATATTTCTTTCGATATTTGCGTGTTACAAAATCATATATGTATTACAAGTAATAATAATATTCTATATATTGTAAGCGAAAAGGTTTAGATGATTAAAATATTTATGTAAAATAAAAGTACTAAAGGATTCTTGACATTTAGTTTTTGTTCATGAATATTTTAAAACAGGATATGGAAGCGTAATATATTAAGTTGCGCAGCATGAAAAACATGTTTTAGGAAATTTAATTATTTTTCAAAACATTTTCGATGCATTATTTAATCATTTCTTTTACAAAGGATGATTAAAATTAAAGATATTTTTAATTTAAAACATCGTCTTTCAAAATTTTTTATATCAATATTGCTAAGGGAGATTTGATCTTTTTCCTTCAGGAAAACCTTAAACTATAACTGTCTGATAAGCTTGCGAATGTGGAAATGATGGAAAGGTTTGTAAAAAAAAGTTAAAAACTTTATAAGTACTATTAATCACACTTTTGTATTATACACTAAAACTTCCAACTAAGACGTTTCTTAAAACCGCAGTTTAATTATGCATACATCATGGTTAAACAAGCTAATTAGAAACCCCTTGCGAAACTTTGAAAATTTTTCTCATTAACCCTCCAAAATCATACATTCTATAAAACACTTAAATGATTCACATTTACCATACTTAAATTTCACACTTGAAATAGAACCCAAATAATAAGCAACATTAAAAACCCAATGGACGATCGATCACAATAGCCAGAATGAGTATTCAATAAACAGTCAACAACGCAGACTAACAAACAAAACCCCACCTCCTCCAGAAAACAATTTAACACCCCCACGAAACAACCTCCCTCAATTTATGGCCGGTCCCCCGTTTCAGCCTCCATAAGCGAGATGTGACGAAACTGCATCTAAGGAGGCGAAACAAGCAGGGGCGTGGAACCCAAGTGTCAGAGCCATAAAACAAATCTTTAACGCAGTTACCGCACCACTCAACCCGATACAAGAGCAGAAGCTGATGCCACCGCTTTGGTAACAATTCCACCGACAACAACACCAACAACAACAATGCTTTTTCTTCTTTTCTGGGAACTCCATTTATTACATTTATTTATTTGCGGGAGCCCCTCTTTTTTCGCCTCCTTATTCTCGAGGATTTTTGCTGTTTTATTTATTTACCCTTTTTTTCTTGCTGTTGTTGGTTTCGTTTTCCCGGATTTTTCCGGGTTTTTAAAGTCGCTCCTGTTTTTTTTCTCTCGGTGTAGAAGTCTGAGACTTCGATTCTTGTTTCCTTTACGTTGCGTCTTGAGTAGGGAGGTCGGGAGAAATGATTTTGATATCCCTACTCGATTTGTTTCGTTCAAATAAAGAAGCGTTTATTTATAAGCCGGAGGTTTGTCGCAACTTTTTCTTGTTTTTGGTGATGTTTTTCTTTTTATTTGGAAGTTTATTTCGGAGAGTCTGTGTCGGTAAAATTCGGTTCTTTTGCTTTGAGATTGCCCCTCCTTGTAACGCAAATAGTGAGAGTATTTAAGTTGTTGAGAGGATTATTGAATGGCTTTTTTGCGATTAACGGCCATATTCACCGGTAACCTGACCGGCGGTCAGGTCAGGAAACCATGGTTACAGCCTCTGATTGGTGGAATTTGGATTTCTGATTTGAATTCCACCAATCAGAGGCTGTAACCATGGTTTCCTGACCTGACCGCCGGTCAGGTTACCGGTGAATATGGCCGTAAGTTAAGAGTATGATAACAGTCAAAATTTGAATATCTTCGAGTATTTAGAGCTGTGAATTTTGATGAATGAATGACTGGAAAATCAGGATATAAAGTGAACACTACATTTATGGACGGTGTCATCCGGTCACTAGTCACACCTCGCCGTTTAACTTCCGCTTTAAGCTGATTACTCTGATTACTAGTTGACCAGATCATTTAAAATTTTAAATAAAAGTAAACAATATTTCGAATTAGTAATTTGAATTTTCTGATAACTTTTATTATTTAATAAATATAAATTAATGTTTTTTGTCTTAAATTTCATTTAAGTTAAGATGTTTTGAAATAAAATTTATCAGTGAGGCAAGACGTCACCTTAAGATGGAGAAATAAACCCTACAATTTATGAATTTCAACAATTGAACCGGAGTTTCCATCGGTAAGTTACTTCCGGTTAACACCGTCCATAGGGTAGTTCATCTGATTAAACCAATGATGCACTTTGCTTTGTGTGGTTGAAATTTACTGGCTAAAAATCTACTAGGAAATCTGTATCTACTGTATAATGATTATACATCTTATTACTATATTATGTATTTACATTTAAATAATTATTATTTGGGGTTGATGCTTCCTTTTCGATGTCTCTTCGAATTCGAGATATCGACGTAATATTGTAATTTACTCAGATTCTTTTTTTAATTTTAAGACGAACAATAGAAAATCCAATTGGTGTGGTAGCGACTGTTCTTGTGTTGATATTAAGCGTTTAAAAAACACACCAGAACAATATTTGAAGGGAATATTTCAGAGGTTTTAACAATCCAAAGTACTTTTTGACTTGTGTTCCTATATGTGGACAAAACCATCACGTTTTTCTGTTTAATTCATATAAAAAACAGATATAAAAACTACAGTGATGGAAAAAAGTGTGATAATAAACTCTAAAAACAGCGATACGTCTAAAGAGCATAATTAGACAGTCACTTAAAAGCGCAATATTCGTCTCACACTGACAGCCCTCACCATGCAAAATTAATACCCTACGAAAAAGTAATTAAAACGCAGCGATATCCCTCACAGGACCATAAAAAGCCGCGCGAAACGAGGCATTCAACTCCACACAAAAACGACTCGACAAAAAAGATGGCGGCGCCCTGATAAACATAAACGAGGGCCACAGTAGAGAGTTTTTTTTACCCAACCGACTAACAACACCCCAAAAAATACAAAAAACTCAGCCAGAAAATATTTAAAAACGCGTAAAAAAGGGCGTTTATATTTTTTCTCTCCCTCACCCCGCGTTATCGAGTCGAGTTGAGAAGTATCGAGAGAGAGAGGAAAGGGGAAAAAATATCGTAAGAGGACTCCCGTCCCGTGCTGGCGTCATTAGCGGAGCCATCATGGAGGGTCCTCGGTCCCTTGATGGCCTTAATTTCCACCATTAGGCAACCAACAGCCCCATTTTTGAGCGCGTTTAGGCAGATACTGTAGTATCTCGGCACGGGCGGGTCTATCTCAATAGCGGGCGGCTCCGGTATTAAAGAATATGAAGAGATTCCAGAAAAGAAAAGGAGAGAGACAGGGACCAATAATAAAAAAGGAACCGTCCCTGTCCGTATAATTATTTAATTAGTGCTCCAATATGGGATGGTCTATGTGTTTTCTGGAATCGGGTTGCGGTAATTTCTTTTAATGTTTATGTCTCCTCTGGACTCGGGGCTGTCTTAATGTTATTGCTATTATCATTATCGTATGATGATTATTATTATTAGTAGTATTATTATTATTTTTGCTCGCTCCCCGTCCGGTAACGGTCACTGGAAATTAAGACGGGTCGATGAGGTATTTACGTGGAGTGGATTTTTATTTTGAGTCGGCCGCGTTCGAGTTTTATTGTTGCTTAACTGCGAGAGATAGCGCAGTGAGGATTTGAGCTGATAAAATGCTCGTTTGCTTGTTTAAAGCGCAAGTTTTCCTCTCGTTTCGATGGTCATTACGAAGAAAATAGTTTATTTGTGTTCTTGTGTGTACAGTTAGTTTTGTTATGAAGCACTCTAAATGATCATAATCGTTCCAATAGTGATATTAATACCTAGTTAAGAAGCAAAATTAAAAGAAAGGTTGAAAATGTATTGAGGAAAGCTAAAAATCCGTAATTTCTCTCTACTTGAATTGGTAAAACGATAAAAATTTACTCCCTTATACTTTCTTATATATTCTTTTAAAATAATTTCAAACAAGTAACAGAACTCTATTTTCATCCTAATTTTCTATGCTTAATTAAAATAAGGTAGCCATTCAGCAATAATAGCCAAATTTTAATAATTATATCCGAATTATCTTTAGTAAAGCGCAATGCACATAATGTAAGTTTGTTTCTGTACATAAAGAGTACACTCAAGGAAAAACAATTTCTACAGGTACCACTTAAAGTTGTCTAATTTGTGATCGTTGCCAATAATACAAACAAATATGATTAAAAGTTCGCTTAATTCTCTTGTATACCTCACCAAAACTAAATATACTTACAGATACGAATGAATAAGTATTAGAATTAAAACAATTGTTTTTTGGTTCAGAAGAAAAAATATTTTTATTAAAAAATTAAAAATTAGTTGGAAATATTAGTCGTATAATATCTTCTGAAAATACGATACAAAAACAGGTATCTTAACACATCAAAACATCAAAAACAAATTATCTTAGTAATGACCTACATATGAGATATTAAGTTCGTTTCCCTACATTTAAAGTAATCTCTAGGAAAAACAACTTTTACAGATTATGTTGCTTTTATAAGTAGAAGAATCTCGAAGTGTGTACAGTAAAAAATATATTATTTTGGTGAATTTGTAACCTAGTTTTTGAATAATCTTTAAAATAAGTTATTTAGTAAAATTTACTCTAGCGCCATAATTTTACATAGGAAGAACGGACATATTATTTCAAAGTATTTTCAAATCAGTTTTACTTTACTTTTCGTGAAAACCTAAAAGCATAACTTTCTGAATGGATAATGCAAGAAAACACACATTCTTTCTCTATAAAATTATCCAATTGACACGATACCAGTAGGCATACCAGTAGATGCTTCCAGTAGACTCTAAAATGCCAATAAATTAACTGGCATAGCATATGCCACTGAATTAAATAAAATAAATAGAATTCTATTCTTTACCACTTATGATCTCTTACTCTATCCAGCATTTATACTTTTATTCACTTGAGTACTGAAACATTCTACTGGAACACCTACTGGCATGGAGTGTGGAGATGTAGATTGACTGACCTGCGGTTCTCCGTCCTCAGGCTCCGCATTGCCGTTGGGGGTGTCCGCTGACCGAGGAGCCTGGTTCTTGGAGAGGTTGATGGCGACGTCTCCGTCTTCCTCATGCTCCATCATGCCATGTCCCGTCTCAGGAACCTAGAATAAAAAAACGCGCATTCAGTCAATGCATTGTTACATGAAATGATAACACAAACGCATACTTAAAAAAAGACTATGCATTGTAATGGGAAATGATAACAGCAACGCACATTCAGTAAGCGATGCATTGTTATGGGAAATGTTAAAAGAAGCACATATTCAGAAAGGACTATGCATTGTTATATGGGAAATGATAACACACCAACGCGCATTCAGTAAAACCAACGTATTGTTAAGGGGAATGATTGAAGGGGGCACAGACACGTATTCAGTGAAGACTATGCATTGCTATGGGGAAATGTTAACAAAAACACATATTCAGTAAAGACAATGCATTGTTACAAAAAAGGATATTGAGTTGACACTACTTTGTTATGAGAAATTATAGTAAAACACATTTTCAGTAAAGGCTATGCATTATTATGGGAAATGATAATGAAAAGAGCATTGAGTGAACACGGTACATTGCTAACTTTATAATCAACAACTTAATTTAAATAAACAATTTATAAGTGCTAGAACCTTATCAGGGGACTTTAAATTTAATAATAGGATTGTTTTTAAAACCTCCTTATAAATAAAAAAAGTTAAAGTTTTATTTCGTTAATAAGAATATATAAAAAACTAATGTGTTTTAGACTCTGATTTTAACAAAGCAAGATATTAAACAGCAAAAAAAGTAATGTGTTTTTTATTTGTAAGGATACATAAGAAGAGAATAAGAAGTAAAAAATACAAATTGTAACTATAAAATACAATTAATTTTTCCGAAACATATATTTTAAACTATAAAAGTTAAAATTTATAACTTGATTACTAAGATTAGTTCATCTAAAATATTCAATATGACCAATCAATCAATATTCAGTAATTAAGTTATAAAAATTAAAAATACCAACGCAAGGTAAGTTACGATTATAGTTTCATTACCATTCCGATTTTCATTTATAAAAAAGAAAATAACGAAATACTTAAAGAAAAATTACAATAATTGTAATCTGATAAAAAGAAATTAAACACAAAAAGAATAATAAGTAAAAAATACCACACATAATAATCAAAACATTAAAAACCAGTTAAATATTTAATCTAATTATCTTCATTTCACTTGCTAATAAACAAAAACATCTCCAAAGAGAATGCCATCCTTTCACTTTTTATACAAATTAATTACTTCATATTCACTCGATAAAGATAATCTTCTTCGTTAATTACTTAATAGCTGACGACCTATCGGTTTCTACAGCTAATTGCTAAGGAGCTGTATTCAATATTCATGCAGACAATGCATAAATGATAGAACTTATTTCCACTTCAAATGAGCCTTTTAATTACAGAGAAACTCCCTGAGTTTTTTTCCAGTATTCTTCTCTAGAAAATTGGAATCATCTGTCCGTTGACAGGTGGAAACTATGGATCTTTAGTCTTTATTGAATATATTCATTTGAAAGAAAAAAATCCATCATCAGGTAAGTTTTTCCAGACTATGAGAAACATAAAAAAGGTAATTGAGTAGGGAAAGTTATGGTGGGAGTTAAAGATAGATAAAATGGTTTCATGTGACAATCTGAAATCTAATAACAGAGTGCTATTCTCAAGTGAGCTATCGGATCTCTATTAAAACCTGAAACTTATAAAATCGCATTTTATTGTTCACTTAAAACGTTGTAGTTAAGCAATTCTACTTCATACGTATTTAAGAAAAAGCTTTTGATCAAAATATGTACCACATAAAAAGTACTCAATACATTTCAAGAAATATAGCTATTTTTGAACAGAGTATTCGTTTTTATCGTAGTAGAAAATAAAAACGTAACAAGCAGCAATAAAAATTATACTAAATTACAAGTAATAAGACTTAAGAGTGATAAGGATAAAGTCATAAGACTATCTCAAAGAATGCCAAACTTAAAGACATTCAACAAAAACTTTATGAACTAGATATTAAATATTGCTAAAGTGTTTTATGATATTCCTTCTGAAAAAATGTGGAAAATATTATTAATTAAAACTTTAAATACCAGTATACTCCGTAAAGATAAAAATATTGCTCACTAAAAATCTTATAATTGCAGCTGATTCATTAAAAAACATCAGAAGATTTTCTAACAGCATTTCTGATTTAAGTGCATCTCAAAGGCAGACTGTTAACATCGTCATTACAAAAAAAACTATGAAAAGCAAGGGTCGAAATCTGGACGCAAAAACGCTTGGCATGCAAATTATCAGATAAGAAAACGGGAAAAAATACGAAAGTAAAAAAACTGCGCTATCCCCAAGGTAGAAATAACAGCCCTCACCCAGCAAACCATGCGGAAAAAACAACTCTACACCGAAGTTAGAAAAAAACGTGCAGGTGGAACCAACAAATCACTCCCCTCCACTTAGTGAAGAAAGCAAGGGAGGGGGGGGCAAAAAGCACCCCCCCTATCGTTTGGCGTCAATTAAGATTACCCCTAATCAACAATGGTGTCATTAAAGTCCCCGCAATGAGCAATAAATTCTGATAAGCGTCGCGTCTTGAACTTCATTAGGGGAGATTCGCCCCCCCCCCAATCGTTTATCAGAGAGAGAGAGGGGGGCGAATCGCGCTCTCGTTAAAATACAGTTAGGGTTAATTTTTGGGAGTGATGTGGGGAGGACTGCGATTGATTCGTTATCGAGTATATTCGGGTTGCGGAAAGTTCCATTTGTCGTCAGAATGCCGATGAGAAGGAGGGTATATCGAAGGTGGAGTAAGGAAGAATCGTTTGAGGCAAAGGTGCGCATCAAAAAGTGGGGGATTAATTAATTTCTAAGTGGGTGGCTGTGGCTTAAGTGGGGAAGTTCCCCTTAAGGGGAGAAGTTTTCGGTTGGAGATTTGTCGGGTTCTTTTGGGAAGTTTTGATTGGGAGGGTGTCTGGAATCAGGCGGCAGTCGTGTAGCGATTCGTCAGCCTTCTTAATGACTTTAATCAGTTTAATTATGATAATACCGAGAGAAATGTATTATTTGTTTTTTTAACCGGGATCGATATCAATGTGTGGTCAATCAAAAATCCTTTTACATATAAATGGATTACAATAAAAATTAAATAAATATTGTTTTATTAAGTTATATTGTTATCCTCATAAAAAATCTAAGTACTGGAGATTATACCCAAGTACTGGATATTATACTGGATTCTATCTATACTAGATTCTATACTCTGGACTCCTACTCTACTTCTATACTGGAGATTATTCTGGATCTATACACTCGTGTATTTTAAAGTATAAGTGCGGATGTAAATAACGTAAACGTTACATCTCACAAAATACCCAAGAAGTACAAACGTTCAAGATTCATTCAATTTTTGTCATGAAAAGCCAATTTCGTAAAGTAAATTTGAAATATTTGGGGTGAGCTATGCTTCTAGGGAATAAAGCATTTACCCCATTAAAATTTTCCAATTTTGTTATTCTATGAACCCGATTTAGAAAGTATGGAAATGATAACTGAAATGGCTTATTTAATAATTAATAAAACAAAAACGTAAAAATAAAAAAAAAATTATAAAAAAGCGACTTAAGAAAATGAAATATCAAATAACTTGAGAAAAATAGAGGCAGTAAGAAAAATAAATATCTACAAATAAGTAAACTTAAAAAAACTAAAAAATATAATTATTTAAAATGAACTTTGGATAAAAAAAACAAGACCGACGAGGCGTATATTTCAAAGCAGTGATTGTGTTATTTCAATACTTCGTGTACGTTCATATTTTTTAAAACCATCAGAATGTAGCAAACAGTCAAAAACGAGAAAAAAATTAATAACTTTTTACGAGAGAATTCGTTGCCAATTTTTCTCCAAAGGTCAACGATAGCCTCTAATAATTGTCGTTCCCATGTACATGACAATCACAACGTCGTCCCAAGTACAAGAACCCATATTTCCTCCGGGTTGTTCTTCGTAAGCTTTTCCGGCATTGTTTGACAATTCCCGTTTAGTTTCCGTGGAAACAATATCTTCCGCTCGTGTCTCGGACAACAAAAACACAAGCGAATGCACGCAAGAGTTGAGGAGGATGAATGCTGCTTCTGCTTTCGTTTCTTCTTCTTCGCATCATTACGTTGGAGTTTCTGTCGAGCTAATAGGCCGAGTTTATATTGGAAACAGATTGGAAGCTACTTTATTTCGTTTGAATAATACATTAATATGTTTAGGTTTAATGGCGAAGGTAGAAACCTTTATTACGGAGTCGGATAAAACCAACATATCAATATTTGGTCGAACGGAAAAGATGGCGCATTAGGAAATACGGAGAATGTACATAAAAATACTTTGTGATGGCAGACAAATCTTATTGAGGTTTTGTATGAGGTATATTTATGCTGAAAATTCCAATTTTGAATGAACTTAAGGAAATTTAAAACAAAATTTTTTGAGTACTAATTTTATAATTTAGAAAGCTATTCCTTAATCAGGAATTTTTAATTTTTATAGCAGCCTGATACAAATGAGGTAAATGGAGAAAGAATGAAGTTTTAAGACAAAAAAAGGTATAAATCAAATGATAATATCTGTATGAGAAAAATGACAAAAGTTATAGGTAGGGTATTTAAAAAAAGTAAAGAGATATGTGTAAAAATATTTATTTTAAAATTATATTGGTTTAGCTGAAAATTGCTTTGTTTTGAAGATACACAACCAGTCACATATGAATTTACAACTTGCTTGCCCGATGTTGCAGATAGCAACTAACTTGTTTTGCAATTTTTTTACTATAGGTGTTTTAAAACATAAACACTGATAGCTAAAATATATAGTAGTAAGAAAATCTGATGGCATTTAATTGAAATAAATTATCGAGAAGTTTAGTACGAAAAAAAGTTTTTAATTTTAAGAACTTTTTATATGCTATAAACTTGAAGGAAACATTTATATTTACTCACTCAAAACTGTTTCTAATAAAAGAAAAAAAAAGCTGAGGGATCATAAAATTTTAATGGCAGTACTAAAATTTTTTTCTAAATCGAACTTTTTGAATCAATCCAGTGGTTTTGTCTGGGAAAATGTTTGAGTTATAGATAAGTAAATTATTTTAAACCTAAAGGGAATTCCAACATAAATTTTTCTTTTTTAAAACTCAAGTAATGCAGAATAAGAAAGTTTCAGAACCCTCCGACCGAAAAAAAAGAAAAGACATCAAACTTACACACCGGCCGACGATCCAAGGCGCATTCAACCTCTCGTACATCTCCCGAACTTGGAACCGCGTCCAGCCTCTCAGAAGAAAAAGCGTCCTACTCCGTCCCCACGAAAGGCAAGGGTGCCCCATCAACAACTCAAGCGATCGCAGGGGGCAAAACCCGGTCAGCATATCTCCAGAGATAAAAGCCGACAGCGGTCGCCATGGGAACCAGATGACGCTCAGGAGAGCGGGAGATGCAGAAATACCTATTCACGTGACCGCTGGAAACACGTTTCGGCCTTTTTAAAGGACCTCGTGCAACGGGGAAACTATTATTAAATATTGTTGTGCGGTTCGCTCATATGTGCAGATCGCTTTCACGTGACCCAAAAATAAGGCTTGTTTAGATGGATCGCGTCGGTAAACACGTTTCTTCAATTAATGCTCTTTTGAAGGGGTCTTGTTTTAAAGGTATTATACGGGATGGGCTTATTTTTAAATGAGAGTTGGGTGTTGCAACTCTTTAGTTTCTTTTATTGCCGGGATCTCTTTTAGATAATTGCTAGGTTGTGTTTCATTAATTTTAAATAGGTATTTCAATCATTAATAATTAATTAGAAACGTAATAATTTTCTTAACGGACTTTTGATTTATTAATTTGGTTTGATAGTTATAAAAATTAATTTGCCTCAATAATGTTATGTTAGATTGGGCTAAGTCGACCCAGCTTTTAATTCATTTAATAAACCCAGAACCAAGCATGATTGGAAACATAGGAACTAAATGTTGGGATCTTTCTTTAGGATGGCCACCTAACCGGGACATACTCCTTGCATTCCAGGACCCTATGTCACAAATATGGGTATTGGGTATCGTAAGTTTTGGTTCTATCCCTCCCATTGGTAGTTTTCTATTTTATTTATACAGGATTCCCATCACCTGGGGTCGTTTTGACTATCCATATTTAAAAAATTAAAAGTTTATTGAAGCTATTAGATGGAATAAACTTTGAATAAAATGATGATATTTTATCTTTTGAGTCTTTATTGTATCGCAGTTTGACATTTTGATGGTCTACCTCTTCCTAACTTTCCATTTAAAATCAAGAAAAATATTTAGGAAAGACCTACTTTTAAGCATTCATTGAAATAAATAGAGAACAATTATATTACTTAAAATTTTATAACAGAAATTTTTTAACACGAAAAATTCTAAGGAGAGTTTTACACGAAATCATTACTTTATACTTTTAAGTTATTCCTGGCCATCGTAAATATTCTAGGGGAATTTAAAGTGATCTTTATATTTTAAGAGCTATAAGACGAGCAATAGAAATGCTTTCCATTCTTCAATGGGAAGAAAAGCTGAACCTCTCCGAAATGCGTAGGTGTACAAGCTCTTCCCGAAGATAGCAACTATACTAGTTCCTCTTCTGACGTAATACGTCAAGAATTGAGCAATACAAGTGCTTAGTGACGAAAGAGTTCTCTTTGTCATATGCAAATTTCGACGTCACTCATGACGTAGAGAGCACACAAGGGTTCGAGTTTAAATATTAGGCTGTAAGGGATTGTGGTATGCATTGTTTCACGGTTGAATACCTTCCCATAAATACCTTTTAGGGTCTATCTCGGGATACCACACATCTATATTTTGCATCGGTTTTATAAATTGGGCTAATTATGTGATTCTTAAAATAGGAAGTGTGCAGGTTTATAAAACACTAGGAAATAAACAAGAAAGGAACAGTTACACGTGTTCGATTTTTGTAGGTTAACCTGATATAAAGTAAGACAGTTGGAATAAAAAATATATTCATGTAATATTAATAAAAATGGAGGGAAATACATTTTTTAAGAAAAGGTTTAGAATTTAAAACATATTCTTATGCGACTTTAATCCTTAAAGTTCAATTTAATTAGATATTAAGAAAGTTTAATTAAAATATTGAGAGTAAAAATTTATTCCAATATATAAATGCTAATAAACCGGAACCTCTTTTTCGGAAAAAAAATTATATTCTATTTCAGGGGTTTCCTAACTACAGCCCGCGAGACACATTCATCAGGCTAGCGGATAATTTTCTATGTACGAAAAAAAGTCATAAAATGAATTAAAACCCAGTTTTTAGTGTCAAATTTCCAAAATTTTTCGGGGGGAGAACCCCCAGACCCCCTTTTTGTACTTAGAATTCAACTTATCAGATTTGTTTTCAGATTTAGTTCATAACAGTAAGAATCCTACCAAAAAAATATAAAAAAGGCATGTTTCAAATTTAAAAATATATTTTTAATGCATTTTTCTTTTTTTTGCAAATAACAATATTTGTGATTTAATTGTAAGGTTTTTAGTTAATTGTTCTTTTAAAACATGATTGTGAACCCCCTTTAAGAACTACCCACAATCCGATCCCTGGTGTTGATTCTTTTTTATTTGAACCAGATTTGCCAGATCGCTGGGTAAATTTGCAAAGAAAATTTGCAACACCCTAAATTCTACCATTTAAGGACTTAAACAACGCATTACATTCTTTAAATTGGCAAAATATACAACACTAATGGTTCATTGATGATAAGCCGTATCACCTCCTACAAGAGGCACCTTGTTGGAAAAAAGTATACCCCACCGTAAAAAAAGGTGCATAAAGAGTTAATCGTCTTTACAATTAATAATTAAGTTAGAATACTCTTCCTAATCTAGTACAACACATTTGAATTTTCTTTTATAAATTTAAATTTGAAAATAAATGCTTAAGTGTTGGTATTAAAAAGTATTCACTTTTTCAGTTATAATACCAATAATTCTACCGTTCCGGTACCTCTTTTTTTAGAAATCGAGCCCCGTATATATATCGGTACAGTTGTTTTATCCTCAAAGCTGTTTCGGGAGCAAAATAGCAGAAACATTGAAAAAAAATTGCAAACCTACTCCCTAAAATATACAGAGTGTTTCAAAAGTTCGCTTCACGCTCTATCTCCTTTAAATTTTTAATTAAATTTTTTAACATTTTTATTTCGCCACTAGGGGCGCTGTAAGTCATCTCAATGGAGTCTCCAGGGTCACATACCGAGAGATAGACCTTACTTCTCCATGACCATAGGACACGTTGGTTCCAAAAAAGCCTTGAAACGGACTTTTGAAACACCCTTTATGTATAGTTATTAGTTATATAGACAATAAGATTTGGAGTTATACTATTAAACTCCATATGAAGACGTAGGGGGAAGAACGGTACATTAGCACGAAAGCTGATTTGAAGAAAAACGAATTTACAAGTTTGAGAACTTCAGATCCCGAAAACTGCACATATTCATAGTGGTATTGCTCTCAGGGAAAACGAATTTTCTTCGATAATGATTTGTCGATGCCGAGTAATCATAAAAATGCAACAATTGGCGATTCGATAACCCTTTTCGTTGAAAATAGCATACCTGCCAACCCGTTCCGATTTTTACGGTTTCTTTTTCAATTTTTAACCCGATTTTCCATTTTTTAAATTAGGAACAATTTAAAATTAGATAGTTGTTTTCTACTCTCTACGATTGTATTATTAAAATTGTATTGTAATTTGTAGTATATTCGTTCAAGAATTGAAAATCGGAACGGTTGGCAGGTATGAAATAGGTATTAACGTGATCTTCAAGTGTGATAAACAAAATCAAGCAGTTTATAAAAAGTAAAATAATTACTTCCCATAGAAATAAACCGCGCGTCAAAGACACTTTTTGAAATTTTACAACCAGAGTTTCGACACAAACCCAGAAAAAAATAACCACTCCACCAACAAACTTTCTCCCAGTAAAAACCATCAATACAACAATCCCTTCTCTACGGACACCGACCTTCGCTTAAAAAGAACTCTGCAAACTTTCCTCAACAGTCATCGGAAAGAAAAAAACATCTCAACAAACAACAAAAACAAAAGCAGCAACAACGGCGCAGAACAAAAAAATTCTGAAATCGCGGAAGATCCGCTGCAAACGATTTGTCACCCGAGGGGTCATTTATCCCCGCATCCCCTCCCAGGGACGCGATAAATTCCGGCGGACCCCGCGTCTTTTGATGGGACTACTTAGTTAGTCCGTTACCTCCTCCTCCGCTGGTCCCTGGCGGAGTATTTACCACTCTTCTTTCGCTGCTGGGAAGGAATGGGGGCAAGAGATCGGTTGGGGCAGATGGGATGAGCTAATGAATTGCGGATGGGATTGTGGGGATTGCTAGGGAATGTGGCTGGTTGGATTGGAAGTGTAGGTGATACGACTCAATATTGCTTTTGTAAGAGAGACACGGGCTACGTCAAAAGGCTGGTATAAGAAGAAATATTGGTATTGATGAAATGTGGCTGGTTGGATTGGAAAGTGTAGGTGATACGGCTCAATATTGCTTTTGTAAGGGAGACACGGGCTACGTCAAAAGGCTGGTATAAGAAGAAATATTGGTATTGATGAAATGTGGCTGGTTGGGTGGCGATACGGCCTTTAGGTGATACAGCTCAATATTACTTTTTGTAAAGGAGGTAGAGTACGTCAAAAGGATGAGGTATAATAAGAAAATTAATGAAATGTGGCGGGTTGGATGGTGATACGGCTCACTATTGCTGATTATAAGGGAGGCAGAGTACGTCAAAGGGCTGGTATCTTGAGAAATATCGGTATTGATGAAGTATGAGGCGTAACACTTTTACGTATTTGGATTTTCGTTACAGATTGGTAGATAATAATTAAAATAAAAAAAATGATTGCAATGATGATGATAATGTAAAACTATCGTTGGTCAGTTTCAGTGTCTTGTCCACGTGTAACGAAAATTAATGAACTAAAAATGTTAGGTCGCATGCTAAATCAACACCAACATTTATTGAAGTGGAATAAAGACATTTAACTATTTCTGAAATTTAATTATTAAGAAAAAGTGTTTTGTCTGGTAAGTTTTGATTATTCATTATGGTATTTTTGAGAGAAATATTTCATTCTGAAAGTCATAGATTTCAAGAACGCATACCCTAATTTAAAGCAAAAGAGAACGCAACATTTGATGTAAATAAAAAATACTCTCAAACAAACGGAAACCAAATCTTTATTTTTTAGCAAAATATAAGCACAATGAAAGGGAAATCTTTAATTTTTATTTTGATTAACAGAAAAAGTACTTTTAGTGATTGAATCCTTGGGACCCCCTATTCATGTGTTTTAGAATATATGAAATATATAAATGTAATATTCAATATTAAACGTATGCAAATTTTTGCTCCTCAGTTTTATGGGTTTATTTATGGTTTTTATGGTTAGGCACTTTATTTATGCAGCGTCTATCATTTAACTGATTTATGGATTGAATAATTGGTTGAACTTTTGGAAGGGTGGATGCTAAGGAAAAAAAAGATACATCAAACCTCCGACTATTCTTTCACGAAGAAATTGGTTTCGGCCACCGTTCACACGAAACCAAAGGATTGGCACCCATATATAAAAACAGGTTTCTCCCCACCCACAGGTCTTCGAAAAAGCTTTCCATTACCACCTGCTGTACCCTGCCACAGAATATCCATCTCCCCTACAACTCGTCCATCACCGAGTCCCCTTCCAAATCCCCACCAAAAAAATTTTATCTTGCGGTTTCATACGCCAAACAAATGGCCTCGGCACAGAAAGCAAAACGGCAAAAAACGCATCGCACTGATAGAAACACATATATCCGTATACGGCTCCGCTATCTCTTGTTCACAGTTCGGGCATTATCGAGGCATTGGCGCGGAGAGAAAAATGAAAGAGGGGGGGCGCATCTGGGGTAATAGGGGGTGGAAGATGTTATGAAATTCATGATGCTTCGAAATTAATGCGTTCGATTTGGCGCGACCTCCCCCTTAAGACTTATTTATGGCGGGGGGCTGCCGGGGCTTATTTTATGCTTGGCTTTTGTGCGTGTGATTTGGCGCGCTAATTTGGCGATAAAGTGGATGCTGGAAAAAAGTTTCCGTCTTTTTTCCTGTGAAAGAGAGGATGTGTGGTGTGGCGATAACGAAAGTTGTGCGTCTGAAACCGACTGTAAACTGTGGAATGAGGGTGTAATCAAATGCGACTATTTAACTCGACATTAGAGGGGGGTTTCCGTAGGTGTGGGTATAGGAAATGACGGTTTACGATGAGGAGAGTTCAAACGATTATTATTATTATTGTTGTTACATAAACTGTGTGTGTGGTAAAAATCATCGACACTAAATCATTAAGATGCAATAAAACAAAAATTTCTTAAACTTATTCTTGTTTAAATAAATGGGTTTACAGAAATATCGTTTTAAATATTTTAAAAAGTTCAAAAGCGGTGAAAAAAGAGTAGTAACGAGTTAATACATGAGTAAACATGTTTCATACTTTTTATGTATAGGTTGATTTTATGCATAGTGTAAAAAATTCTTTAGACGAGCACATATATACGATTGTTCTAAAATAAAGAATAATATAGAAAAATAGTTTTAAAGGTCAGTAAAAATTATCAGAAACTAAAAGCTTGCTCCGAAAATCATCCTTTTTATCTCAAAATTACATACTTATAAACGTGACTATTTGTTTTAATGTACTGTTAAAACTGATGACATAATTATTAGAACCCAACCTTTGTATATTTCAGAATAGAAAAATTTATTTAATCCCTAAAAATGTCATTTCGTTTGCAGTGAAGAAAATATAAATAGATGAAACCCGGTTTTCTTTTTGTTGAGATTAAAAACAACCTTATTTTAAAATCAGCAAATGAATGACTGCATTATAATGTAGATTTCGCAGAAGAAAGGCAACAAGAGACACATAATTCTCTCTTTCTCCTGAGAAACGCTGACTTTCGCAATTCACTGCCTAATACCCTTAAACGACTGTTCGAACTCCAAAATTGTAAAAATGCTGAGTCATTTAAGAGAATTCAAACTTGATAATGTAAAACGTAACTTTGTTTTCATTACGGTAATTTCATTATTTCAAATCAAACACACACACAAAAAAGAGATAAACGTTTAAGAAGCTTACGCAAAAACCTCACAAGTCACAAAAATAAAACCATATTTTTGCATTGTGAAAAAATGTTTTCTTACGTTCAAAATAACATGCACAGAGTCGGCTTCGAGAGAAAGTATGCAGAAACAAAGCGTTTAAAAGTAAATTGACGAGTAAAGGGAAGTGAAACACACAAATAAAGTTCTTAAAAGTACGCCATTAAAGGCACATTAGGGTGAAATTACTTAAATGTAGGGATTAAAAACCCACACAGTGTATTTGCAAGAAAAGATTTAATCGGGAAATTCGTAACGAGATTTTCGGAAATTTATTTTTGAAGGGTGTAAATTCTAACTTTGCTGAATCGATAGTTGATTTTTAACTATTGTATTTTTGGTATTAAACCAATTAAATGTTGTATTGGTTTAAGTTTAAGAAGAGACGCATTTCACAAGATAAAACGACTTTAACTTTTTAGAGATTTCTCTGATACATTAGTTAAATTGAATAACATACATTCGTTTATTCCATTTTAATCATTGGCTTTATGTATTTTACGTATTTTTTATTAATTTGCATGAATAAAACCAACATCAAACTTAAAACTTCTTTATGCTGGCTTTTAGAACCAGCTGAATCAATACTCTTCATAAAGGACGTGTGACGTCAAACGTAGGGAGAAATCAGTGAATTTACAAAGTTGAGTCTTATAGCAAAAAACCTTACTTGAAGGGGTTCACTGAAGATAATTGAAAGATCTTGAACGTTTACTAAAGCCTTGAATACATAACGTTCCATAATACTCCATTACATATTCACTGATTTAGCCCTATATTTGACGTCACACGTCCGACTTATATGGCTATCTAAAAGGGTCTTCGCCTGCTAAAATTAAATCAGCTGAAAATGCCGACTTTTGAGTGAGTCAAAACATAGCCTTCTCTATCCCACGAACCACCCCCAGATGCTTTGTGGCCGACCCCCTCCCCTTTATCAGCCGGTGGGTCTCCTCAATGGCGGTAATTTGTCCGATAATTGCCGCAATCCCCGGCGCAAACGACAATCGCATTAAGAAGATACTTCCTCGGATGGCGTTGCAAGGGAAAGGAGGAGAGATTACGCGGATTGTTTTATTGGGGACAAAAATGGGGCCTGTCAATCAACCAGCGACAGTCGAGATGGAAAGTCTTAGAGATAGATATGATGGAGACATCACCTGAGCTATTGTCGAGTGGTTTCAGTTTTAATGGTTTTTTTAGTATTGGATGGAAGTTTTGAGAGACCGATAACAGTTGTGCTCTTATTAGATGAAGTTGAATGAAATGCGAGTTCAACTCTTAATTTGTTGATAGCCTGATTGTTTTAAAAAAATATATAAGTAGCGCATCAGAAACAGGCTCCACTCATAAACGTATAAGTAGCTAAGTTATAGAGGAAGTAAGTTTTATGTCAATCGTACAGTTGAATTTGTTTTAAGTAGCATTGTTCTTTAAAAGTAAAAAATAGAGATGTTTGTCTCATAAATGTTGAAGACATTCAAATAAAAAAAATTCGTAGCCTTAAAGCAAATCTTCTTGTAAAGAACATATGAAATATATTACATAAACTTTTTTGTGCCCATAAAACACCTTGGTAGTAATAATAGAAATAAGGAAGTTGCATGTGTCAGATTTTCAAAAACAAACAAGTGTTCCGTATGGTTTTTTGCATGGTAAAATGAAATATCTAGTCAGTTTTTCAAAAAAATGTACAGGTAATTAAATATTTTAATTTAAAAGTCGAGAAAAAAACACGTGACTGAAAACGTTTATTGTTTAAACTATAAGATGACGTCAACAATAATACCATCAACTCCATTGCTTTACAACAATGTTTAGTATAAGATGACGTCACATCCAAACTCTTGGCGTTTTCGCGCGCTTTTAAAAAGGGGATTTTTGTTAATTTTTTTGACAATCAAAAAATTTCTCGATCGGCCTCAAATTTTGGTTAGTTGCTTATTTTTGCAAGAGGAATCGATTAAAAAAATAAAATAAAATCATGCAACTTCCTCATTGAAAGTGTTTTCATTGAAATTGAATAAATGGTATAAAACATCAAAATTCAAATTAATTTTATCATCAAAGCCAAACAGCTTTTAATTTATAATTCAATTGTATTTCAAAAACTGTCGTAGGGATGCAAAGCGGTGAAACTGACTTGGCCTGTAGAACTCCTTTCACTGCGAGCGTCGTTTGTATGCAGTGAAAACAACTCTTGTACTGAATCGCAAATCTTGTTACAGGGATTACAATTCTGTAGTAAATGGATAGCTAGATCTGTTTAGGTTTATAATGAGAGGAAAAGGAACTTATGAACTAAAAACAGCGAATGACACGGTGTTATATAGATCACACATTTAACTCAAATACTGATTGATAACTGATAATCCAAACAGCAGAAAACGATTTTCGCATGTATTTTTTCACAACTAGACAATAGATCTTTTAAATCATAAAGAGAAAATTTGAGGTATTAGTAAATTAAATGATGTAAGTATGTAAGCAAAAGAACATATTAAAAATGTCAAAGTGAACATCAACATTAAAACATCAAATCCCATTTTAAGGGTTAATACATTTTTTTGACAATCTCCCTAACGCATCCCTTCAGTATTTTTCAGACTGATAAAAAGTCAAGCAGCTCAAAGATACTCCTCAATACGTCGGACTTCAACTACACGCGCCGGGTAACGCATCCCATTTTTATTTATCAGGTCACCCTATAAATAGCGACAGACTCAGGTACTAGTTGCAAACCTCAATAAATTCCCCAGGTCCAAAAATTCAAAAAGCGCTCAACCCAATTACAGCAACTTTCAACTTATGATGGATGGCAGGGGGCGAAACGTCACATTCGAAGTCACGCCTCACAAATACACACTAAAACACGAAACACGGTCAGAAACTCTGAAAATACATTTATTTTGTTAGATTCTTTTCGAAGGCATTATACGGAGGAGGTTATTTTTGTGGGGTTCGATGGCCATGCTTTTCGATTACTGTTTTATACCGAGTCCATTTTGGGTCGGGATGGGATCATGTTTTAGATGTATCGCTGGCTATCAAAGTGCTGATGGATACGATTGGGGTGACAGAACTACTAACTGGGAAAGTTCAGTTACAAGGTAAAAAAATATATAACGTTTTTTCGGATCATTTGAGACATGTTATGAACTTTAAAATGACAAGTAAAATTTTTCCTTCTACTAAGAGAGTTAAATTTCGAAACTTTGGTTTATGACGTGTTTCACCGCTTACTGTAACCGAAGGTTAACTGGCAGTCACTGATTGGCAGATAGAAGGAAAACTAGTTTTCTAACAATCAGAGGTTTGATTTCCAGCTAAGCGTCAGTCAGTTCAGCGGTGAATACGGTCGTAATAGTTATTTAATAATATTTATCTGGTTTATCCTCAAAGGATATAAGAAAAAGCTAGAGAGTAAAAAATTTAATTAAATTACATATTATAGCATACTTAAATTAAATTTATATCGATAATTTAATTGAACGAAATTGAATTGAATTATAATTTTAAATTTATTTAGATGATTAAGAAGAGAGAATAAAAATACACTCATTGACAATGCAAATGGTTTTTTTAATACGAATGAAAACAACAACTCTTCATTTGAAAATGATACGTAAAAACACACCAGACAGTTGTTCAAAGTAATTCAAGATTAAACCAAAAGCATGGTCAAAAAATGGTACAAATAAAAGTCTTATCAGAATTTATAAAAAGTTTATTAAGGTTTAAAATATTTCTTTCAATCTAAAACTTTAACTGCAAAAATAAGGAAATTCCCCAGTTTTAGAGACGAAAAAAAGTTGAAATAAATTTTGAATATCTTGTACGTTTGCTAAACTAATTTTACGAGAGGTTTTTAAAGTAATCATCACATAAGATAAGACAATATCAAGCTGCACAGGAATATAATATATAATAGTATTTAAAGGAGCAACTTCCAACCACTTAAGGAAAGCTCACAAATATCTATTTCCAGAATAAATTCCCAGGATAGAAACCATTTGGTATTTCTTTCACCATTATACAAGAAAGATGATAAAATAAATCAATAGAATATCTCAAATGAAACAAGGAATATCAAGAAGATGATGATACATCAACCGATTCCAGATTAAGTAGAGCAGCGATAAATACTCACTGAACTTCCGCAATTAGCAACGCAATTCACTCCTTACTTCATCAAGCCCAAGGAAGGAAAAACAAAAAGCTCTAGCTCCAGCTCGTCTGCAATCAAAACTACGTGTGGTGTGTTATTGAAAGCGCCTCACCTCAGGGGAGGGAGAGAGAGAAGAAGAACCCATTTTATTTCAAAATTCGAAAGGCACCTTCTCTCCCCCCTACAGGGTCCGTCTTTAACTTTAATCCATTGGGCGCAACAATGCTCGCATTAAACAAGAGAGTGGCGTGGACATTAATTAAAACAGGTCGACATCTGTGGCCGGTTGCCATGACGACGGGGGGAGGGAGTGTTGATGTTTGGCGCGCGGACAAACATCTCCCCCAGGGGGGAAGGGGGGACCCTCCCCTTGAGTAAACAGCGCAGACGATGAAGGAGTGTTTTCTTAGATTGCGTTTTGTTGTTCTTGGCAACAGTTCGCAAACAGTGCAGGGCTCGTCACGTGATCTTTTCTCTCTCCCACCCCCTCCCCCCTAGAAGGGAGGGTGATGATGGTGATGGTGATGATGCCTTCCTCCTCCTTCTCCTCAGCATCCTTTTTGTTTCCGGCAGATCTTTGTTTTTCGTTTGTGGGGGGGAGGGGGTCAGCGAATGTCCGGTCGGTCGCACGTGCTGGGGATTGGGGATCGATAGGGACAACATGCGGGAGAGAGGGTGGGTGGGGGGTGGAGTGCATACCGCGAACGATTTCATTCGGAGCGATTCTTTTTTTTGGAGGGAAGAGTTTGATGCGTTGTTTCGAAAGAGGTGACCATCAGCGGGGAGTGTATCTTTCCTTCGGTAATAGCAGCTTCGCAAATGAGGACGGGGAAACTGTTGTTTCTATTTACCGTTTGCGTTTGGAAGGATGGAAAAGACATTTCGAAGTCTTTTAGTGTGTGCTCCTTAGAAATCATTTTGGAAAGGAACTCGCTCATAAAGGAGAGCAAACGGTTTTTAAAAGAAGCTTTTTTCGCAAAAAAATATCGATGTAAGTATGTTTGTAAACTTCTATTTCGTGTTTTAAACATGAATTCCGTACATGAAAATGATTTGGGTAAACACATATTAATATTCATTTACGCAAGAAACTGATGACTTCAGATAGAATCCATCTATTTTGAGACACCAGAAGGTATGTAATCTGAGTTTTAATACAGTTGAAAGATGAGTCTTTTATGTAACTTTTCTCCAATGATATTAAAATATTTCATTTAAATGCACAGAAGTAGTAAAAAACAAGTTTCTGAAATGTAACTAGGATAAAGACAGGTTTTACCAAAGAATAAGGTTTCCTGAATGATGTGGCTCAGTCGACCTGGCCATCTATAGGCATAAGATTTTATAAAGAAGTAATGTATAAAATATAAGTTTTTAAAAATGGTTTATGATTAATCATTGTGTTCAAAAACCTTGTAACCCAAAGCACCACAAACGTAAGAGATTTGTCCAATTTTTGTCATGTATAGCCTAATTTCGTTTACCTCTAGTTCCAATTACAAAAATTTAACATATTTGGTACAAGTTCTGCTTCTAGGGAATATACAGAGAAAGCCTAATTACGTGTTGAAACATCAACTAAAGTCAGTAAACAATAAATCCGACCGGAAGCAAACACCAATCCAAAATTTTAACATCTTCAAAGAGCAGACTCTCACTTCAAAACTTTCAAAGGACGGCATTTAGTTTCAAAACAAAATAAAAGCATCCAAAGATCCAAAAGCTTTAAATAATAACCGCAATCTTCGCCTCCTCCGAAGACACAACGGCTTGAACCGCAAAACGCTTTTAATCCCTTAAACGAGCTCATCAAGTAAAACAAACAGCAGAAAGAAGAAGCGCATTGGGTAAACAAGTCACGTAGCGGGAGCGCTTGCGTCACAAGACGGAGCACACAACAAGGGCGGCCTGTCAGCCCCTATTAGAGGACACGCAACGAGCTGGGTGGCCCGAGAACGGAGTGGTAAGTGCGAAGGTCGGATTATGAGTATGAAAACAATAAGGAATCGTGAAAATGAGTTTCTAAATTTTAGCATAATTAATTAAGCATATAGTTTACTGTCTTTAAGTAAGAACAAAACAAGCAGAGTCCCAAAAACACCTTAGGGAACGTACCCATACTACGAGACCCGTTTAGGGGAGGGAGGGGGTCTTCAAAATACCACGCTCGGTCACAGGGGAGAGAGGGGGCTTAGGGTTTCGTCATGTAGTCAATTTTCTCTAGTCAATACGACAAAATTAAGCCAAATTAATTATTGAAATTTGCCAAATTAAAACAAATTAATTATTAAAATAAGATAAACTAAGCCAAATTAATTTTTTTAAACTTTCTGTTTGCAAAAAACGATTGCAAACCGTATTTATGAATTACTACGTGAAAACTAGAGAGCGAGGGGGTCTTGGCATATACTACGGATGGTCACCAAGGGGGGGAGGGGGGTCAAAAAGGGTAAAAAATGGGTCACGTAGTATGGGTACGTTCCCTTATATTAAATAGCACATTTACAATTTTTGAAAATGAAAAAAGGTATGGATAATTTTTTATTAAGGCTGATGGATTTTCTCATATTATAAAACAAAAATATCTAAATATTACCCTTTTTATTTATTTTTGAAATAAAATTTCTTTCGGATAAGTTTTACTTTAAACTGGTTGCTCATTAAAAAATATTTCTTAAAGGTTAGGTTAGGAATCATCACTAACTAACGTACACAAATTTGCAATACAGGAATGTTAAGTTGGTAACTTGAAATAGGAAATGGAACTAAAACAGTTTATAAACTAATATATGAACTATGTAAATATTCAATATTGAGAAAAGCTATGAAAGTTTAAGTTTCTAATATATTTTTTAGACTTACAAAGAGCTAAACTTTAATGAGTTTATATAACTTTGTCATAAATACTTAGTTTCTTTTGTTAAACGAGTTGGATTGAATACTTTATAACAGTGGTCCCCAACCTTTTTACCACCACAGACCGGTCAACGTTTGATAATTTTATCGTGGCCCACTGGAGGGGGGCGTTGATTGTTTACATTCTAGATTATTTTGATTTATTAATTTTAATTTAATTGTATTTAAATATGCTTTCAAAATAAAATACAGTTACACCAAAAAATAAATATAAAGTGATTTATAGTTAATTTCATTTATTAATTTGGAGTATAAACCTAGGAATTTAAATTAATTTTCAATGAAATGGTCGACCCGCGGCCCGGTACCATTTGATCCACGGACCGGCACCGGTCCGCGGACCGTGGGTTGGAGACCACTGCTTTATAAGACAAAGCAATAAATTTTTTTTCGCTATTTATAAATAGATAATTGTTGAAGTGTACGCAGAGAAATGTCAGAATTTTATCTATCACAAATTAAATTTTTCTCTACATTACAACTTACTACAAATTGATATTCAATAATTCCAAACAAACCATCAATAAAATTATTTTATACTGCACTTCCCAATACAAAAATTCCACTCTCATTCCTTCATTTATTTAAAATACAACCAACCTCATAAACACTAGAAAATCAAGAGCACAAGAAAACTTCAATCCCTTCAAAAAATGCTAAAGAGCCTGCGAAAGCTTTCCAAGGCAATTGAAATTCGGCCTCCCACAAAAACCCGAAAGAGCCTGTGTGATCAAGAAGCCTCTCGCTTGCTTGCTTGCTCTCTCCTTCAATGAAGACGTCTGCTCGTACGCTTCCAAGGAAAGGGGAGACGTCGTTGCCATGGCGACACGTTAGCCGCTGCTAAATCACGTGAGACACGGAAGGGTGAAGGAGGGTGTCTCCTGGTGCGGACATTGTCCTGCATATAGACTATGTTGAAAGTGGGAGATTTGGTGGTTTGTAATTGGTGAGATTTGGTTGAAATGTAAAGTTAGTAGGAAAGTTGAAAAAGGTAAACCTTAAATGTGTAAAAGTGTTACTTTCACTGTCTAGACGTAATTTAATTTTAACTCAAAATGTAGGAACTCAAATTCTAATGTACGTAAAAATGAAAAATCAATAATTTTAATGACTATTTGAATGAAAAGACCCTTGAGATTTAAAATAGGACATGGATTTTCAGTTTTATAGATAACTAGGCTAAAATGTTTACACCCCATTGGACTGAGGAACTAACCTGAATATATACTTTAACTTGAAATACTTAATTCCAAAATACAAAGGTTTTACTCGACAGCTCCAAATATTTTTTCACTATCGGTGAAATTCGTTTTTTTATCAAAAAAAGTTATATAAATGTACAGTAACGTTACAAAATATTATAATTCTAGAGATATTCAAGTATACAAAGTGATCCAAGTTGTAATTTACATACATATTATTTCAGGCGTTGATCGAATACAGTTTTAAAATTACCACTCAGATCCATAAAAAAATTTAAACTTCATTAGTAGGTACTTAGTTTTTTCTAGAACAATGCATTAGAAATTATAATTCTGGTTAGCCAAAAAACACTTAAACTTATTTAAAGGAATATTATAGTTATTTTAATAAACTTTTTACGGCAATCACAAATGCATTAAAAGTAAATCTATGGAATATGCATTGTCTAAGGCTAATTAGTAACTAAAAAAACACAATATTTTTTCAGTTTTGATGTGGTGCATTATGTTATTTACGAAGGCTATTAAGTAGAACTTTTTCAAACTGTAGTGGTCGTTTTTTGTTTTGAAAGAACCTAAAAAAATACATCACAGGTAACAGACAAACCGATAAAAAAGTTAAAAGCCTTACAAATTCATCCGTTAAAAAAGCGCAAATAAACCACTACAAAATTATCACTTTCTAAGCTCTCAGAAAGTGACGGAAAAACACTTCACGGTATTCATAAAGCGAAGTACATTATAAAAATCGACGCAAAACAAGCATTAATAAAGCAACAAATGAAAATTCTATTCCGACTAATTTTTTCGCACTCCTAAAACAATAACCCACCCTTATAAAAAAGGACAACCAAAGAAAAAAAAACCGCATCAAAAACAACAAAAAAGCACTAGCCCGGGGTATAAATTATCCATCCAGTCTCCATAGCAACGCAGCAGCAAAAACTCAAATAAAAACACCACACACACAGATAGGTCCGAAAGATATATGTCATAAAAAAGTTACTACAGGCCGACAGAAAAAATGCAACGATTCCGTACGCTTATTTAGGGGGTTTGAAAAGAAATAACAGCATTAACGGAGAAATAAAGGAGACGAAGAAGACGACGAGGTTTAAGAAACCGTTTCGTTATTAACCTCCCCCATAATGGACCCGGGAGCAAAAAGAGCGTATCTTCCACCAAGTTTTTGGCATTCCAAAAACTTTTCCTTCACCGCGCGAGGAGAGATATATGTATGGATGGGCTTTTATATATTTTCCCGTGGTATTTTTGCTCTCTGATGACGTGTGATATTCCTTTTCTCTAACGGAGTAATGGTGTCACCGCTGATAGTCGTGTTTCTGGGAATGGGGTGGGTTAATACGCTGTTCCGGAGGAGAGGAGAAGTCAGGGGAAACCGTAAAAAACATAAATATGGATGTGAGGCGTCGGGGGAACGTTTTTCGATAAATACCGGAAAATGGCCCCCCTAATAGACCCCCTTTTTGATTTATGGGAGGGTGCCGGGTAGGGTGGTTCGTCCCGATTGGGAATTAAGGGATTGTTTTGGAGTGTTTGATGGGGGAGCAACAGTTTGTTTCCGGTCGGTTTTTCATTAGAGTGGAGGTTCTTAAAGGTTAATGAGGATTCAGGAAAGTGAGTTGGAGGTGGATGTAATTTTTAGTGTCCTTTTATTATTGGATTTTTTGTCTGGAATTTTTACTGCTAGATGAGTAGAGATGAGAGTGGTTTGATTGAGGGAGGGAACCGCCTGTTGATGATTTGAATCCGAACGGATTCAATGTGAAGTTAGATTGTGATCTGCGAATTGATAGCAGGCCGAATGTTGCGTTTTGAATGACAAATAAAGGCTATAGAAAAAAAATAAATGTAGATGAAGAAAATTTCAATACAACCGCCAACATTAAGGGGTTAGCTGTTTAAAAATATTTTGATGTGTAAATAAGAACCAAATAATTGTATTAAATAGTGATCTACAGAAAATAAACGACTACAAACATGACAATTTTATAAATCTGCAACGTAAATCGGTTATAATATAACTAAGTATAACTAGATAATGAATTTGAAATAGTGAATCATAACAATTGCGTTCTATTACAAGTAAAATATTATACAAGAATTAAAAATCGGAATTTACTGAGTTTAATACCGTATTATATCGGGGAGTAAAAAATTAAGCTCAAAGTTTAAAAGTTAAAAGAAGAAAAAAAATCGAAATATTATAAAGTAGCCCTTTAATATTGGAACCTCAGGTTAGCAAAGGAGAAATGAGCACGCCTTAACTCGAGCAGAAACGAGCGAGTTGGTATAGTAAAGGACAATAATTGGACGCGCAATAGGATAGTTGGTTTTGCTGCATACAAACGCCACTAGCAGTATAACGGGTTTTACAGGTCAACTTCTACTCCCTGTTTTCACAGCATAGCACTAGTTAACAAAGCCTTTGAAAGTTCTGAGCACATAACATTTTACGTTAGAAAACTGTTTCATTTAAGATAAAGCGACACAGATTTGAAGTTTAAAGGGATGAAACTTTATTTTATACAAATTAATAATATTCTTGCAGACTCAGATTAGAAAAATTGTCTGCTTCTGCCAACTTGAAATCGCTTCTGCTTCCCATTCTAGTGATGGATGGTTCGCCATCCAAAATCGATACGCTTTCATATCCCTTTCGTAATCGATAGCCCAGTGCCGTGCTAAAACGGGGTGGAATTAGACCTCATTTTTTAAAAACAGAAGCGTGTGTGTAATAAGCGGACTACAAAAGGTAAATTATGAGAATAATTTAAGTACAAGTACAATCGTCTGAAGGATGACTAGTCATTTAAATACATTAGACCGGTTAAACTCGTGATTTATTAGTAATATTTTAATCTGCTTTTTTTTATCAGTTTTGTTATTACTACAAGGAACATTACATACATCTAGAATAAAATTGAGAGGTAGAGTTTTTTGGTACTCATAACTATTTATATATTGTTGTATGTATGTCTGTGTTTTTCCTTATTTTTGTCTTTTGTTTATATGTGTGTATTCCTTGTGTTGTATTTTTATAATTCATTGTGATAATAAATTATATTCTATTCTATTCAACAAGATACGGGGTCAAAGGGTCAAATAACATCTTAGACTGATGAGAAGGTGATGAAAATATACAATTGTAGACTGATGCTTCGATGACTATAACTGCCAATAGAGCCATAAAACTTGGTGATACATACTCCTATATTCCAAGCAGCAAAAACGTTCAGGATTTGTCTAGTTTTCTGCATGTATGGCCAAATTTCATTTACTTTTAGTAGCAATTACGTAAACTAGGAGCTGTGCTCCTAGGAACAATATTGATTCCGAATTCAACCTGAAAATACCGGTAATGATATCCGAGTATCAAAAACAAGTCCATTCTTTACTCAGCAGTCCCAAAACAATTACACCAAACATCCCCAGCGAGCTTATTTACCCTTCTATCTAACCCTAACGACTTCCTCTAGAACTCACGATAGAGATGGTTCTCCTTAAGCAACAACATTTTTACGACCGAGGGAGGGGGTGGACAAACAGCGGCGACAATTAGCTCGGACATCCGCCGCGAAATGAGCGTCATGCCATCGGGCGATCGGCGTATTTACAGTGGCCGGCGGCAAATAAAACGGTGTCCGAGACAACAGGACCCGCCGCACGCACGTCCAGAAGGCACGCGATGGGCAGTGTTGGGGAGAGTGGTGTATGGACGGTGTTGTTGAGAAAGGGATGGAAGGAAGAATTCTTCTGGTTTGTCTTAATGAAAAGAAAGAGAGTAGTAGTAATGGATACCCCCCTCATATGAGCTGACAATTTTATCTAGAGCATATTTTTATGGAATGACTAACTCTTATGCGCTAGACCAGGTGTTGCCCAGATTAAAGAATCGATCTTCTTTAGTGGTGTCCCCAGAGACGTGTGCCAACCCACGTCCGGAGATTGTTGATTTCGTGCCTAATAAATTCAGGAGATCACCCATTTCCTTCCGATATTTGGACTTGGTTTTCGATATGACACGTGAAGAATCAACAACCCAATCTCAGCCCCAGGAACCTGTAATGAACCCGCCTGGCATCATATAGTTCTCAAGCTTCTCCCATTTTGGGACAAACAACCACATCTTTGGTTCGCCAATATTGAGGCTCAATTTAAAGTTTCGGGTATAACCCAGGATAATACAAAATTCTACCACGTTATTTCTGTTTTGTATTCTGAGATTTTGAGCTATGTTAGCAATACAGTTTTGAACCCACCAGAAAAGTACCATACTTTAAAAACTAGATTAATTTCCGATTTTTCAGTTTCCGAACAACGTATTATAAAGGTCCTTATTTCATAGTTAGAGCTTGGAGATGACACCGCAGTATAAAACTTTTTAATATACTCCTCAAACAAATCTTTCAAAAAACAACCCCTCCGATAGTAGGAGAAAGATTTTTCGATCAATTAAGTGTTTAAAAGATACACTACTCCGGGATTTGTGTTTCTTTTTTACAGATATAGATTGTCAAGGTTGGATCTCCTAGCTGGGTAGTTCCAAACTAGTGGTATGTGGATCCGAGGAAGTTCTGGGAGTGGTCCTCAAAAGAGTCCACCAACTAATAAAAAAAGCTGTTCGTCGAATTGGTTAGGACGACTTGACAAAGCGAAATTCAAGAGTGTCTTAGACAAAAAGTAACCCCAGTGAAATTTTGAAGTAACCCCGCTTAAACCGTTATTTAGTTTTGTGCCTTCTATAAAGAACACATCAATTTATATCAAATGTATGAAGGTCTTAAGATGTCTTAATGAAGAAAGGATGAACATCTCCATGATCTCATTGAAACCTTCGGCTCTAATTGTTTTAAGTACAGGAGCAAACCAGTAAATAAGCAAATACTTTCCGACCACTGTTGACACATTCCCTTCCGTGACCAGCTACATAAATCAACAACACCCCGATCGATCACAACCTAGACACACAACACCAAAACACCCCTCAAATCGTCATCTGCATACGACGACTTCCCTCGACACAAAACAAGCCTCATTCGTCAGGCAAATGTCACCTGGACACGAAAACCACGGCTTCCAGGAACGCGTGTTTACAACAAGCGGCTGGGTGTGGTCCGCGGTAAATAGTTAATTCTGCTGAAGGGACCACGGAAAATCACTGCGCTTTTTTTTTCTTTTCCTCGGAGTTTTCTTTTTATTTGTTGTTGTGAAGCACGGAATCGGGTGGCGTGAGAAGCGACGCTTTGGGCGTTGATTTGTTGTTTCGGGGTGATCTCTGGCTGGGATTTATCGGGGATCGTTTTTATAATGAATTTAGATGGTGTGGCGTAAGCGACGGGCAATGGAAGGTTTGTAAGGCGATTTGTTGTTCAGATGGTGATTACTGTTAGGATGCAATCGATCTTTCAATATGCTGTTTAGATGTATTTAGGTGTAATCGAATTTTCTAGTGGAGAAAATATCATTTGCTATTTGATTAATCTTTTTATTCATGTGAGAAACTTGAAAAAAGAATCGATTTTTGACCAAAAAAATACGATTAATTTACATTTTTTTCTAATGATTAGATAAAAAATTATGTGTCTTTTTTCAGTCCCTTAAGTTTTTGTTTTATTAGGTTATTTTTTTTATTTTTTATTCTTGTTGTTGATATTAGGTTTATGCTTATGAGGTCTTAAAAATATCATTATGAGTATACCATTTGGATAAGTTTAGTTTATTACAGCTATGGAATTAAACTTAACTCTTGATATAAGCTATGCTTATTATGACAACCATAAGTAAAAGACCAATTTAATCCTAACAATTAACTGGAAATAAGGAGATTAACCGTATAATCATAGGTTTATTTTTTGTCTCGAACAAAATTATTTTTTTTGCATGGACAAATTGCATTAAGAATATTGATTGGCGGTTGGTTCATAAACGTTTTTTAAACCTACGTCATGAATACTAAATTTAAGATAAGAAAAAGGAATGATATGTGAAAAAAGAGAAAAAAACTCATAATAAGGGTCTGGACAACAAAAAAACACATTTAAGCACATTAGCATGCCTTTCAACTTAATTTATAATAGTTTTTTTTCATTTTCTAGAATCTAGATGATCAGAAAAAGTATCTAAGAGAGTAGAAAAACGGCCTTCAAATGTCCTCAGGCAAGTTTTGATTTGTACACCTTCATGCAACATCATGAACAAGATATCATGTAAAGGTAAAGAAAACTGCATCAATATTTGAAGAGAGTTCCTCAAGAACTGACTTAAACTTTCCCCAAGTAGTACAAGTAGTTTAAAAGCAATTCTTCAACAAAACAACCGAAACTTTCCCTGCCAAACTTTTCCACCGGAAAGCTTCCCTTCTCCTCCGAAAGAGGGCAGTGCATCCAAACAAACACGTGTTTGTGGATTGCGCAGTTGGCCTTGGGAAGCTCAAGAGAGAAAGATCTAAAGATACATTCTTTCTTTCTCTCTTCTTCTTTTCATTGCCGTCTGCCACCACCGGGGAGAGTGCGCTTATTAAAAAAGGGGATGGATATAGGTCACGGTGTTGTTGGAGATGACGGCTTATTATCAAGAGGGAAAGAGTGAGCGTTAACTCTTTTGATCAAACCGGTTTGCGGAGTTGGCTTCTTTCTTTTTAGGTTGTGAATTCGCGAAGAAAGCTGTTCCGGTATTGTGAGTGTTGAAATAGTTGGATGAATGTGCCTTTCATCAAAAAGCTATTATGGAGGAATAGGTATATTTTTAGTATTCAGCTTATTAGGTACAAATGCTTGGAAGGAAAAAGGTGAACTTGACGATTTTAGAGATTTTGTTACTGTGTATTATTCAAGAGTGTATTTGATGCTTAAAATATTAAATAATTAATATTGATAGTTAACTAAGCATCAGTATTTTATTAATTTTACACTACTGTTAAAAAGCGTTTTGTATATTTTTGTTTAAATACTTTTAAATTTTATGTTAAAACTACGGCTGATAACTAACTTAAAGTATAAATATTGTTTATATTGAACTATATTAAATATCTACAGAGTTAAAACATAATTAAGGCGGTTATTAGACAGGAGTAAAAAGTTTAAAAAAGAAATTATTTAAAAAAAGGATTATCATGAAATTGAAAAATATTCTTGTGGCGTTTCTTTATGCAGCATAACTTAATGAAAATATCATTGACTTGAAATTTTCAAAATGGGGTAAATCTCTATTAACACGAACAAATTAGTATAAAAATAAAGTACTCAAAGATGTATCACTGAATTTATTTATTTACCTTAAGTACTAGGTAAACAATCTCAAATGTTTCGAGGAGCGCACTTCATAAATTTAGAAAACCCATCAAGTATCTTCAGTATGTAAAAACAACAAATTAAATCGAGTGAATATTTGGCACAACAAGTAGATAAAAAATCAGGGAAGATGCCCAAGAATCACAAGACATTTAGTTCAAACTCAGACTAGAATATAACCCCCATTTCTCTACAGTTGGCACTAACAAGAGATGCAATAGATTTTGTTAAACAAGTCAGACTAATAAAAAGACTAAAATGTTATAGAATCCATTTAATTCCCTTAACAAAACTACTCCTTTACTATTTATACCACTTAGCGAATTCAAAGCATCAGAGATAACAAATCAACAACACCCAAAAACTGAAAACGGCGCAAGTTCTTTCCATCAGACAGACAAACGAGTAGTTCTCGGCCCTTTGTCAAACGGAACAAACAGCACAATCGAGTAAATCTTAATTAGTTGAGCCGAGAGCATTCAGAAAGAACAATGAGGGATGCGCACAGCATTTCATTTGTCAAGAGTCGTAGTAGTAGTAGTCACCGAACCAGAGAGAGACTGGATGTTTGGTTTTGTTGCACAATCGGTTTCGCACTTACTCACGGCTTAAATAGGATACGATTAGGAGAGAAGAGTCGGTAACAAACCCTCGTCATCTTTTGGTTTTTGGATGGATAAGGGGATGGTTCCGGTTGTGAAATAGTTGTTTTTAGGATGAGTGTTGGAAAGTAACATTAGCAAATGTTTGAGATTTAAATATTTCATAGTATTCTGCAATGTGTTAAAGAGTATTTTTAGATATTGGGTACTAGGTTTTAGGGTATTAAACAGAGAGGGGTATATCCTGTATGCTTTGCGGTGGAGCTTGGATATTCCAAGGGGTAAAGACGACAACAACAAAAACAAAAACAACAGAGAGGTATAAACCAAATCATAAAAAAGAACATAATAGTATGAAGGGAAAATTACAAATTGGGGATAAGCTTTAAGTAAGCAAAAAATTCAATATTACAGGTCAAATTACTGTCTATGCCTCTAGCCTTTTCAGACCTATCCCCCTCAAATTTCCCATTGGATTCACTGGTAATCTCGGGCACCTTAGGCCTTAGGATTGAAAGTGCTAGAGGAACAGCAGAGTTATCTTATCTAGGTTTTTTTTGCATTTGAGTAGCAAATATATTCTAAAATCTAATGGTGTCATATACTTATTGAGAATCCATTAATCGGTATTTTATTCAGAAGCAACAGAAAAGTGATATAAGTGTGTATGCAGAAGTTCAATGTAAAAAGCGTGCCTGAGACAAACCCAATAAAGAAAAACATTCTATAAAATATAAAACCATCAAGTATACATATTAAATAAAACAATGATGTACTATTTTATTTCCCCGGGGTATATCGTACATCTCGGTAGATTCGGAGACTCCTGTACGCTTGTGAAAATACAATGGCCAGTTTGTAGTTTTAAAGTCATGACACATTCCTGAATATTTTGCAACCTTGAATATTTCTTATTGGAATTCTAAGAAAAACCTTCAGTGAGTCAAGTTAAAAGAATAGAAAACGGATTGAGTAGTTGATATAGCAGACAGTAGAGTGAAGAGACGAAATATCAGATCAATGTACAGACCACAACACAAAAACCAATAAGCTTAATCGACACATATAAAGCCGAAAATCAATTCAAGAATCACAAATAAAAATAGCATTAACCGAAACACACCATTGTCCGGCAAATCCGATTGCCGGACCCGGCGCACGCATTATTGGACTATACCAACTCCACCACAACAGATAAATAAAAATACAATGGAATATAGAGATGGAGTTTCACCACAATACAATAAATTCCCGAAAAATCCCGACGACGATTCCGAACGCATCCGATAAGACCTCCTTCAATGGGAGAGAAAAGTGTGTGTATATCTCGCCAACACAATGGCGGACTGTGGGCTGTTTTCGATACCGTCTTCATGTGTGTTGTGTGTTTAAATAAAGGGAGAGGGATATACGAGAGATCGATTCTGGTATTGTTGGTAGCGTTTAATACGGAAATATGACAGATCAAACACTGACTTCAATGGGAGAAAATGTTAAGTGCGGATTGCTTCGGAACGTGGAGCGTGTGTGTTCTCTTGGGTATTACACAATACCAGAGTTTTATGTATACTATTTTTATAGAAAAGGATGGAGGGGGAGTGTAGGGTATGCAACCGGTCGTGTGGGACAACATGAGGATGAAAAGGGTACTTAGGTGTTTAAACTCTTCTGTGTAAGGGGGTAGGATTTTTTAAGGGAAAGAGAAGTTACATTTGAGAGTGGAAAATGGGCGATGTTACACCTTTGGTCATTTTATGTTACCTAAGTCTTTATAAAAGGGAATAATTGTCAAACTTTTAAAACAGTTTATAAAGTTTTAGCAATTAATTAGAACTTAACTATAAATAATTCAACCTTTAACTATTTAATAAAGGTAAGCAGAACATTAAAAGCAGGTTGTAGCATTGATTATTTTTTTATCAGTTTGGCATTAAGCTGATATTCTACAGAATGAGGTATTTGCATGAGTGAGGGATTAGCTTGATTTTATACTTTTTCGATACATTATGGTCTAAAACTCCCAAATATCTGATTTTTAAGTTCAAAAATGTGTTTTAAATAATTTAAAATTCAATTTTATTTTTGCCAAAACGTCAGAAAAGTCACGTTATCAGAAAACGGGCTTCTATTGGATGTGACGTCACAGCACATGAAAACCATTGTGTTTTCTGTTTTCACGTGATCAGAAAACGGGCTTCTATTATTGGATGTGACCTCACAGCGCATGATTTGTGATTCGAAAGTGTTTTCGCTCCAAAACAAAAAAATAAATTTAAAAAATTTATATCTCAGAAACTAGGCTACGAAAACACATGATGTAAACGTCATTCTTCATGGTTTTTATCTACTATTTTAATAAATTTAATCCCAAAACGTGAGAATACCTCATTCAGCTTCACAACTACTTCCTTAAGAAGTCATTTAAAATCATCCGCGACCGACTAATTGAAAGGTTCTCAACACAATAAAACGGGAAGTTTTACCGTTGTTAAGTCAAATACGAAAGTATTTAAAATAAATATTTACTATTAATGAAAACGTTATCATCTTGTTGAACATAAACTAAACTATACATTTATTAATCCACTAAAACAATACCTGATAACAATGCTTTATAACCATCATAACCAATAAATACTTATGACTGTACTTTCCTCCAAAAATAGTAACTCTGACGACCAAACCAGACCACTCAAACAAAGCCACCAATACACCGGGAGATAAACCACAAAAACCTCCCCTCAACAAAAAAAGACCAACAACACTAACAACATAAGCCCAACCCTCCGTGAAATCCACACAAAATTCACTCCCTAACAAACCCCGGCAAGTGGCCTTTCCAATCCTTTCTACCCCAATAATGACAACCAAGAGCGGTCTAAGCCAAGTGGCACGCGGGAAGACCCAAACCTCCACGCGGAATAATAAAAAAAACGTCCGAAATAAAGAAATCTCCCCGTAATCTTCTTTCCAGACATTTGTAGATCACCTCAAATCCCCGCAGAGGTCTTGAAACAAAGCGTCCGGCGTTTCCATGGAAACTAATCCGGCAGACCTCTGTTTACCGACGCCACTTGGGCTACGTGTTTACATCGAGAGGATGTATAGGAATCCAGGGGAAAAACCGCGGTGGAAATATATATTATTTCGCTGGGACTCGACCAAGGATTAATTTTTAACGAGGGTGTTTTTGGGGTCTTGTAATGGCCTCGTTAGAGGTGAGGGGGCAACCTGTAGTAATCCACTTCTGGCTACTGGACTCCTTTTTTGGGTATAAACAAGTATAGAGAGAGGTTTTTATTCAGAGGGTTGGTTGGATAGTTGTTTCCAATCCTTCTTGGAAAGTCTAGGGGTGGGATGTAATGTCAGGATAAAATGCAGGGAATACGGATTGGGGTTTGTGATTTTTCGCCTTTCTAAAGTTTGGAACACTTTCTGGGGGTTTAGGATAAATCGCTACTGTTACTGTGGATATTTAGGATCCGATAAGTACAAGGAAAGAATTCGTGTTTTAAGTTTTCTTAAGTTCTTTTTTTACTTAAGAACATGTTCTGTTAGAATATACAAAAATATACTTTTAAGAACGAATAAACTTCATGTTGTAGTTACATATAAAATAACAATGGATACTTACCTATAGATTTTATGGAGGGTTTATATAAAGAAAAAAGGATGTATTAGGTATTTAAAGAACTCTTAAAGGAGCAAATTGAATTTCTTAGAGAAAGTTTAATTTTAGAATAATGTTTAAGCTGATACACTTTTTCTTTTGGACGTAAATATTTGGTTGATTTGGTTCTGAATTTGACATTTTATTGGCATCATTTATCAGGAAAAATTAACCCTTTCAGTATTATTCAGTTATCATCCTTATTGTATGTTCTTTCTTGAAAATTTATTTTATGTATTCTTGTAAAACGGTATCATACAGATTTCTGAAAGTGAAATTTTGTACTAAACTAAGTATACACAGTGGTTCTTGCTACAAGGGATCAATAACAAAAGAAATGAATTGAGAAGCAAATTTGCTTAATAAAATCACATGGTAATAAATAATATGAAGAAGGAATTTTAGAATCACAAGGAAGCTCGAAATCCCAAACAAGGGACTCATTTTTGAAAAGATCAATATCTGCATCAATCACAAAAGACGCAAACTAAGCACCCCGAGCAGGAAAGAGATGTTAATTTCATGCAAATTCGGCAACTTACACACAAGAGGGCACCAAACAGGATCATCCTAGCATGCAAGGGAGCGTCCGGTCCCAAACATAATCCCCAGAGAGTGTTTGTTTACCCTTTCCAAGGGAGAGAGCGAAAAAAAAAAGAGAAAGCTTCCATCTCCTCTCAGGACAAATTTATGGTCAATATCCCCCGATAGCAGGGGGCACTTAAAACAACCCCTTCAAGAACAAACATGCCCGGCGAAACGCTCCTCTTTGCGCGCCCCCCAAAAACAACTTAATAAGAAACAAGTTAAAGAAAATAAGTGCCGGAGACTCTCGGTTGCCATGACGACCGGCCGCTGATCCCTTTTCTCGCCTTCGCTCCAAAGTAAACAAGGCCGGACAAACAAACATGGGGGAAGTATTTGCAAGCGGCGGCGTTGCCGTGGAAACAGCCGGATAACAAGGGACTCTTTCTTTCTTGCGGGGGCTTATTAGAATGCATTTGGAAATTACTCTTCAAGCGGGTGGACGATTACTCTTGCCGAGTGAAAAATGTAATTAAAAAAGGTTACTTGCTGCTAGGGTAAGCAAGGAGAGGTTTGGTAAGAGTGTAGGAGTAACGTGAGGTAAGTTACAAAAATAGACTCAAGTAGTCAACACACATTTCTATTACTGCTAGAAATCCCCAATAACTACCTTTACTGGGACACTTTATATAGAAGAAAATTAGTCTGTCACGCATAAGACCAGACAAGAAAACAAAAAATAGGGACTTTTAGAAAGCTAGCTCCAGCTTGGTAATAGGATCTGAAGCACGTAGCCTAATAAGTAATAATATAGTCAAAGAAGGGGATCTAGAGATCAGGGATGCAGAAAATGTTTTTACTTCCAAGATTTCCCCCAATCAATACAAAATTTCCCCAAAATTTTAAAAAGTAATAAAGATTTTTTTTTTAAATCCGATTCATGTTTACATGTAACGATTGGAAACGCAAAACTATAGGGACCTTAGATCTGTGGTGAAGCTAAAAATCGCCACTTAAATTATGATTACTGAACTGAAATTGAATTCAATAATATACTTTCCACAAAATTTCCCCATTTGACTAAATTGAGATTTGGTGGCCTTGGGGGCTAAACGAGACAACTAGAGAAGGGACGCCCCTCAATAGTGTCCTGATATCTTAGACTTACAGACAACTACATGTGAAAAGAAAATCCACAAAAAAATTCAATTTGAGAGTTATATTTATTTTGCAACATCCATTCACAAAACTGAGTATATTTTGTACCCCATGTAAATCCCAGGTAAAGAAATATTCACAAAACCCCATACAGACATATTCACAACATGAGCGTAGGAGTTAAATCCTTGGTCAAAGGATTCCACCAATCAGTTAGCGAAAAGCTAATAAGTTTTCCTCAGCTGGTGTTAAACATTGATGGGTGTGGATATGGTTGTTAGCGTCTCCTCTCAGTTGATTTGTTTTGGCTCTCCCATTAGCCGATTCTTACGTGCTGAAGAAATATCTTTCAACGTTTTCAGCTTCTTCTGTTTAAACTCAACTATTATCCTTCACATTTTACGTAACTTTTGTCCACATCCTAAAATCACGATCCACTTTTAAAAGCCAACAAAAAAGGATCAAAATCCTCCCATTAAATCTCCCAAACAATCAACAGCAGCAGAATTTTTCCAGCGTTTCCATCATCACACCAGAACTTTCCACTCAGGGTATTCCAACTCAAATTAAAGCGTCGAATAACACCGCTAATTACTTAATTGGAACGCACCCACTTTAATTGCATCCACGTAAATATTTACAGTAGTTGTCTCTTATCATCATCACCACCACCAGCGGGATTTCTTTTCCCGAGCATAAGGCAGCACAGTAAATCAAAAGCGTGCGTTTTTTGAAAGATAAATCACTCCATAATGGGGAGGCTAAAGCAGAACGCTTAACACTCAATATTGTCGGAAACAATGGACGAGTCCCAAACAATGCGGAGGGGGGCCGGGCCATTGTGCAAGCACCCCGATATCGCTTACACTTCCCCTTTAGTCAACAGCGACCAATAAATCGGTCGGCGACAAAAGATGCAACAAACTGGAAAGCTGTCGGAAAATTAGAAAATATTATTTCGCTTCTTCCCCGATATTGAATAATGGGAGGCCTTTATCAGGAAAAGCTTAATTTGTCCCTTCTTTTTCTGCACCGCACTTCTTCGCGATTGTTCTTGGAGAGGCAGGACTGTGCGAGAGTGGGATTCTTGTTTTTGCCGCTGATAAACCCACCTGTGCCACTCTGCGAATCCGTTTATTGAGTGGTTTTGAAGGGGCGCAGCGGCGCTTGAACCGGCCGACTTATTAAAACAAATCCTCCTCTCCCGGTTTTGTGTTTTGATCTTTGTCTCTCTCTGTTCTTGCTGTTTAGAGCGTTTGAAAAGTTTTCTTCCACTCCCCGAAGATGCACGAACAACTTTTCTCTCCTGAGGGCGAGAGTGCTTAAAATCAGCCCCAGGGTGTGGTGACTACTTTGTTCGGTAAGGTAGATGAGGGAATTAAATGAATGGATTGAACTTTATCATTTATCAAAAGCAGTCGGGGGAAATATTGACAAACTTGTTTAAGAGTGTAAAAGTTCTTTAACTAAGATTTTTTACCTTTTGCTGTCAATCAGTAACCTTTGGAGAACAACTAACGCTAAGGAGACTACTCTTAAGTATACTCCAACGTCAATGCCTCGAGGACATTGGTATTTCGAAAAAACATTTATGACTGACATTCTACGTTATGGTATAAACCAGAGGTCGGCAAGTAATTTTACTTGGGGTCCAAATAATTTTGCAAATTTTCATCGCGGTCCTCAGAAAAAATATGTTACTGATACTACTTTAAATTCTTTTCTTCAAACACACATATATTTTTACAAATATGAAATTTCAATACGTAACCTGCTTAATTTTATTCTTGAATTTTAATATTACTAGAAGATCTTACATTAAAAATGGGGCTATAGGAGTTTCTACAGGAATTTTTTTGAAATTTAAACTTTTAAAGGCGGGTCAAACCAATTTCTGTAGTGTAAAAAAATATATTAATGATTATCAAAGCGTTTTGGCGGTCCGGGGAATAACCTCACGCGGTCCGGATGTGGACCGCGGTCATTCAGTTGCCGACCCCTGGTATAAACCTTCACTTAAGGCGTAGCATATCTTATCTTCTCTAAATTTTTAGGAAAACTTTTTGCAACTTTCTAACTTATAGGTAACCTTTGAAGTAAAAACCCATGCATACTAAAAAGTGTGAAGTATACACATAGATTTAACAATTCCCAGAAAACGCTGGTAATTCGAAAAAAAAATATTATATGGAAACAAAAATAACACAAGTGTTATTTAATTCCTGTAACTTATATCTTTCCGCAGCTGTACAAAAACTGTCACCGCGCATAGCGAAATCATCACATATTTTTAAAAAAGAAAAATGTTTATTTGAGGTGAACTGGCGTCAAACTTGGAATAATACTGATTTAACAGTCAAATTGGTTAACTGGAGTTACGTTATGTAGCGCTTTGAACAAAGATAATTATATGGATTATGTGTACTTAATATCTGAAAGAGAAAAACTGATAACGTAGTATTGTACCCTTACCTTACGTTTATTCTAGAAATACAAGCAAAAGAAAACTGAAGGGAAGTAAAGAAAAATAATTTATTCCATGTGTATAGTAAAGGGTATAGTATAAGAAGATATATGGTAAACTAACGTTCTGGTTAAACGTTAAAAATATCCTCCTTCTTTACACACGTTCCTTCCCTGATTTATATCGCACAAGTAAAGCATAAAAAACTTGCACAAAAAAGAGGGCACAAAAAGGAAAATTTTTTCCCTTACACACAAAAAAAAACCCTATACCACTCCTTAAATTTTTTTTCCCGGAACAAACAAATGAACGAGGAGGTGAACAGTACACACACACAAAAGAAACGAACGTCATCAATAGTATAATTTTTTCCGCCACCTCCGCAGGAGATAGCTAACATCTCCCTAATGCCCGACTATTGTCCCCCTCCCTGTGGGACGGAGAGAGAAAAAACCGCGATTATGATAATTCCCAACGATGAGTGACGAATGATTTTGTTTGGAGGGGGGGAGATTACTGATGAGGCTGATCATTACTTAAGGCTGATGGGCCGACTTATGATTGTACAAATGAAGGGGAATATTGTTTGCCCAAATTAAGCAAATAATTCCCGCGTTGGAGGAAGAAAAACTAATGAATGTGGGTGGGAGTTGTAAAAAACCGCCGGAGTATTCAAATTAAAGACAAATAAACGACCCAACAGGGGTGAGAGGGGTAATGGCTGTTAAAAAAAACTCTGTTTTTATTAATGAGAATTTCCTAGTGGAGAAAAAGTTGTTTTTTTCGTCGGCACTTGATTAGCCGAGGAGCAATAATGGTGGAAAATTACGTTTTTTTGGAGGTGGACACACTCGGAGGATGCCGGTGGAGGAAAAAAAACTGGATATCTTAATAATAACATCGGGAGGGAGTTCGGAAAAGCATTACCGCAAACGATCGGACATCTCGCGCTCACCCCCCTTTACAAATTCGCACCTGTCCGAAGGGTGAGAAATGGGACTCGTAAATACGGCCATTGATTCGCGGTGTCGAAAAATGCTCAAATCACTATTTGTATTGATCAATGCGGCGAGGTAAATTGGGATGCGTTATTGGGAGAAGGGTTTTTTTTCAGGTTATTTGCGGTGGTGTATGTCATAGTTTTTGATGAGGAGGGAGATATTTGATAGTTTTTCCGAAGGTTTCTCTTTTGTAAACCTAAGCGTGGATTTTTTTCTGGAAAATATCTGTTATTTTCTTGATTGCCTTCATTTTCAGAAGGTGTGTTGTGGTTTTGAATAACTCGATACAGTCAATTTTTTTTATCCCCAACGGAAAACAATCATAATTTAAATAAAAATATCGATACCGTATTGGTTAAAGTTTTCGATGTTGTTTGCGGTTGTAATTTATTCCTAGGAGATACTTTCGTCATTTCCTAAATTTGTACTATATTGGAATAAAACAAACTGCATTAAGAGATAGCTTATTTCATACAGAACAACTGGACATCGTTTTTATATTACCTCTATGCTCTATGTACCATCTTCTATATCCATTGCAAAAGGTAATAGAAGCTATAACGTTATCTCTAATACAAAGACAGAGAAACTTTTAAAACAGTTTGGCTGTTATGTATAAAGCGAAAAATGACTATATTTTACCTTTAATATGTATTCTATACATTAATTTACTCTATACTTTTATCTCTGAATGTATCAAAACTACAATTTAGTGTCTGAATTGTGGGTTCACACGATTATAATATGCCGATCAAAAACTAAATTAAGACTTCTTTACGTAATGCATTAATGAGATAAACAGGAGACTAGCTTTTCTCATTCCTCAGTTCAAATAAATCACGAATTGCTTCATGATTAGATTTTTAAGTCATAAATAAAAATCGATCGGACAATGACTGCGTAGTACCGTTCGTTCCACACTCCAATATTGAAAAGCGCTTCGATTTTCAACAGCCCCTCCCCTTCTCACTGAAAGTTCGAAACTACTCAATATTCGAAAATTAACCAAGAACGCAACAAAACAGACGGCTTGATTTATGGGCCACGATCCCCTCCCGGAGACAAAAGGATCAACTTTTCACAAATCACGATTTATCACTCGGCAGCGCGACGAAACATCGATTTATCGCCCTGGCATCGATTCAATCGAAATTCCCATAAGGCAAAAAGGTGTTAAAAGAATTAGGCGATCCCGACATCGACTGCGGGCACAATGCCGGGGGACATATCGATAAACACAATGTACCATCGATTCATCAAGCGAATCGATTCATTCCGATGGAAGACAAAAGGGGGAGGGGGCTTGTTTGTTTTTTGTTCGGGGGAGTGTGAATCCAATCCTACAATTTGTTTCATTGGCTGTTTTTAGTGGGAGGGGGGGTGCGACTTAATCGAAAGGATGGTATTCGGACAAGGATGGATGTGTTTAGGGGGCAAAAAGTTTAATTTACCAAATTGAACGGTAGGTGACGCGGGGTTGATAAGGGGTTCTCTGTCGATGCCGATGGTTTTGACGTTCGTTTTTGTCGTTTCCTTTTGTTTCAAACGCCCTCTGTTTTTCTTTGGTTTGATTGTTACTTAATTTGGTCGTCGTACAAACAGCAAATAAATTTATAAGTAATTGGATATCGATAGATATGTGTATGGAAAGAAAGTCGATGGGGATATTCGGGTAGAAGTCTGTTGGAAGTTGTAGGAAAGGAGATAAATGTTATTTCTCTTAGGCTACAATGAGAATTTACTGCTAAAGAGTGTCTGATATTTAGATCATTAGTACTCAACTAATTGCTATCAAAATAAAGGAATTAGCACAGGAGTAATGATTGAGAGGGTCGGAATGCCATTTCTTTTAGAAAGGTATATCAGCTCATAATAAGTTTTGTTCTTAATATCTAGAATTTAGTAGATACTGAGAACCGTTGGGAATGTTTTTAGTGATCAATTAATCTTATAATACTTTTACTACCTTGGTTACTGGTAATAACCTATTACATCAAAGTTTTGCCTTGTTTAATAATCAATCTATCTGTTTTATTTATTGAGTTGGTTTTTTGAGAAACTTCTCAACAAGAGGTTAAGAAATAAAATAAAAAGAATACTCCATAAAAAAGGATATGATATGGGTCTTACATTCGTTTTTAAAAGAATGTATAATAGCTAATAATTTGCAAGTGTTTATGGATGTTAAGAGAAGTTTAAAACTATACATATATACCCGTTGTTTCTTAGGGCTAAAAAATGAACAATACCGAGAACTCCCAAAAACGCACAGAACAGCAAGTAAATGCTTTTTTTACCTCTCGAAATAAAATAAAGAGAACTTCCAAAAAAGCGTGATTAAAACCCCCCAAAAAACGCCCAACTCGGCAAAAACTCCCTCAACACACACACCGCCGCGCAACAATCCTCCTGCTCAACAACTAAACTCGCCTCGTTGTGGAGAGTCATTACCCAAGATTCCCTGTTTACGCCGAAAGCAACTCAACTCCTCTCTGGAAAATGTTGAGCCCAGAGGACTTTTCATCTCCCTTTAATCAGGGGAGAAAAGCGAAGAGAGAGAAAAAATAAAGCTAAAGAAAATAACCTTTCGTCCCATCAGGGTCCTTGTTTGACTTTAAAGTAACTCCGCTCCGAAAAGCCGCTGAGGCCAGCACAAAACTCCCCCTAGTTAGCCATTAGGGGGCTTCTTAAAAAAGGGGTGAGCCCCCCTCTAAACAAGGGGGTGCAATATTGCGCGTAAACTGATTGAGGAAGTTAGGGGGATCGATTGAGCGCAATTAAATTGGGTGGGTGGAATATTTAGGGGGATTCGGCTTCACCTGTCTTTTGCGGTTATTGGAGAGAGAAGGGATCGGGTGTTAGGGTTAGGAGGAAATGGAAGGGTTGGAGTCTTCGATTAGGGGTTGAGGGATGGGTTGGGAGGGGAGTATTACCCTCTTTTATGAGCCAGGTGAGTGTGGGGAAGGTTTATTCAATATCGAATTGCAGCCGTCGGGCTTTTTGAGTGAAGACAGTGGGGATTTGAAGTGTAGTACTCTTCTTCGAGTGTGCGTTTCTTCTGTTGGTGAATTTGAGGTTAATAATTTGTAATATAAATCTGGATATCTGGGATATTGAATGCAAATGGAATTAAAAACGATGGCGATTATTTTAATGGCTTGAAGGAAACATCAAGTTCCGAGATAGTTACAAAAAATATTGTTTCACAGGAATCATGAGAGGGATTTATTTAAGTTATCAAGTTATGTTTAATGGTAATTTTTATACTTAAATTATTACATTATATGTGAGGCGGAAAGCGAAAAGGGACCTCTTGTCGGCGTTCGTCGAAATGGTGTTTTTATTTTTTTCTCAATCTGTTCAGATTTATGAAGATTTTAAGACCATCATCATCCTTGTAGCTCAAAAAATGACGAATCGCCAGTAATTAAAAGTTTTAATAGAATAAGTGCATTTTGCGAAAAACGACCTTAAACTTTCAAAATGCTACCCTCTCGTTATTTTTCACAGTTAAGGAATGATTCCAACAGCTAAAATTTGGTCCTAAAGGGTCCAAGGATCGATAAAATCGAGAGAAAAAAATTTCCATAATTTTGACCTTCATCCGGTTTTTTGGCTTTTTTTCGAAATCAACTTAGCCGACAAGAGGTCCCTTTTCGCTTTCCGCCTCACATATACAGGGTGATTCAAAATTACTTGGACAAACTTCACATGGGGGTAGAGGGGACCTAGACAAGCATATTTCGCAAAGGAATGAGGGGGCGCAGCCTTACCGTTTAAGAGCTAGGACCTAATGTAGTGCGAGCGCGTTTCAAAAGGCCGTTTTTAGAAAGCCCGTGTGACTAAACAAAACATAATAAAATAAAAAACATTATTACAAGAGGTAAGGAAGTATCTCTACTACTTACACCATGAATTCGATAGAATTCGAACCACTTTCTAAACCGTGGAGTGAGTTTCAAAAAGGCAGTATTAATCTTTTAGTCAACAAATGGAGTTCCCTTAATGGTATTTAGAAAAATGATGATCGGGGAAGGAATTTTCAATGATCGTAACATTGATCATTGAAACTGTTTGATCATTGAAAATTCTTTCCCCGATCATCATTTTTCTAAATACCAATAAGGGAACTCCATTGTTTGACTAAGAGATTAATATTGCACGTTTTAAAACTCACCCCACGGTTTAGCAAGTGGTCCAATTTCTATCACCTTGAGGATTTAAGTTGTACGGATACTCTTGTACCTCATGCAATAATGTTTTTCATTTTATGATGTTTTGTTTCGTCACACGGGCCTTCTAAAAACGGCCTTTTGAAACACCCTCGCACTACATTAGGTCTTAGCTCTTTAACGGTGCATCTGCGCCCCCTCTAGTTTTTCAAAATATGCTTGTCCAGGTCCCCTCTACCCCCATGCGAAGTTTGTCCACGTAATTTAGAATCACCCTGTATGTAAGTTCTCATGTTTTTTTTCTTAATTTTCGTTGCTTTTTTTCCAGTGTTCTATGCTTTTATTTGATTTTCTTTCTGTTACAATAATATCCAAACCAACGATGCATTGGAAAACAAATATTTATTGTTCGTTTGTTGCGTATCTTTTTCACTCAACTTTATCTATTTTATTTTGTCTAACACCAAATTACCACATATTTTCACAATCGGTCTCTTCCATGCCTTGTGTTGTTTCCAGAAACATTGAAAAACATTGAAAAACGTTATAAGGGTCAATAGTTAAACGTAAATTTTACTTATTTGACCTATTTTCAAATTTTTTAAATTATGCATGTGTTTATACAGGGTGTCCCACGAGAAGTGGCCCAACCCTTTAACTTTTGAACCCCTACAGATATAGTCATGAAAGTGGGGTCTAGGTATAGTAAAGTGACCATGCCCTATCCGATGAGATATTTTTCAACGCCCTCTAGCGGAAAATTTAGGAGTTATAATTTTTATTTTAAAAACTGTGTGAGGTATGTGAAAAAAGTCAATGACTAAGTTGTAGAGCATCATCGATTTAGTAGGAAAATACACCTTAAGCAGAAAAATATCTTGAATAAAACCCCTAAAACGCAAGCTCAATTAGGTTGAATTCACGTAGTTTTTACGTCTTAAGACGCCCCTCACGAGGTGAAAATGAGAAATTTTTATTTTTATGATTTAAGTAAATGACTAAAAGCATTCTTAGTTCATTAAATTGAAAATTTCTCATTTTCGCCTCATGAGGAGCGTTTTAAGACGTAAAATCTACGTAAATTCAACCTATTTGAGCGTGCGTTTTAGGGATTTTATTCAAGATATTTTTCTGCTTAAGGTGTATTTTCCTACTAAATCGATGATGCTCTACAACTTAGTCATTGACTTTTTTCACATACCTCACACAGTTTTTAAAATAAAAATTATAACTCCTAAATTTTCCGCTAGAGGGCGTTGAAAAATATCTCATCGGATAGGGCATGGTCACTTTACTATACCTAGACCCCACTTTCATGACTATATCTGTAGGGGTTCAAAAGTTAAAGGGTTGGGCCACTTCTCGTGGGACACCCTGTATAATATATTGACTATTTTTCTCTATTCTCCTCCTCCTTTAAACCTCAGAGGTTCTTTAAAGGTCAGTTATCAAAACGAAAGTTCCTTTTTAGGAAACAAAATATACACGTTGAGTGTTTAAAAGGATAAAGTAGTACTTAAAAAGGACAACTTTTAATAATGACGTTTTTCCGAAGAACGTCCACGCCATCTACGGAGATTTAAAAGAAAGAAAAACCGCAAAACGAAGAACTTTTCTTTTTCTGGCACAGAAAAGTGAACGAACGGAGAAAAATAAACGCTTAAAAATTAATGTCTTTAAATAGGAAAGTTTTCGTAAGGCGGAAAAGGCAACAAATAAATCTCCAGAGTCGAATTCACACACATACGCGAGTCCTACAATTCAATTACAGACCTGTCGATTGCTCAGTCATCAACTACAACTGCGCCAAGGAATAAATCCATTATTCCAGTTTGAACATCATTTAAAAAGAGTTGATTTTTTAATATCGAATCTCTCCCAGTTTCGAGTCTAATTCAATAAACACCAAAACTCTGGAAAGAACTTTAGGGACGAGAGAACGGGAAAAACTGTATCACCCCATATAAAATTAAATAAAAAAAATTTTTTTCATCCCCAAGATTACGACATTTACTTTCTTCTTCTTCGGCGAAGAAGGGGGAAATGGCGTTAGAGGAATTAACTAATCCATCAGGGCCCGAGCTGGAGGGACAATCGCGGGTGACACATCGATAAACACCTTTTCGTATCGATTAATCAAGGCGGGAAGAAACAAAGGGAAGGAATTGCTTTTTATTAGCGACAAAACAATTTGTTTTCGGGATTGGAAAGGAAAGTTTTTAAGTAAATTGGTAAGTCTTCCATCTGCTGGGGCCATCTATCAGGGATGGATCTATCAGGAAGGAGGGGATCCGTTAATGGATCCTCCTTCTCTTCTCCTTTGGGTTGTTTACGGGAATCGAATCTATGTATTTTTTTCTTTGTGACAACTTCTTGTGTTGGATTGTTTGAAGGTGTTGGTGGCAGTGTTAAAGTTTCGTGTGAAGCTTATTTCTAGATGTTGTGTGTTTGATTGAACCCATAGAGGAGATATAGTGGTGGGGTGAGCTATTATGGTAACCCTAAAGAGTGATTAAAATAATTTCCAGAAACACCGCAAACACGTAGGGTTCAAAATATTTCTGAAAGAATCGATTCCGGAATCGAATGCCTCGGATTCGATACCAAGGAATCGAACTCCCGAAACAATCGATTCCAACAAGAATCGACACCTTGGTCCTAAGGAATCAATTCCAGGTTGGAATCGAACCTCAGGAATAGAATCCAAGAATCGAACCTCAGGAATCAAATTCAAGAATCGAACCTCAGGAATCGAATCCAAGAATCGAACCTTAGGAATCAATTCGGAATCGAATCGACGATTTTTTAGATCCTTACAAACACGTGACGACGGCTTTGCTGGAAATTGTTTCCACTGCCGAACTTCCATGCCGTGTAGTGGAGCCTATGTATACATTATTGGCGTCGCGTTTTGTCGCCAAGTTTTAGCGCATGCCTGTAATAGTTTGGAAATTACCAAGCAAGCGGTAACGCGCCAAATCATCGCCAGAAGCCCTGCTAATGATGACACTCTTTTTCGGAGTCGATTCAAAGGGAACGCTCATCCCACTTTTATCCCTCCTCTATAGTTTTCATCGAATCTCTTTTATGGGTAGAAAGTACAGGACAGCATGGATAACTCGAACGTCTTAAATTTCTGTAGATAATTCGGCAATTTACCTTGGAACTTTATATTAATGTAATTCTTCTTGATAAGTTCGAACTTAAAAAACAATTTTGATGATTTCTTCATCTTTGACTCAACCATCTTTGAAATCAACCACATTGCACTGTATTAAAACACCTATTAGATATTGTTCTCATTATTTACTTATAAATAGGTAGTTTTAAATCTCATCTTAAGAAGGGAAGCAGTTTTCCAAGTATTTAAAAAGTTTATACGAACTTGGGAACTTCCATATTTCAGGTAGGTATACATGATAGATAGCAATTACCCATTTTTTGCTAGTAATAAAAGCTGAGAAACCGATAGACCAGTTATATTTAACTTTAAAAGCAATAGTTGAAAAACACAAATAATGTTACAAAATAAAAAGAGTTAAAAAATAAAAAAAGGTACTTACAACAGTGCTAAGGAAGCGCTTCAACATGAACTCTTTACTCACCTATAAAAGAAAATACATATGAAACTCTTATAAACACACTGATTTATATAAAAAAACAAAAGATATATTTTTTACTTTAAAAAATAATATTTATTATGTAGATTATAAGAATGAAGTTGAGTGGATAAGTATTTTGATTGAATAAAGTTTTTTTTATTGCAAGGCAACTTGAACAAGTACAGTTGGGGAAATAAAAAACGACTCAGTTGCGATTTCTGGCGAACCACTTGGGTTAGGAAGACAAATGAGGTGTCATTTTTCATTGTTTATTAAAGTATTCTTTAACCAAAAAATTTTCGAGTCCTTAGGGGGTCGTCTTCATATTAAACCAAACACTAACTTTTTTTTCAATGGGGACCCCAAATTATTATGAGATTTTCTGAAAGGCCATCCTTTAAAACCCTTAAATACCCAGTTTCATCCAGATTGATTCACAATTAAAAATTTTTTGAAAAAATAAAAAAAAAATTAATTTTTAAAATCGTGAAATATTTTGATGGTAATCGATTCAGGTAGTAATTTGATGTATAAAGCCAAAATTTCAATCGATTTCACTGAATAGTTTTTGATAAAAACGAACGAGAAAGAATATTTGCGGTATGCATTCGGCAACGGTATACCGCCCCTTAAGATTAAAGTTCGTTTTTATCAAAAACTATTCTGTGAAATCGATTGAAATTTTGGCTTTATACATAAAATTACTACCTGAATCGATTACATTCAAAATATTTCACGATTTTAAAAATCAATTTTTTTTTTAATTTTTTCAAAAGTTTTTAAATTGTGAATCAATCTGGATGAAACTGGGTATTTAGGGGTTTTGAGGGATGGCCTTTCAGAAAATAGCATAATAATTGGGGTCTCCATTGAAAAAAAAAGTTAGTGTTTCGTTTAATATGAAGACGACCCCCTAAGGACTCGAAAATTTTTTTGATTAAAGAATAGTTTAAACAATGAATAATGACATCTCATTTGTCTTCCTAACCCCAGTGGTTCGCCAGAAATCGCAACTGAGTCGTTTTTTATTTCCCCAACTGTACATTCATTGGCCCCATGTGTTAATTGAATAAAGTGGAAGAAAAACATTTGAAGTTATTGTATAAGTTATGTGTGGTAAAAGATATTACAAGAAAAACAATAATAAAAAGGATTCATTTACGCATTACAGTAATATACAGTTCAGTATGTCCTTAAGGCGTACGTATACACTTGAAATCGCGAAAATCGACCAAAATATCGAAAAAAATTTTATCAGCTAAAATTATTCTCCAGTTCTTTAGCTTTAAAATGATACCAAGTTCACGAGAATACGTGCAGTATTTTTTATTTTATGAAGTTTTAAGTTAGGCATACTCATCAAAATATTTGGTTTCGTTTTCAAAACGAAATGTAAACAATGCGGTTTTTGGAGACGTAGAGTTTAAATTTTTTGTTTTATATAAAAATTAATTTATTTTAATAAATTTTAATTACTTTTTTCTCATTTGGCAACGGTGTTTAACTGTAACCGTATATTTTCACCTTGTTATTGTTGTTTCAAAACGTGCTTTGCTCGAGAAACGTGCTATTTTTTCTTCTGCGATTACCGGATTTTATTTATCCTTATTATGGGTTCCAAATCAAGGAGTAAACGTCCGAGAAAAAGGAAAATTGTTATTCCTGATCGAGTCTCATCAAAGGGGAAAAAATCTGAGCAGGTTCCTGTGGTTTCCTCAGTACCATCTTCAGCGTCCAAGATGAAGCTTGACAAATGTGTTGCGCAAGTGAAGGATAACGACACTGTGGGCGAGTGTATTTTCATTGACTTGCAGTGCTTGAATAGTTTGTTTACTCTTCTGAAATGTCCTGAGTGCTCTAATAATTCTCTCACTGTGCAAATCAACTCTTCGAAAAAGATGGGATGTTGCGTGGAACTTCTGCTTTCATGTTTTGAATGCAATTATGTGAGCGACCCATATTTTAGCTCTAAAAAACAGGGTCAGTTCCACGAAATAAACAGACGTCTTGTGTATGCTATGAAGCAGTTGGGTTGCGGCCATGAAGAGGCAACCCATTTTATGACTGTAATGAATATGCCTCCGCCTCCAAACAAGGCTGCATACAACAGACATTCTAAGCAGTTGCTTAAAGTTGTTGAGCCACTTGCTAAAGAAACTATGAAGGTAGCAGCTCATCGTCTTCGCCTTAAAAATGACAGTGAAGAATGCGGAGTCTCGGTGGATGGGTCATGGCAGAGGCGAGGCTATTCGTCCCTGAATGGAGTAGTTTCTGCATTATCTATCGACACCGGTGAAGTTTTAGATGTGGAGGTATTGGCCAAGGACTGTCATGGATGTCGGAAGTGGCAGTTGAAAGACCAGAGTTCGGCTGAATATCAGTCATGGCAGGCAGAGCATATATGCTCCATCAATTATGAAGGATCCTCTTCCAATATGGAACCTGTTGGAGCGGTGAGAATTTTCTCTCGTTCTAAACGTGAAAGAAATCTGCAGTATTTGGAATTTTACGGGGATGGAGACTCTAAAAGTTATGCTGCTGTGTGCGACAACGAACCCTATCAGGGTAAAGTTATCGTGAAGCGGGAATGCGTTGGGCATTATCAGAAACGATTGGGAACCGCCTTGCGAAAATTAAAGAAAGAAGTGAAAGGTCTCGGAGGGAAAGGGAAACTCACCAATGCCATGATCAACAAAATGCAGAACTACTTCGGGATGGCTCTTCGAAACAACACCGCCTCTGTTGAACAAATGTCGAAAGCCATATGGAGCACTTTCTTCCACCTGAGTGCTAAAGATGCCCACCCTCTTCACTCAAAGTGCCCCAAAGGAAGGGAGAGTTGGTGCTCCTACCAGCGTGCTTCAGCTCGTGGTCACCTCTCTTCTTATAAACATAAAGGAGGTTTACCGCTGGATCTGTTGCCACTCATAAAGCCAATCTACACCCGACTCACTGATAAAAACATGCTTGAGAAGTGTCTGCATGGGATGACGCAGAACAACAATGAATGTTTTCACTCGTTGATCTGGAAGCGTTCTCCCAAGACAAAATTTTCTGGAGCCGACGGTGTAAAACTTTCTGTGTATGATGCTGCCATGCATTTCAATTCTGGATATAAGACTGAGTTGGAAGTAATGCGGCGCATGAACATCATTCCTGGAAGATTTATGGTTGCTGGTATCAAAGAGAGGGATGAATTAAGGATTAGTGAGAGCCTTCGACAATCCACTCCACGGGCAAAGCAGAGGCGAAAGTGCTTGCGAGGGGCCAAAAAGAAAAAAGAGGATAAAAAAATTAAAAAAGAAGGACCAACATATGCTCCAGGGGACTTCTAATTAAATGTAAGTTAGTTTTTTTACTATTTTTACAACACTTTTATTGAAAAACATGAAAACAAATCTTTAAACTCAATTTCTGAGGAATTGTGTTTTTCTCATATAATGGTTCATTCAAACGGTGATTACGTATCAGTAAATTGGTATATTGTGATTATTTTTTTATCATCATAATCTATATACTATAGCAGATGTTTTGACAGTTTTGTTTTTTCTTTAAAAGTAAAAACTTAATTTTTATGAATTTTTTAAAGTTAAAATTTCAGAAAAAATCACGAATTTTCATACTTTGTTGATACAAAAAATCATAGAAAAAAAACTAATGGGTTTATCAACTAAATAAAACTGTCAAAACATGAAGAATAGTATAAGGATTGATTTCCAATAGAAATTATCTTATTTTATTAATTTGAACATGTGTAATCACCGTTCAAAAATCATGCTAATTAGCTCATTAGATGCTAATTAGCTAATTATAGGATCGTTTGTTATGAATTTTTTTTTAAAAAATGGGCTAGTTAGTGTATCTTACATACATTGTGCAAAAATCAGATTTTTAAACTGAATATTAAAAATTTTTTTGTCAAGTGTATACGTACGCCTTAATATAATTTTTTTAACTCAAGTGAAAATGGGTTTTGAATAACCAATTAAATTACTTTAATGATAGTGTATAAAATATTTATAACAAAAAAATGTAATGTTCCTTTCCATTCCTTTACCCGCTAAGTCCGAGTCATAAAATTTGTTTTTTTCTACATTCTAGCCTTGAAGGTAAGTTTTCAACTCAGAGTAAAACTTTTCAATAATACTTTATAATGAATGAAAAAAATCATAAAACGAAACAAAAAAAATTATAGGGTATTAAATTTTATTTAGGCACAACAAGCATGAGTAAAAACAGTAAAAGTGTACTTAAAAATCCGTATCTGTAACATTATACCCCAACCCTTTTATTCTTAATTACTCGCTAAAGCTTGCACTTATTAAAAATTTTTATTGGATCATGTATTAGCTTATAGTCGATGCATTATTTTAAACTTTTATTAACTCATATGAAGAATTATTCTCAATTGTATTAGCTTAGTTAAAGCATTTACTTTTATCCGAGCTTTATAAAATCCACAGAAAAATATACGTAGCATATTTGTCAACTTCGATCAGTACACTTCTTTAAAACAAATGTCCTTCATGATATCCCTTTAATGACAAACCAGGGAAAATGCCCGCAACCACCCACAAACCCCCTTAATTGGTTCAGGGTAAATAGCTCCACACTCCATCACAGCCCCACAGTCTAAAACTTTTGTTTCTAAATATCCCATCAAAAAGTGAAATTCCGCGATTCCACCGGAGCCCCTAATATCCCGAATCGCGGTGTCACGCGTAACAAATTGGCGTCACAAAAACACTCCGCGCCAACGAAACCGTGGGAGCTATTACAACGCACTTATCCGACACAACAGCTCCCCCTACAACTCAACCCCGAGAAGATAATAACGGGGATAACCGTACAAATAACTCAAGTCGCACACAAAAGAACAAAACTGATTCCGGAGAGGGTAAAATAATAGTAACACCGGCAAGGAAAAAAAAGGAGATCCCATTTCGGACCCTCTTTGAATGATGGGGGTGGAACAGTGGGCAAATAAATTCCGACGCGAAGGAAATACCCCGAAGAGAAGTGGAGGGTAAAAAAGGGTAAGAAATGTAATACCTAATGACTCCAATATGCGAGAGGGGAACAAAAAAAAAGGAGGGCTGGAGAATCAAATCTCCTCTCTGGAGGCGTTCGAATATTAAAATCGCTTCCACTTAAAATCGGACTCCTGGAAAAATCCGGGAAACCAAACGACTCGGTCTTAATGCGACACATTCATCACCCTTTTCCTGAGGATTCCGAGGGAGAGAGAAAACGGGATAAGGGAGAAAAAGGGGGAGGCCAGGGAAAAAGTCTGGAATTGGAAGAAGGGACCGCACACCTCGCCAGGCCGTAACGATAACGCCGCAGTATCCATGCGCTGGAAGAAAAGAGTCCGGGATCAAAACCCGATTTCCCGTGAACTTTTGCCGGATTTCATATTTTACCCGGGAGCGATTTTTCTTTCCCCACTTATGGGCCATGACGCCATAACCCTTTCGCTTCTATAACTCGCCTCTCTCTCGGACGGGGGGGAGCCCCCCTATTGGTTTGGGGGGAGATAGGGGGTGGTCAGGAAGTTTATTGGCCAGGAAGGTTGGGGCTTTGTCATCGAATTTAGACTATTGAGACGAGTTTTTAAATGATTTTGTTTTTTGAGTCTTTAAGCCCCTATTAAGACTGTCACAGTAGAATTAACGGTTTATCGGTTTGATTTAAATTGCGTACTATTTTAAATGATTTGAAGAAATACTTCTTACTTTGATTTTTGTACTTCTGGATTAGTTACAAAATTATTATTCTCACATAGCGACAAATAGCAGCAAAATCTTCGTATACATAAAATATTATCTTACACCAAACGCATACCGAAGTATGTAATTCCAATATATTGCTTAAAAAGTCTAAGAATACGGGTTGAGGGTTACAAACTGTTCTGCCGAGCTTCCAGTACCTTTGCATTCACTATTTTGTCCCTGTATTTACCTTCAGGATCATCAATGCACATTGCACACTGATTGCATATATGGGCTTTAACCAATAATTTGGTTTCGATGTTTGCCTTTTTTTATCACTGAACAAAGCAGGAATAGTTTTGCCTACCATACTCTGGTTAAACTCAAGTTGTTGCTTACTAATTAATTTCTTTTAACGAAGAAGGCGTTCTGTTTTAGCCTCTTCTGCTACTTGATCTTTTCTTTCTGCAGTATAAGGATATTAGAAGTTAAAGAATGGCATGGCATAAAAAAAGATGCACCTAACGATGCTGCTTAAAATATTGCGTCGAAAAGCTAACTTAATAAAATCGAAGGTGTGTTTAGGTTAAATATAAATAATGAACTTCAATTTATATATTATTAAGAGCTTTTAGAAAATGAAAAAATGCCCTTCTTGCACTTGTTATGTTATGTATTTTGAAAAGTACAGAACAGAGCTGTAGTAGATTCGTAATATATATGATGTTATTCACTACTAACTAACAATTACTTCCAAGTTCAATCAGCATATAAATTTAACATTTAATAACAGCTTAGCAGTAGTACCCGAAAAATAATTATAGTTTAGCTTAGTAAAAGAAATTTTGATTTCTTTGAATTCCAAATGTTTAATATTAATACTGACTTATACACAATTAGTATTCAGTTTGACACACGTAACTTCCTGGAACTTAGCATTATTTTGTCGAGAAAAGTACGGATTATTTCTAAAAAAGAAATATTCCTGAAAGTTTTTGGGATAAAACATAGAAGCATCGTAAATTATAACATAAAAGTACCCACCCATTTGATCCGATTCAAGGAAACTCAAATTTGCTTTTAGAGTAGGTACTCCACTTAATATAAATATTTTTAAAAGTTTTAATATTAAAAATGTTATAATTTTACATAAAAACCAGTTATTTTTCGTTTTTTAGAATACAAATTAAGGAAAACTTAAGACTGATAAAAGGATTTAAAAAATTTGGTTTCAAAATTTGTAAGGATGTTTTAAAAGACGGAAGAAACTCATATTTAAAATTTATCACCGTGTCCTTGTCATATTATCACTTAAAATTTAATCAGGGTTTTAAACAAGGCATTAAAAATTTTAACAAAACGCTCACTCCTTTCAAAAACGTCATACCTCAAAAAACTTTATTTTTCAGGAGAGTGATTTGAAAGTTTAAAAGTAGATTGAAATGCATTAAAAATAAACATTAAACAACATAATAAATTTTTTACTATACAGCCTAAAGATATGGCGATTTTGCAGGGCTATATACTACTTTTTCAGGGCTTTCTAAAAACAGTCATAACTAAAAATAGTTGATTTTTGAGATATGACGTTGTTGGAAGGAGTGAGCTAAATGTGTTTTTAGAAAGGATTAATTATCTTGAAGGATAAATCTTAAACAAAAAGATTAAAAAAATGATTTTTTTTCAGTTCTCTGTCCTCTCACCCAATACTTAAAAATTAAATATAGCTTTATCTAGATAATTCTGACGCCTTCACTAAACTACCCCTTCTTTCAAAGTCGAATGTTATACAAACGCTTCTGCTAGTAGCACAATTTAAAACCCCCAAAATTACGATTGAGAATAAGAGAGGAGTAAAAAAAATCCTCCAACCCCGAGGGTGTAAGGTTACAGCCTCGTCAACAGATCTCGTCGGTGACCGAGCCACTTAACAAATGACACCTCGGGCCGACTTTTGTCACTTGCGGGGGGACGAGGGTAGATTAGAAGGAGAAGAAAAAGCCGACCTAATATGAAAAAAAATCTTCATTGAGATAATAACAATAATAACACCAATAATAATAATAATGAAGAGTAGAGAGAAGAAGGGAGAAGCGAAGTAAAGATCAAGTGCGCGAGGGGAGAAGGGAGAAAAAGCTGAGCGAGCGTTTTTCGCAAATGCAAGGGGTGTCGGACGCTCGAAAAAAGATTCGAACGCAAAAAAAGAACAAAAAGGTTCTTCTGGGGGTGGTCGCAGATGAAGAGACGTCCTTCATTATGCAAACGACGCAATTTCACGCCCCGGTGGAGCCCTTTAAAAAGAGCCCGGATGAGGGGCACCCGGAGATTTAAAAGGGAGAAAAAAGGGGCTCCGGGGCAGGGGAGAGAGAGATGTAGGTGGGGAGAGAAAGAGAGAGTCACTCACTCCCAGGGTGTTGAAAACACGTGGAGGAGAGACGGCGTTATTAATCAGAGCTAATTATGCGATAATTACTGATTTTTGCGGAGATAATTCCCCGTTTTTTTGTATTGTTTGTTGGGATTTTTTTCGGGGTGATACAATTCTGGTTTGATTTACAATGGTGATCGAAAGTTTAGTGAGAGTGGTGACTAATTGGAGATGCTTAGTTGGAAGCGGTGACGATTCTCGTGCCCAGGGGCTGTTTAATTAATTTTGGGGGGACGGACGGACGGGTTTAAATGCTTGGGATGTTTCGAATGCCGCTTTTGAATTGCTGAGTTATGAGATTTTGGTAATTGTTTTGGTTAACAAGTTCGGGGTGAAAGAAGCGATCTAATAGCTTTAATTGAATCTGATACTTATGGAGTAAAAAATAAGCGTAATTACCAACTTGATGTGATAAAACAGGTTCAAAAGAGGGAGATCATGAAGTTATGGCACTGAGTAAAAAATAATTGTGTTCTTTAATTCCTTTAAAAAAATATTTACTATGAAATTTAAAATTTTTTCAAGTTACCCAACAAAAGAAATATCTGCAGAATTGCTTCAAAAAAGCGTGCGAGTTGCGTAAGCAGTGCAGTTTTCTTAAAGAAGTGTGCCTATTCTGTAGCTATAGGACTTAGAAGTCTTTCAGCGTGTAAGACTGCCAGTTTATCCACAGAAATTTTGAAACCCTCATTCCAAAAATATTTCAACGGTCTTAAAAAAACTTCAGATTTTCTAAAGAAAACTTCAGACAAAGATTATAAACTATCTTTACTTTTTTGAAGCAATTTTGCAGAATTTTAAGGCTGGGTAATATTAAGTAACACAAAAATTTTTTTATGTATTCAAACTGATTGTTTAGTTCTGCTTTTGGGGAAAACATCAGGGAATGTCAGTTTTGACTCCTTTGTGGACTGTGGGCTTTGTTTTGACTCCTTAAAGACTCTTTTGTGGAGTACAATCTAGATTCAAAAATTTTTGAAGAAACTAAAATTCAGAGAATACTATATTAATTTGTTAGAGACTTAGATAGGGTTAAATTTTTTTTAAATGTTTAAAACAGAGTTGCTCCTAGGAAGATTGGAAAACGATAAAGATTTATGTGTGAAAATTTAGTACTGTAAAACTGCTACAGTAGCATATTATAGTATCGAAATTAGATTTCGAATTTCGCAAGGAGTCTAATAGTATTTGATTATCATAAACTTTAGGAGATGAATCAATTTAAAAGGATGGACTCCATTCTTATTCAACAATGAAAATAATTTTTAAGGAAAGATGACATTGTATGTATGACAAACAAAGTTGGATTACCCCAAAAATTTAGTATTGCAACAGTACTTAAGTAGAAAAGGAACTACTACTAAATTCATTTAATCAGCATTTCCTGTTAGAAATGTGTAACTGTAAGGTACAGATAAATAACTCCTTCCAAATTTGAGAGATTGTTTTCTCGTTATCTATTATAATATGTTATAAAGATTATTATCAGAGCAAATTTTAGTCTATGATAGTTATTAAGTATAAAACAACAAGGCAAATGTTGTATAACGAACAGAATAAACATCTTCCCTTAAAATGTGTGCTCTTCACTTTTGTCTAAACGAATTGTCTGGCCTTCGCAGGTGAGTCTGTTGCTAAGTTACCGGATTATTCAGCAAAAAAAACGCTAATCGCCATGATTGGAAGTCAACGACACGAAATTTCGGGGGCGGTCTCGCTATTTATAAAACTCCGCCCTCTCAATTAAGAACGTAAATAGCGGAGAATGCAAATGCTGCCAACAAGGGTAACCTAATTATATAAATCAGGAACACAAGGCGGAGAAGTGCGGGACTAATTTAAATGGGAATGTAAAAGATGGGTGGTATCGGAAATTAAAGGTTCGATACTGAATTTTGCTCTCAAAACTCTAGTAAATAAATGTTACAAAATGTTCTACGTAATATGGAATAAGTTTGGTGAAATCACGGAATAAGTTTTTCAATATGTTTAATTTAATTTCACATACTTATGAAAAATAATACGAAAAACTAAATTTTGTATAATTTAAAATCTTAAAAGAGTTCCTTTGTTTTGTTATTTTTTCAATCGTTTGATATTTTTAACAAACGTTTTTTGTAGAAAAGAGATAAATATAATGAAATAATTTAATTTTAATGTTTTTCATAAGAGTTTGTTTTTTGTTTACAATTTATTCGAATAAAAGCATTCTAAATAAATAAATACCGGGGATTAAATATCACGAGCGTAACACCGGTATCGTGGCATGAGTCATTCAAAAAGATTCTGTATATTTTACCAAAAACTATTAATTAAAAATACTAGTTGACAGTATTTTTTTACTTCAGCTTCTTTAATTTGTAGAAATTTCTCACAAAAGTATGACAATGTTTTAAGGTATCCGAACACGTTCGAAGTACTTTTTTTAAATATAGTTTTTCAACACTAGGACACTTTTTTTGTGTTTAATTTTGCAGTAATTTAGATAGTAAAGTGAATATACGCAGAATTTTTTTAAATTAAATTTTTTGAAAATTTTTAAGATAATTTTATCATATTTTGAAAGCTTCTTATCAAAAAACTGTAATACTTAAGGAAGTATAACTACTACAATACAAACTACATACATTTATCTAAGGAATGAGTATTATCATAGACTTTTATGAAAAATTAAGATTTTTACAAGTAGTCGAAAACACTCCCAGTGTAAAATTTTTCATAGACAGCTTTTCCAAAAGAGGCCAAAAAAATAAAAGTTTTCATTTGATAAGCATAAAATTACTTCATGCACTAGAAAACTATTCAAAGATCCTATCCCTGCAAGTTTTATAAAAATCTGTTCATAATTTTTAGAGTTATCACCTTTTGAGGTACAGACAAAACCAAAACTGTTTTGAAAGCTGAATAAATACTCTTTCCAATAAGCCAATAAAAATTTTTGACCAAAATGGCCCATTTCAACGTGGTCGGATACCTTAACAAAAGTATGGCCTAAAATATAATATGACAAGATATTAACCATACATTAACAATATGAGATATGTAGATAATTTTACAGAGAAATGTTTCTCCAAACGGATGATGAAAAGTAACATTTCGCAATCGGTCATTTAAAAAACCACTATCTGCCAACAGTTCCGATTTTCCTAAAATTATTTCGAATTCCAAGCCTTGTTTCAAAAGAACTATCATTTACTAAGTAGTTCTAAATTTTAGCTCATTTACTGGTGGTCTTTTTTAAATTCAGAACAACTTAAGAATAGATTGTATTTTCGTAAAAAAGAACAAAAAAAAACTTGAAAATAGGAAGAAATACGGAAAAAAATCGGAACAGTCGGCAGCTATGCAGAAACAGATCATACAAAAACCAGGTGCTATTGGAAATTTACACATACGCTGCGAAAACCCCCAGCAAACGACCTCGGAATAAATTTCTTCCTTCAGCACGTGACCCCCTCCCCACCAAGAGAGAGTTCGTTAAAAAGGGGTTGGGAGAAGGAAAAAAATCGACAGCGGGGTGCGATGCAGAGAAAAAAAACCTCCGAGGGACTTAACCGTGGAAGCCAAACGACTACATTCGGCCAAATTTGATAGGGCCCAGGCTGATCATAATGAAGGGGAACACCAGCTTCACAGGAAGAAAAGGGAAGACCATTTGTTAGGAGGTAGTAAGGCCGGTGCCAAGTTGACACTGGGACTGCATTTATCACTGGGGGGTCCGCTTAAGTTCGGGCACGAATAATTCCATGGAAGGTGGAGTGGGTGGGATTTCGATTTAATTGGGAGGTTAAATCTTAATCGTGTCATTGACGGAAGTCGCGGTCTGAAGAGGGGTCGGAGAAAGGGGATTGGAGTGTGGAGGTGTTGATTGGGTTCTGGGTGTGTGGTGAGTGATGGCGGAAGATTGGTGTTTTCTTTTTTAACCCGTTAACGCCCGAATTAATTCTACCGAAAATATTTGTGTGATTATTTGAAATTGGTGTAATTATGACCCAATTAAGACAAAAAATCCAAAATTTAAACATTTTGTTAATTAGTGTGGAAGTTACAGCCCGTCCTCGTTTGAGGACGCTGGGCGTTCCGGTGTAAAAAAATCAAGAGATCAGAAAAGTCAGCAAATAGGAAAATAACGTATATGGGTATGCAAAACAACTTAAAATGGATTAGTTACAGTATTTTATAAGACTTTATGATGAAATTAATTATAAACTACACTTTTTTGCATTATTTTTATCAATTTTAAGAATTTATCTCCTTTTGAGTAAATCAAATCGTACATATTTTTGTGTTGTACGAAGTGTGATAGTTGATAGTGAGGGAAAACTTTCATTAGGAGATCATGAGGAACATGCTAGATACATGAAAACTAAATACTTATGGATACATGAACAAAATGCGGGTTAATTTTGAATAAATTCTAGCACTTGGTATGATATTTGGGAAAACAAGGTGCTCAAAATATGATTTACAAAATATGTCACATCGACATTTTATTTCCCTTATTAAATTTATGTTCACAAATCCCCTTTAGGTTCTTTTTCTATTTTTTCCGAGATTTCAGAGGACATCGAGCCATTTTATTGCCTTTTATGGTCTCACAATTTATTGGGAAAACAAATATTCATGAGATTTTGCAATCTGTAAGAACCTATGAGCCATTGTAACTATTAAAAACCCTTCTAAAATAAAAATAAATATTATTAACTACCTTATAATAGTTGAAGAAAAGCTTTAACACGATAGTAGATCGAAAAAATCTAAAAACTGTAATGAGTACAAATCTGAAAAAAAGTTGGCTGGAACGCCCAGCGTTCTCAAACGAGGACAGTAAAATTGGACGTCATTTTCGAAAACGAAATTTTTTTAAAAGTTACTAATTTTCTTTTATATGTATACATATGACCTTAATTTGAAATACTACCGAATATAAAATTATTACCTTGACTTCAGCCGATGTAGCTAGACAGAAGGGCAACGCAAGTGTAATACATGAAAAAAGCGCGAAATTGCGAGCCGAATCAAGGAGCTTAAAACAAACCCAGACACTTGATAATTTGTGGCATGTTTTGTAGTATTGCCATCTATCGTCACGCAAAATAAACAATCGTTCCCGGAAAAAGAAAAGATTTTACGCACCCTTTTATGCACTGTCCTCAAACGAGGACGCTGGGCGTTAACGGGTTAAGCTATGGGGATTTTTTTGTAGTGGAAACTGCGGTGAAATGCTTTCTATTTTAAGGTTTGAAACTCTCCTGTGCTGTACGTTAAAAACTATTAGGGACAGGTAACTTAATGAAAACATCGATCTTGTAAATACTTACGGCCGTATTCACCGGTAACCTGACCGGCGGTCAGGTCAGGAAACCATGGTTACAGCATCTGATTGGTGGAAAAATAATTCAATATTTTCCTTCCACCAATCAGAGGCTGTAACCATGGTTTCCTGACCTGACCGCCGGTCAGGTTACAGGTGAATACGACCGTTAGTTCATCGTGTATTTGTTGAAAAAACACTTAAGATTTGAAATTCTTAACTTATGTGCTGTAGGTTAAAAACTATTAGGGACAGGTAACTTAATGAAAAAATCGCTCTTGTAAATACTTAGTTCATCGTGTATTTGAAGAAAAAAACTTAAATAGAGTTGAAAATGATGAATCATTAACAAATTGTTTTCATTGCCAAAAACGGATTCGTATTGAGGAAGCGTGGAAAACGATAACATTTTAAGTGAAAATTTGGTAAAGTAAAACTGTGACAGTAACACGTTAATGTATCAAACTTAGATTTTAAATTTCACAAGATGGCTAACAGTATTTTAATAATAGGCCTTAGGTGAGATATCAATTCAATTGGAGGGACTCCCTTGTTATTCAATAATTAAAGTAATTTTGAGCAGTGCTCGATTTCAGCCGGAACGGTCCGGAACGGCGTTCCAGATCCTCTTTTTTGATTAAAAAATTAATATTTTATTTCAGGGGTCTCCTATAACTACAGCCCGCGAAACCCTTTCTATATGTACGAAAAAAAGTCCTAAAATGAATAAAAACCCTGTTTTTAGGGTCAAATTTCTAAAATTTTTCGGGGGAGGACCCCCAGACCCCCCTTTTTGTATTTAGAACTATATTAAAAAAGAACATTAAACCTGTAAGCATGCGTAAAAAGGGTTTAGAGGGAATTTTGAGTCTCTCCCCCCCCCCTGTACAAAAATTTAACTTGGGGCCTGATAGTGATTTAATTTTCTTAAATGATGTTTGGGCCCCTCCCGAAATAAATTCCTACATACTCCACTATGATCCTAGATGTGTTAAAAAACAATTTTCTGTTGTTACTATTAAAAACTTATTTTCAACGATTCACTTGTGCATATTTTAAATTTTTAAAAATTTTAAATGCATTTTTATCTTTTTGCAAATAACAATAATTTTGTGATTTAATATTAAGGTTATTACTTAATTGTGTTCTTATAAAACATAATTGTGAACCCAACCAGATTTGCCAGATTGCTGGTCAAATTTGCCAAGAAAATTAAGGACTTAAACTACGCATTATATTCCTTAAACTGGCAAAATATACAACACTATTGGTTCATTGATGATAAACCGTCCCGCCTTCTAAAAGAGGCGCCCTGTTGGAAAAAAAAGTACGTAAAAAAGGTGTTTTGACAAAAAAAGGGCTTAAATAGTTCATCGTCTTATACAATAATTAAGTTAGAAAATTCTTCCTAATCTAGTACAACACATTTGAATTTATTTTTTAAATTTAAATTTAAAAATAAGTGCTTAAGTTTTTGTATTAAAAAGTATTCGCTCTTTTTCAGTTTTGAGACCAATAATTTTACCGTTCCGGTACCCCTTTTTTTAGAAATCGAGCCCTGATTTTGAGTAAATATGAAATTGAAGGACACAATTTGCATTAAGACTACGATATTTAATAAAAAAGAAAATGAAAATTAGCATTTCTAAACGCACAATGTATTAAATAATAAGATTTAGATTAAGACTTATAGAGCAAGAGCCCGTGAACCCCAGACCTTCGTTATTTTGTAAAAGCTGAAAACTTGTCAGCGCATGCTCCCAACTCAGGTAAGAACGATGGACCATTATGAAGTTTGGGTTACCCTGGCTTTGGCAGGTAAACGGTACTAAAGGTGTGTAAAATACCGATCTACTTTCGTCAAATTGTAAAGTATGATTTTTTGGTATTACCTTCAGAATATTATAAAAAATCACGTCATTTATTCCCAGACACTTTTCATAGTGGCTACCCCTTGCCAGACACCCCTAATGTTCATGAAATTATAATATTAGGAGTTTAGGATTTATAAAAGGATTATAAAGGATTAGGATTTACTAAAAGGGAAAAATCAATTTGTACGTATTTTTCTTTCTTTTTTTGCATTTTATATAATAATTTACAAACTTAGAAAAATATTTAGATACTTAGTTGAAATTTAGAAAATGTTTAAAGATCCTTCAGTATGAGAAGTTCAATCTTTAGATAAAAGTATACGTAAAATTTTACACATTTCAGAAACTGTTGTTTAATATTTCATAAGTTATAGTAAAATTCAAGGACAGGTTTTCACAAGAATTAATTATTACTTAGAAAGAAATCATAACAAAAGATATAGATACATAATTACGCTTTAAGGACAACTGAAAACAGAATATCACAAAAGATCCCAGACCTTTTTCGATCTAAGGCCTTATTGTGGACAAGAATTGAATTACAAGAATAAAAACCCAAACGAAAATCTGCATTTTGTATAATTGTTTTGTATTACCATAAATATGTGTGTTTTACTCACATTACCATATAAATGAGAGTTTGACAAAAAAAGTTAGTTTTTTGTTTATTTTTTCAAACACACCTCTTTCTTTTAGAGTAAAAAAAACCCGCAAAAAACCGCCCCGATGTTTACATCAACAGAGAGCCCGGAATTTATTTTTTGTCTTCTTTCATCCCAGTAAACACGATCAACGGAACGCTTTGAACCAACATTTTTTTTCTCTGTAATCATCATCAGAGGGGGGATGCAAATATAATCAGAAATAAAAGAGGTAGAAAACGAGATAGGGAAAATCAGACATAATAAAGGGAAAAACGAAACGAAAATAATTGAAATAAATATGTCGGTGGGGAGGAATGAGAGGAGGGAATAGAAAAAAAGCACCGTCCAACAAGATAAACAATTTCATCATTATAAAAATTAATTTCAATGCTCTCAAAAACGCCATAAAAACAACAGCGGGCATTTTTATAGGGTTTCGCCGCCGAATCCATGAAAGAAACACGAGAATAATAAATGAAATTGGAATAAAAAAGGGGGGAACTTGGAACAATAAACTTAAAAGGAAAAAATAACATTTTATTTACACAGCTATCAAAACTAAAATTTAATAAAGGACTGGAGGTATCGGAACACTCAGCAAGAAAACTTATAGAATAAATTTCTTACTTTCCCTTTCCACATCGCTGCTTTAAATAAGCAATTTCCATTGGACAATTAAAAAGATCCAATAATAATGAAAACGGCTCATAGGTATGGGGACTCGGCAGGGAAGATTAAAAGTGGCGTAGAGTTTTGGAGCTGGTTTCTCCTTCTTCAATTTTAGATCAAGCTTTAATTAATTTTTTGCGAGGTGAATCTCTGAATTTTAAGTTTGCTTCGAACTCGTTTTGGGACCCCAAGGGATGCGTTTTGCAAAACAGTAAACAACGGTGTATGAATATTTCAGTGTTTCCTTCCAATACCTTCCGAAACAACGTAAAAGACACTTACGTGAAGACTGTTTTAAAATTTATCGAAATCAAAAACCCTTTAAGTTATGTTTCGAATATCTTGTTTTATGTCCTTCAGGTTTAGATGCAATCATTTTTTAATAATAATAATAATGTTTTTCGGCAGTGTAGGGATCGGTAAACTTTAGAGAGAAGCTATCGAAAACATGTTTAGAATTAAAGTAGCTAAAGCAGTAAAATTTCATAAATTGCATTTGTCTGTTTTGCATTCAGAAAGATTTTATGATTATTTTCGTTGATTTAATCTATAAAAAAATTTAAATGCAAATCATTTTTTTAAATGCTCCAGTCTGAACATGAATTAATTAGCATCTAAAATGTATAGCTAATATTTCATCCAAAATGCTACTTTGAAGTTATATAAAGATGCATTCTCATTGTACAGCAAAAATTGTTGATTCCATAAGAAAGTTAAATCTGAAACTTTATTATTGAAACTTATTATAATTGCTTCGCTCAAAATCTTAAAAGTAATATCTATTGTCTTAGATATTTAACTGAATTAATTTTAGTAAAAGTATTCTATAAAGACTCACATAGAGTGGTTAAAGCTTTAATTTCTTTTACTTGAGGTATCCAAACTATATAATACCCCTTTTCTATTATGTTCTATAATTTTTCCTCCTCTACATGATAAGCATGGTTGTAATGGTAAGCAGTAAACTAGTATATGTAAAATTGATTGAAATGAAATCGAGTTAACTAAACAAAGTTTTTTTGAAAGGTAAGAAATTAGAATGTGCAGCAATATCTTCCTCCTTCTAAATCCAAGTCCCAAACGGGCTGATTTCAAACACAATTTGTCTCCACCTAACACAAATGCAGCTAGATATACACAGAAATCTTGTGTTCTTAAAACAAAAGTTTCAACATGCTTAGTTCATTAGTTTTATGTTTAAATTTATTATGTTCATTTCTGTTATTATGTTAAACAGATAGTGAAACGAAATACAAGTCAAAGAGCGCATGGGAATATCATAGTAAGAACCCATTTATCATTTCAAAACTTATGAAAGAAACTGATTAAGACAAAGGGAAAATACACCATACCACTCTTCACCTCATTGGGAATCGTATCGCAAGACAGACAATACTTGCGGAAGCGATACATAAAAATTACCCCCCTAAAAAACGAACAAGAACCCCAAAAAATAATAATAACACGCACCGATATGGAAAAATAATGATAAATAAGAAATTTGAGCGAAAAGAAAATTTAAAATAAATTTATTCATCTAACCATCGAACCCTACATAATACGGATTATTTCAAAGATTGTTTTCTCTATTTAATGAGATATTTTAATAAACTCGGGTGGGGGGGAGGGGAGACAAAGAAACGGACGAGAGCCATAATTTATTTATTTGTTCTTAAATCCTCTCTCTTATTATTGTTATCATCATGGTCTTTTTTTACGGAATCTATTCGGTTATTGTTATTAGAAAGTTTTTGCAATGGAGAAAATGCTCTGGAGGGAGTGAGGTTGTTATTAATAATATTACCCCGTCAACATTGTTTATTTAAAATGCCGGGCAAGTTGGAAATGAGCGGTCTGCCGATGCCTTTAACGAGGGACTCTGACACACAGGACGCACTTTTACGTTCTGCGGTATTATTAATAAGGGAGGCAAATTGGCACGGGAGGTCGCATGGACTTAAACTTCATTATCGTTCGGAGATCTGTGGAGGGGGAGGATTAGTTGGAGAAAAGTTTTGCGTGGAACGTTTTCTCTTACATAATCTGTTCTGGTTTTGTGGAAGAAACAAAACTGGAGTTGTGGGTTTTGGGTGGAAGAGTATCCCGGAGGTTTTAATTAGCTTATGTTTTGTGGTGGGGTATTCTTTTTTGTTCGAATAGTAAGTAAATCTGGTTGCTAAATCTTTGAAAGAGTAGTTCCGAAGAAGCATTTTGTAATTGTCTGTAGCGGTAACAAGGTTAGAAGTTGAAGGTTGTGTAGTTAGAGATTGTCTTAGGTAAAAAAGGGTTAAAACTTTTGATGAGGAGGATTTAACGACGTAAAATTATGTAATTGATACTGTGATAACGATCTTTATTTTCTGTATTTTACGAGTTCTAATGTATGTTGAAAAAATGACGCTAAAGTAACAGGAGTGAGCGTTATTTCCCCGAAGACTTGTTTTTTAGATGTTTGTTTTCGGAATTTTACATTTTCTTTAATTATGCATTTGTAATAAACTAGGGGGCTCTGCCCCCTGCTCGCTATCGCTCACCAACCCCCGGAACTGCTTCGCAGTTCTTTGAAGATCGCTTCGCGATCTTAGCGAGCAGAGCTCGCTTGTTTCATCTCAACAATCCAGGCTCGTCGGCTTAGTTAATGCTCCTTTGATACCAAAGCTACTCATCTCTCTAGTTTATCAATGATTTAATTCGAATCATTCATTCCCTCGAAGATATCAAAATAAAACTGTTTCTAAAATATTCATCTCTTAACTTCAATTCTTCTTTCTTCAATTATTGAATAGAAATGTTTTTAAAAAAATATCAAGCAAGTCTACCAATTATCATCAACCAACTTAGAGTAAAAACAACCCTTTAAGAAACTTTAAATTTTTAATATGCACGTAAACATCTAGTGAATCGTTGGAAATTAAAGAAATAAGACTCATAAAAGTAAGCTGTTTCCCTAGTGAAAGACCAGAAAGAGAAGAAAAAATTGAAATTTTGAATCTCAATAATTCTAAAACTGATTCGAATTTTTTAAAAAACGAAACGCCAATATTTTTATAAAAAATAACTGTATATAAATATGTCTAAAATATTGTACTTCTATCATGATTAGTTTTTATTTTATAACGAAAAAATCGAAAAATTGTCAAAAATTTCGAAACTTTAAAATTGAATTACTCAAAAACTAATTCGAAATTCGAAAAAAGAGCGATGAGGTGCAAAACTTCATGCATAAGAGTATGTGTATGCAAAAAATCACGTTTCTGCTGTAAATAGATTTTGCTGGAGGCGAACTCGCAGCAGAAAAAAATAATTTTCGACTTTGACATTAAATAACTCCAGGACTAATTATCTAATTAATTAGGTTTTGGAACGAAAATGATTATCATGCATTTGTCTACCAAAAGTCAAAATTTCATAATATTCCTTTGAATAGTTTTTGCGTAGTTAGAGCTCAAAATGTTCAAAAATAAAATTTTCAAAATCAGCGGCGGCGGCGGCGGCGGTCACTGTTACTTTTTTTTAATATAGAGAGATATAATTAACTATAGTAATCACACTATAAATTCGCTTACTTTTGAACTTAAAGTAATTTTTATGTTTCATACTATTTTTACTATGAAGGATATTTTTAAATTACAGCCGGGATGGAGTCAAATTTTTATATATAAGTTACGGGCAAAGTGATTAATTGGGCATTATTAATAATGCCCAGAGTGGAGGCGGGCAAAGTGATACATTTCATTGATAAATTCCATTGAATTTATCACTTTGCCCTCCTCCACTTCGGGCATTATAATTATCACATTGCCCGAAACGTATACACTGCCAACACTCTGTCCAAAAATATAAATACAGATATACAATTTTTTAGTCCTCGAAAAAACAATACTTTAGTTGTCAGATTAAGTAGAAAACTTTAACACTTCATTTAGATAGTGGTCTGAATATATTTAAAAAGTTTTTAAAATGTGTTCTATTTAGAAATGTGTTAAAAAATAGTGTTGTGTTATGAGTTTATGATATGAAATTGTCCTTAAGTTTGTGTCAAACACTATAACCATATCACATTTATCTGACTCTGAATCCTTTTGACTATAAGTGTTCACTGAATTGAGTAGAATTATGGAATTTATTCAAGATATATAAAACATTTATTAAAACTTACCGCGTAAAATTATTTACTTGTTAAAATTTTTATACTTCTTGAAGAAAGGTGTCTCAATATCTTATGCCAATTCATAGAATCTGTTCGTAACAAGTAATTTTAAAGAAAATTTAAACTGTTGGTGAGATATTTTTTTTCAAAAGAAAGCAGGTATAGAAAACATCAGATTATGAACTTGGGAAGAAAAACCTGTTTTTAAAATACTTATAACAAATTCAGGAATTCAGAGGATGTATTTGATCCAAATTTAACTTAATCCACCCACAAAAATCTAGCTCCTAATCCTCTTTTAGTCAATCTTATTTTTTCATATTCAATGCACTATTCTAGGAAATATTCTTGAGAAATTTCAACCACAGTGAAAGTAAATTGATAGGATAGGAATTTTCCTAAACACAAATCGGATTTTTAAACTCTCGTGTAAAGGATTGAATCAAACGAAAACAAAAGAAAACATTAAAAATAGAAAAAATGAAAATTCGAAGTTACTAAGGTAGGATGTGGTTTTCTACTGAAAAACCCTAATGCAACCTTTGCCTAATTTATTTCAACAAAACTTTCAGGAGATCACATCAGAGTTATTACGAAATGAACATTTCTGCAGGCGTAAACAAAAATAACGTCAGAACTAGGCAGCAGCGTTTAACAAAACCGTTTCGTTAAGACGCAAAATAAATTAAATAGTCCGAAAACGCAAGAGTTAATCGTATCGAAAGATTAAGTTTTCCATCAGAAACTCCTCCGGTAATCGTCTTTTATCTCAAATACAGATTTCATTAATTCTCCCAAGAAACTTAAGATTTTTTTTCAATTCCCTTTCAAACACAATTTCCTCCTGACTGATCATCTCACAACAAGGCTCTCTCTCTCTCACCTTAAAAACTAATAATTCCTCCAAACGCGTTAGAGAGAGAAAAGTCCGATTACGAAAAATGAAATAATTCTCTAAAAAAGCCCAGGACTCCATTCGCAGAGAAGGCGTTTAAAAACCGATACCAATTATAAAAGTTGTCAGAATATTCCCCAACCAAGGTGAGAACCCGGTGAAAAGTATTAAGCCGGTGTTTATCTATTGTCCAATTTAAATTACTTCTGTCATTTTCGCGGTTTCCCAGAAAATAACACCGCTGGAAATTTATTTTTTCCCTATCTTTCCACTTGCCAAATGTTTGTCATTATTATTTTTTTGTTTTGTTTTTGGCGCCCCCTTCAAGTTCCCCCCGGGCGCTTATTTTTATTAATTCATTGTGCAACGATAATTTTCCCGGTGGTCGTCATGGAAACGGACGTCAACGTCGGACGTTCCGTACGCGTTAATTTTTCCGTTTTGGGTGGGAGGAGGGGGAAGGGAGGGGAGGGGGTTCCTCTCTCTCTAACATAATATTTTGCCGCTGTCTTTAACAGTTCCTCATATTCAATTAATTTCACGAATTACGGATGCTTTTTCCCGGTTTTTGGTTGGTTTGTTTTTGGGGCGGCGGCGGTGTTGTTTTTTGGCTGCGGGGAACTCGCAGCCTTTTTGCGCCCAATAACAATTTCCTGTTTTCTCGGCCTTTTCCCGTTTTTGTCAGCGGGGGCGGTAGACGGGAGAACGGGAGTTATTAGTAGGTACGGAACGGGTCTGCCCTGTCACTCTTATCAGTGCATTGACTAAACTTTTAGGATTAGTAAATTTTCTTCAAAAAGTGAAGATAATTTGGACACTTTGTCTGTAGTTTTCTTTAGAAACTCGGCAGTTTTCTCGGCACCGCTGAAATGCGTTTAGAATGTATTAAAACTGCTGTAAAAAACCGCAGACTTACGTGCTGAAGTCCTATTGCTACAAAATAACTACAGACTTCTTTGAGAAAACTGCACTTTTGACGCTTTTTTGAAGGCATTTCGGACATGTTTTTTGCTGGGTTATTAATAAGAGCGATTTAAAAGAAATTTATATTTTCCTTACTTTGCAGGCGACCATCTTGAGTTAAGTTTGAGGTTAATTCTACATTTATTATTACTACATAGGTTATTTCTACATTCTCCAGTTAGATATAATCTAAATTTTAAAAAATACAGCCGAATATAATTTAAATTGTAAAAAATGGTGTTTAAAAAATTAAAAACTTTTAAAAAGTTATTAGTGAACAAATTGTGAAGACGTTTTAGAAAATGTATCCTTACTCTAAACATTTCTGCATACTATATAATTAAGTGGATAAATCTTTTATGCTTACGATTATAATAACTATTATTCATATTTACGATAAGTAAATGTGATCATCATCAGTAGGCGGTAATTACTATTTAAATATGTAATGTTAAGTGAGTGGGAATATCAATAGGGCAGTTATTACGACATAAATTGAGTTGTTAGCTCTTAAAAGTCCCATAACTAAGATATTTACACACAGCTAATTAAGTTCATAATAAGTTATATAACATCCTAGCTGAATAATTTGATGACCTAGTGATTAAAGAACTGCGTTATTTTTTAAAATAGGTCAAACTATCACAGAAATTAAAATAATGTGAAAATATAAAAGAAAATAAATCTATGAATATAGCCCAACATATTAGGTTTTTATTGGTATAGTTTGATTTAATAGGGATATGTAGAAAGAATATTTAACAAATTCTACAAAAGCAAGTTTAAAAACAAGAACATTGAAAACATTCAATTTGATGCAAGTCATTACAGAAGTATTCGCTAAATAAATTATTTAGTACATTACCTCACTTATAATCTTAAGTAACAAAAACTAAGTTTTAATTTTTACTTCAAGTAACATTATACTCCACCAATACAAATTACTCAAACTTGAAACAAAATGCAATTTCCTGAATTTGTTATTAGATGAAACATCCAGTCATTATTAGGGAAAATATTTTCCAATTTTACTACTTAACCGGCTAAATAAGACATTCAGTAATAAATCAGAGCTAAGCGGAACGGGAGAAGGGCCGAAAACTAATAAAACGACTTCATTTCCAACAAAGTAAAACTAAAACGAAAAGCTCAAAATTAATGAAATTCTTTTCGATCGAATCTTGCATTTATATAAAGCAAAAACTTTCCGAAAATCACAGATAAAACATTGGCGAATTCCAATTAGTGCGGGGTGCGTGGATAACAGCAAAGTAATGTGCGAAAACATTTATTTAATATTTACCCCTCTCCCTACTTGTTTGCCCAACTTTCATGTAGTACAGAACCAATCGGGGAAAACCAAAAAGTTTTTGTTTTTCTCTCCTTTCTCAATCATAGAATCTCCGGTCTCTGCACCGTTGCCAGTCGACGCGCAATAATTTCTATCTCCATAACCCTCTCCCGTTTCCCGATTTCCTCCCTCCCCTCCTTTCCGGAAAACAAAACAACAGGATACTGGAACTTTAATTATTCCCCTGGAATCCTTTTTTTTCTCTCTGCGGCCCGCCATTGGTCCAGCCAACTTCCGAAACCCAACTCTCGACTCGAGACGTCACGGTCACGTGGCGCAAAATGGCCGCCCGGTCGCCATGGCGACCATTGTTTTGCCGAGTTTTTAACTTCGCCCGATGAGTTTTGTCCGTCGTATTTTTGGAGAGCGTACACCGCTTTTTGAGGGGTGATTAATTTATGTAGTCGTTTACAAATAGGATCGCTTTTGTAATCAAATTTTTTTATTATTATCGGTGGCGGAGAAATTGCGTGTTTGCTTTAAAAGTAATGAAAACGCTATTGGAAACGAGATTCCTGGCCTCGGTTTCGTCAAGTATGATATTAACCACATTTTATTGCCAACCCGATTAGCGTCTTACTACTACTTCAAAGTTGAAGGCCGAGAAACTGTTTCGGCGTGGTGTAGGCAAGATCGCATTATATCGGTTAACCAATCAAGGCCTTTGCCATAATTTTATCAAACAGGAACATTAAAAATGCTGGGAAACACAAAACAACAAAGATTGTTGACAAAGAGTTAACACAGAGGCAATCACGACGTTAGGATAGGATGTCTATCTCACCTCTAATTCCAATATTCTCTGGGCTTATTATTCTACTTGTGCATGCTGTATCCTTATACAATAAACAATAAATAGTATGAGAATGTAAGAAAATATGTACTTTTCTTCGGAAAATTGCATAAATTCGGTTGAAGATATCATAAGATATCAAAAGATAACATAAAAACTTCTTTGAAACTGATTAGGTTAAATTAAACCCATTCTGGGGATGACTTTCAACTCTATGAAATATTTCAGGTACCTTTAAATTGACAATAGAATACTTTTTGTGCTGACATACTGACAAAGTGAGTTATCCAACTGTCTCAAATTAAGAGAAGTGCGAGCAAATGTGTGTGTGTGGCGTGGGTAGCAGTACCTCCCCTCAATGGCTCCGATCCACTGGTTCCCGCTGAGTAACGCAGAGATACTTATTGGGACATTCCGTGGGTCAAGGATGATTACTCCAATGTTAGAGAGTGATAGTAGACAGAGAGAAATAGACAGAGCTACAGCAGACATACAGAAAGATAGTTAGAGATATATGGATGAAGAAAGACAAATAAAGAGAACAAACTAAAGAAACTTCTAAACATCTCAACAAAAAGATACACCCAAACAGTTCCATACATTCACCACCCTCTGCGTGCAACTGTTCCACCCCTATGCAAAGGCACGCGAAGACGCCCGCTGACCATCGACCAGGTCACGTGACAAGGGATGGTGGCGTCTATAAAGGGCTTTTTGCCGCCCCTCTTATTATTTGTTTGCTCCTTTTTTGTCCTCAAGGGCGGGTCCCGGGCGGATGTGTTCTCGACTTTTAAATGGAAGTTCGCGTAATTATGGCGTAATTACGAGACGCTGTTAATAAGGGATTCGGGCTTATTAGCCATGAATTTTTGAGGCGCTTATTGGCCCAGTTAGTTTTTTGCCCTAGGCAGGGCGGAGGCCTTTTTTGGTAAACACCTGTTTTAAGGGACGGATTAATTAATTGGTGTTGCTTGATGTGTTTGGAGGCCCCGTTTGATGGATGGGGGTTCTTAATCCTTTTAATCCAGTTTGGGAAAGTATTTGTGGTTCTCTTTATTTGGTCGTTGGAAAAACATCGTTCTCGTGATGATGATTCACCTCGAAATACCTTTAATGATGGGCAATAGATATGAATAAATTACCTCTCTCTGCAATGTTTCTTTGAAAATACGAAAATACATGCCAGTGATATGGCTAAAAAAGAATAAAACGCGTTGTATACATACAACTGTCCATTAGGGTGGGCCGAAAAAACCTTTTATTTTTTTTCGAAGTTTTAATAGCGCGGAAAAGTTGCGAATTATATAGACAAAGAAAAGGAAAAATTTTTTTTCAAAATCGGTTAATATCTTCCGATCGCGCAAAGGCCCCAAAGTTTGAAAAAATATGAAAAAACTTGATTTTTGCGATTATTTTTAAAAAAAAATCAAAGATTAAACTATCAAATATTGTTCATGATTTTTTTATGTGAAACTAATATAGTTATAGGCATAATCGTTCAGATTCCATTCTTCTATCACTTTTTTTTCGTTAGATATAATTTTTTTAATGTTCATACAAATTTTGTAAAGTTGTTTTTTCTGCATTTTTAAACAGCTAATAACTCTAGAACTATACAACTTAAAAACTTGAAATTAGTCCCATTTTGTTCGTAAATTTTTTGTCTTAAATTTGGTGTGCATCATGATCATCATTTTCAAAAAGTTTTTTTTAAAATTTGAAAAAAGTGAAACAAATTAAAAAAAAAATTTTTTTTTGAAATTTTTTTTTCAAAAAATATTAATAGCCTTTTAACTCTTAAAATGAACATAACTGCCCAATTTCAAGTTGAAAATAAAGTTTAATCATGTATAAAAAAATAAAAATAACCGTAATTTAGTCAAATCCCTAAACATTCCCTAAAATTATACACCAAGAGCGATTCACTCATGGAAAATTTATCAAATCCCTTGAGGGTGTTCATATGACTTAAAACATGTAAAAAATGTCACATAAATTTCAGAAAATAAGACAATTAACAGATTCGGTTCAAAATCTTACAGTGCTAGTTCCCAAGTTTAAGTTAATTCAATTTGCATGAATTTTACCTGAATATTCCTTAGAAATGTGTTTATATCCAATTTTTTTATGTTCTTAAGTTTTTAATTTACTTTGATTTGACTTGTTAAAAGTAAAAACAATTAGATATAAACATAATTCTTAGAAATTTTCAGCAGAAATGCATGCAAACTTAACAAAATATGAAAAAACTTGATTATTGCGTTTATTTTTTTTAATTTAATGTTTTCGTAACTTAATAGTTTGCAACGTCTTCTAATAGAGCCTAAAAACATTGAGTTTTAATTTGGTTTAGATCAGTTAATATAATCCGATCGCGCATAAGCCCCAAAATTTGCCAAAATATTGAAAATTTCACATTTTCATATTTAGTTAAGTTAATTCAATTTGCATGCATTTCTCCTGAAAATTTCTAAGAATTATTTAATTTTTTTTACTTTAACAAGTCAAATCAAAGTAAATTAAAAGTTTTAGAACATAAAAAATTGGATATAAACACATTTCTAAGGAATATTCAGGTAAAATTCATGCAAATTGAATTAACTTAAACTTGGGAACTAGCACTGTAAGATTTTGAACCGAATCTGTTAATTGTCTTATTTTCTGAAATTTATGTGACATTTTTTACATGTTTTAAGTCATATGAACACCCTCAAGTGATTTGATAAATTTTCCATGAGTGAATCGCTCTTGGTGTATAATTTTAGGGAATGTTTAGGGATTTGACTAAATTACGGTTATTTTTATTTTTTTATACATGATTAAATTTTATTTTCAACTTGAAATTGGGTTGTTATGTTCATTTTAAGAGTTAAAAGGCTATTAATATTTTTTCAAAAAAAATTTTAAAAAAATTTTTTTATTAATTTTTTTTTTACTTTTTTCAAATTAAAAAAAAAACTTTTTGAAAATGATGACCATGATGCACACCAAATCAAAGACAAAAAATTTACAAACAAAATGGGACTGATTTCAAGTTTTTAAGTGGTATAGTTCTAGAGTTATTAGCTGTTTAAATATTGAGGGAAAACAACTTTACAAAATTTGTATGAACATTAAAAAAATTATATCTAACGAAAAAAAAGTGATAGAAGAATGGAATCTGAACGATTATGTCTATAACTATATTAGTTTCACATAAAAAAATCATGAACAATATTTGATAGTTTAATCTTTGATTTTTTTTAAAAAATAATCGCAAAAATCAAGTTTTTTCATATTTTTTCAAACTTTGGGGCCTTTGCGCGATCGGAAGATATTAACCGATTTTGAAAAATTTTTTTTCCTTTTCTTTGTCTATATAATTCGCAACTTTTCCGCGCTATTAAAACTTCGAAAAAAAATAAAAGGTTTTTTCGGCCCACCCTACTGTCCATATCCACTGTTAGGATATCATTTTAGAAGCTATTTACACACACATTAGGTATATATCCTTTATCTATATACCTTTTTAAAGGTGTTTTATATTTTTCCCCACTATGTCATAAAATATTTCATATTTACCCTTTCAGACACAGCCGCACCAGTTTTCCGTAGTATTCAAAGATAATCTAGGGCGGACTAGGATTAAAAGGACCCTCCCTCTAGTAAGATGTAATATTTTTGAAACTGAAATTGATCCCAATTAAGATTTAAATTTTTCTTAACCTGAAAATTTAGAAAAGGTTTGGGGGGTTACTATCATAACCAAAATTACTATAGAAATGAAGAAATGTCCCTTTTACCATTGTGGCAAATGTAAACAGTAATTTTTAAGTACGATGTTACAAATGGTGGAGCGATCTCCCCTTCCCCTTTGAAGAAAGATTGAAATGGAGATAATGTGGTATTCAGCTGAACTTTTATTGCAAAACTTGAAAAACTATCAAAGAAAATCTTATCAAGTTACTCTGATAGCATCCTACACATGCGGGTGCAATCGCATTTGTGTCCGGTTTACAACTTTTCGTTAAAAGTAATAAAACTACACGGTTTCATACTAGAGTTATGGGCTGCTAGGTTATTTAGCATGAGGGTGCATCTAACAAGTGGCGACTTTTATCACAAAAAGAAATTATCTTTACCAAAGGGAAAGTTTCGATGGATAGGGGTTGGAGTTATATAGAGTACTTATTTTAAAAAAAAAAAAGTCTGCCTTTTGGAAGAAGTTTTTAAAGGCGAGTTAGAAGTGTTGGTCTTTTTGACTTTTGGATGATCTAATTTTGAAGTAGACTATGTTGATCTTCGATTTTACACCGACATTGAAAAAAGCACGTTCATAAGTTAAACAAATTAATTTTACAAAAGTAATTATCTTGCTTTTTTCACTCCGATCAAAAATTCACAGTTTTTAGAGTAATTTCTAAGATTTTTCTGATGTTGATTTGGGTTTCAATGAAAAATTTGCTAGAAAAGTTCCCCACTGCAATTCATTTAGCAATAAAACATAATTACTTCTTAAGTATAACTCTAAAAAGAGCATTAGATTAGATTGCACCCATTCTATAGTTTGAGCTTTATCTTTAACCCCCCCTCTATAAGGTATTTAGCATATATGGACTGTGCGGAAGTAAGCGTAGATTGATTTCTATTCTCGACACTTTCAGACAACACAAATCTACACTTCAATTATGCAGCTTATGCATTCAAAGCAAAATGCGTAACGGTGAAATAAAGTTGTAGTACCACTCACTTTACCCATACTTGACTAAATACTAATGCTAACTACACTATTCGTTTACTGCTTCTAATATTAATTATTAATAACCTGAACGCTATCAGCTATGTCTATCTTTCACCAAACCGCTAATAAACGCATCACATGTATTTTTGCATGGCAATAAAAGGGTAGGTTTTTAATAAGAGAAGTCTGAATCAGAGTGCATACAAATTTAAATGTTTTCAAGTTTCGTCGCTAGGATAGAGTCATAAAACCCAAGAGCTTGACAGCATAATAATATTGTTAAAAAGTTTTATGACATGAAATAGGACTTTTCACCCAGGTTTCAAAATTAACGAACTGAAAGGGATAGTTCTTTTTAATAGGCACTAAACGAAAGTTATTTTTTCCCGTTCAAAACATATGCAAAATACTAATTTTTAAAATTAATAAATATTATAGAAGTAAATACAATTATTATAACTATAGTATTTAAAATTTTGTAACAAAAAAACTGTTTTAAGGTTATTCAAACAAGGTTTAAGCAATAAAGAAAAACGATGTTTATATTTACTGAACGTTTCGAGCTGAGAAAACTATGATTTTTCAAAACTTCTTATTTTAACTAATACAGCAGTTTATTATTCATTATAAAGTGTGGGGCTGAGGATAAAAAAAAACAATGTTAGTATAAGATTAAATATTTATGAAAATAGAAACACTTGTTAATATAAATCAGTTTCTGTAAGTCAAAACAATGCTTAAATATTCTTCCCCGAATTTAATACATGAACGTCTCTCTCAACTCTAACTCAAAAAGTCATAATTCACACGGTCTTTCTCATTCATCTGACGATAACACAGAGAGAAAACAATCCCCACCATATTAAAAACGCACAGACAACCCTCCCAATTTAAAACGCATTCCACGAGGAGAAGAAAAAGCCCCCCCTTAAAAAAACAAATTTCAGACCCCCCCCCAAAAAAAACTAATTTGACAATTAATTTCAACTTCCTCTCCGGACATCGCAAATGGGGAAAAATGAAGCACCGCCGAAAAAACAACAATACACAACACCACCGGCATAAAAAAGCTCCAAAAGACGGAGTAGAAAAGAGCGTCCTATCTTACTCCCGTGAAGTTGAAACATCCGCGTATTAGAGCTGGGGTCAACAGTGGATGCTTTTTAATAAACTCGCACTTATTGTTTTTGAGATTTGGAAAGGGGTTTTTTTCAGCGTAGCTTGGAGGGCTTCTTTTTTTCTGCGTTTCCGAGAAACGAAAAACGAGGAAATCCTTGTTTAGATGCTGAGGATAAACAAGAAAAGTGGGATTTTATTACTCGCGTCCGAAATGTTCCTGTTGTTTTGTTATTTGGTTGGGGTGAAATTCCCTTTTATTCTTTTCTGCGCTTTGTTGTTGCTGTTTGAAGATTCTTTTAGAAAGGAAAGAATGGGCTTCCATACCTTTTAAAGGGGATATCAGTTTCAGAATGCTTCCGAAATGTTTCTAATTGGTATCTTTTCATTTGTTTTCGTGTATTTTGTTGAATATTTAAATATGGTCTCTATTTGAAACCTTATTGTTGAAAAACTTTTGATAAATCCTAGTTTAAACTGTCGACGAGAATTAATATAAGTACCAAACGATTAAGAAAATCAAATAGAAGACCAAAGAATAATAATTGAAGGTCCATAATCGTGTTTTCTCTTTTGTTATCGACAGCAAATATTGAAAAAAAAATACGAATATTAGAATCAGTTGAAAAAAGGAAACGATATAGATATTACCTTGATTAAATGTCATAAAGGTTTTCTGAAGATTAAAATTAAAAACCATCTTAGTTTGTACATACATTTTTCACCACGGCACAATGCACATGACATAGTTGCTTTGTTTTTATAAAATATGTTAAAGTCAATTAGAAAATTCCATAGTCTTATAAACATTTGCCATAAACAATTTTTTTACAACTCTGTTCTAAGTGGGTAAAAATTAAATTCACTTATTTTTAATTGTACTCCGTTTTTTCTGGTTTTAACATTAGCGAACCTATGCGGGACATTTGAGTTAGTTCAAGGGATTTTAAGAAAATCGCTTAACCGTAACTAATTTATTCTTCTCAGTAAAAATGTTTAATTTAAGAATCAACAACAGTTCGTGTTCACTAAAAAGCCTCTATTTAGTTTTCTCGCTGCACAGTTTCGTAAACACACTGAAATCAAGGTAAAAAAGAGGATATTATAAGAAAAAAAAGTCTTTTAATCATCTTTTGCACCGATGTACACAAACCTCTCTTCTACTTAACGCCTCTCTCAAACATAAGGGCTTCTTCTTCCTTTCACAAAAGGAAAAAAATTACTTTAAAAAACTCAAAAAAAAGTGCTCAAAAAGACCCGCAAAACTCACCGTTTCCAACTAACCTGAGTAAACTTCCCTCCCCCTAAAAAACAAAAGGGGCACGAGTACACAAGAACCCCCACCAACCCAAAGAAAACTAGCGGAAATTCAAATAAAACATTAGAACTCAAGTGAAGTGAAGAACCAAAGGAACCACCATGTTCCGCCGCCATGACGAGAAGAATGTTCCGTCCGGGGCAAAAAGCGCGCGCCGTTGGTGTAAAATATTTTTTCGGGACGGAGAGAAAAAAAAGCGAAAAAGGGGGATAGTTTCTTTGTGTTTACCTTGCGAGATCTTTTAATTAACGAATTTAGTGAGCCGCGAGCCAAAGATGCTGGTTCCGTCGCTTTTTGTGGTTTTTATTATTTCGGCCTTCTTCTTCTTCTGTGTTTACCTGTCACACAGTGATGTGATTACACACAGGCTGAAGACGCAAATTGCGGAGGAGCGTTGCACGACATCAATTTGTTCTGTGTGAAGAAAGTTTTGCAAAATGGAGGGCCTTTGGAAATGTTTGGAAATGGAAAAGTTAAAGAAAATGTTTCTAGTAAGAGTTAGGTGAAGAAATAATTAGTTTCTTATCTGGAGTTTATTTATTTGCGTTTAAGTACTCGGTTTCCAACTATTCGGTATGAAAAAGTAACTTACTTATCGGTGATAAACATCTAAATTTAACAGATCGGTAAAAGCTTCTATTTTTGTATTGAACTTGTTTCAACCATTTAAGAATTTAAAAGATTGAACGCAAGGTAAGGCTTTGTTTTTCAACAGTATGAATTCTCTCCAGTGAGTGAATGGGCAAATCAGATTCGTGGTACTCTTTCTCATTAAAATTAGCCACCATTTTGTATTAAACTATACGAAAAAGGCGAAAAATCCCGCAGTCGTACTTTTCTGCTACCAAGATAAAGAAAATTCAAAATAGCTGCATCCTGAACGGACAAAAATAATTTTCATACATGTTTTATATTTCCATAGGTAAATGAGTCATAAGTCTCGTCTGAGGAAGCACAGCGAAGGATTTATTGCCAAAAACAGTTGGCCCACTCTCTTCATGAAGAAAAACGCACGTAGAAAACTATTTATCACCCTGTTCCCTCTGTAGTACCCATACTGCACAAAAGACAACCAACAATCTCACCAGCAACTCAATCTCACAGCCTTCTAAACCTAAACAAATGTTCCTATTCAACACTCCTCTAAGTAGTACTACACTTTTTGCGAACTCAATTCCACAACAAGTCCCAATACGCCGCTGTCACAAGGGTGGATAAACGAGGATCATCCGAACCTCTCACACCGGGATGAAGAATGGACCCTCATTAAAAAAAGCCCCCAGAAATAAGCAAGGCGAGATGCGACAAGAAAAAACCTGCATTATTGGAGGACAACCAAATATTCTATTTACGACTTCATGTGTTTTTAAAAAAGTTGGTTTGTAAAAGCAGTTGTTTTGCCCCCCGCTTTGTGCATCTCTTATGCCTATAAATACAGATTCTTGCTTTTTGGAGGCGTATTTTTAGCCGCTCTGGCAGGTGATGCGGCGTATAAATGTGCATAACGGCTTCAAGAGGGTTCATTTAAAAAGTGTTTCTTTTCTATTTCGATGCCGACGTGTGCTATTTTTTGCCACAAAAGCGGGCGGAGGGGGTCAAATGACCTTTTTGACGACTATAGGGGTTGGTTGACAGTTGCGGGATTGTTCGGAAGCAATTGTGGTTTGTTATAAATCTAGAGATAGCATTGTTAGTGTTCAGAAAAGACGACTACCAAATATTTTTTTTAGGATTCGATTGAATTATGACTTTTCCCAGGTAAAAGCATTAAGGACGTCCATAAATTATGTGAGGTCAAAAAGGGGAGGAGGGGGTCTAGCAAAATCTCACCTGGAAGGAGGGGGGATTGAACTAAATTCTCACTAGTTTAGAAAATATATGTTTTTCTTTTATATTTTTAGCACAACTTCAGGAAAAATGCGCAAATTATAGTCAAAACAGCGGAGTTAAGACCATGTTTTTGATTTCAACACGTGTTTGTATCAAAACTGTTGAAAGTTTAATGCTGATAAGACGAAAAAAAGACCTTTCAAAGAAATTTATTAGTTTAAAAGTGATTGAGAAAATCTCACGTGGGGGAGGGGGGTTCAGCAAAATCTTACTAAATCTCACCAAGGGAGAGGGAGGGGTCAAGAATTTGGGAAAAACACCTCACGTAATTTATGGATGTCCCCTTAGATTAAGATATGTGAATTTACTGATTTTTGAATAATACTACCGAAATGGTAAAATTAAAACTGCATCAACAATAGGTTATTTTCTATTTTTAAGGATACAACAGCTATGTAAAGTAAAATAAATTGTTTATCCCCAAGATAAAAAATAAGTAAACTGTGAATGAAATTCATAAATGTAATTTTTATACGAACAAAATATTCATTTTATTACTGAAAAAATGTTATTTTCTCTATCTCTAGATTGAATATTTCTCCCAATATTTCTTAGAAAAGTTATTAATGTGATTGTTTTGATAGGTATTATAAAGAATATTCATATTGGAAGCTGCTGAATAGTGGTCCAAGTTAGATTTTAAAAGTATTAAGGGGGAACTATAAACAAATTATAACTCAGAAATTAAAATTCCTAAAAAAGTTTCTTAACGTAAGTTTCTCCAATTATTGATTATGTCATATCTTATCTTGCAGACCGGATAAAAAACTGTGATACAGTCATCCATGAAATTTTAAAATAGACCGCAATTTTTACAAACCGCAATTGCTGTCCTCAGCCTCAAAAAACCTTTCATCTCCCACAATTCGCATTTTTTAACTCCCCCTTCGAACAAACACTCCTGTTTCCAGGGTTTTATCTCGAAAAGTTGGATCCAGTTTCCTGGTGTATTCAGCAAAAGGGGATTTCTTGATGAATGGATGTTGACATTCCTTGTTCGACTGAGACTCTGTTGTGACCCGCAAAAAAACCCGCTGTGAAAGACGTCGCTCAGTGCTAATTGTGGGCTATGTTCTCGTTTTGATAGCGCTCAGAGATAACGAGACTAGTAACGTGGCGAACGCATCAAAATAGATTTGAATGCCGACAAAAAATAGAAGGGATTCGTCATTTTTCTGTCAACTAAATCTAGTTAGTTATCAATCATTTTATTTTAATGTATATCGATCGCTAATCCAAGGATAAGACAATACTAATGTGGCTATTTTTGGAAAAAAATAGATTATTTACCCAGCAAATTTTCTTTTAAAAAAGTTAAGGGAATTCGGACATTTTTTCTGCAGTTTTCATTAGAAATTCTGCAGTTTTTTTATAAGACCGCTGAAATGCCTTTAGAATGTGTTCAAAATTGCTGTAAAAAACTGCAAACTTACGTGCTGAAGTCCTATTGCTACAAAATAACTACAGGCTTCTTTAAGAAAACTGCACTTTTGACTCTTTTTTGAAGGAATTTTGGACTTGTTTTTTTGCTGGGTACTTACCCTACCATCTCAAAATCTAAGAACCACCCAAAAAAATTATGAACATCAAGTCTTTGATGAAAAAAAAACGGTTATAAGCATGAATTTGGTACAATTCCGTTGTACTCTTTGAAAAAACAGCTAAAATATTTTATAAGCCAAAAATTACAAAATTGGCCATATTTTCGACGACTCCATCTATTACGCATAGCTGTCTAAGATATGCCTGTATATTTTAATAGGATAGTTTGCTAACTTTTGGAGATATTGCTTATGTTTGGCATTTAAAACAGTTTTAAGATTTTTCATTGGATGAATTTTGGAAAAAGTACCATTTAATACAAACAGAAAAAGTATTCGAAGTATCAAAATTTGAAAACATTGATTTGACAATCAAGATATCTAAATTTCAAAGTAAAATCCTGCCCTAAGATAAACGAGTAAAACTTACTTTCTCTTCGAAATCTTTATAAAACTTTCTTCACTTGAGTAACATTTCAAATTTACTTGCGCGCCTCCAATTTAGAGTCGGAAGTAATTCTATTTCCTGATTTAACTTGGTACCTTCTTCGTTACTCTTAACTTTTTAATCATAGTTCTCATACGGGTTTTGACGAAGAGAGAGAGAACTTCAAAAGGAAAATGAGAAGCACAATAAGTCAAGAAAGCTCAGCGTATGAGTTCGAGATTATTTTCTTATGTCAAAAAAAGCGTCAATATGATATAGCAAAAATATTGGAAGTGACAAAATGTTGTTAACAGCATCACATACAGGAGTAATTTAAATTTAGATTTAAATGTCAATTTACAATCTATAAAAACTTAGAATTTTGATATAACATAGATTTCTATACTATACCTGATATAGATACACAACAAAACTCTAGATATTCGGGATTGAACTCCTATGGGAGTTTTCATATCCAAATTTATTGGTTTTAGAAGTTAAAAGTATTAGAAACTCACAAAATTAAGTACAAAATAAAATTTTCTAGAAAAATGTATTTATTTTGTGTACAGTTAAGCTAAAAATATAATTGTAATTCAGTGTGTTAGAAGAGTTGCTTCAGTGTGTGTGAGGAGTTGCTCATTTAGTCATGGTAACAAGGTTTTCTCTGTACAAAGTGCAGAGTGGAGAGTGCGTCCCCGGAGCACATTCTCGCTTGTCTTCGCATACCTAAGGAGACTTTTACGACGGAACCTTTGCTTGCCCTGGATTTTTTAAGAGTGTAGGGACTCATGGACAATGTCTAGCTGCCGCTAGATAGTGAGGAGATTAGTAACAACGGAAGCCAATGTACAGTTGGGGAAATAAAAAACGACTCAGTTGCGATTTCTGGCGAACCACTTGGGTTAGGAAGACAAATGAGGTGTCATTTTTCATTGTTTAAAGTATTCTTTAACCAAAAAAATTTTCGAGTCCTAAGGGGGTCGTCTTCATATTAAACGAAACACTAACTTTTTTTTTCAATAGGGACCCCCAATTATTATGATATTTTCTGAAAGGCCATCCCTCAAAACCCTTAAATACCCAGTTTCATCCAGATTGATTCACAATTAAAAAATTTTTGAAAAAATTAAAAAAAAATTAATTTTTAAAATCGTGAAATATTTTGATGGTAATCGATTCAGGTAGTAATTTTATGTATAAAGCCAAAATTTCAATCGATTTCACCGAATAGTTTTTGATAAAAACGAACGAGAAAGAATATTCACGGTATGCATTCGGCAACGGTATACCGCCCCTTAAGATTAAAGTTCGTTTTTATCAAAAACTATTCGGTGAAATCGATTGAAATTTTGGCTTTATAAATAAAATTACTTCCTGAATCGATTACCGTCAAAATATTTCACGATTTTAAAAATTATTTTTTTTTAATTTTTCAAAATTTTTTTAATTGTGAATCAATTTGGATGAAACTGGGTATTTAAGGGTTTTGAGGGATGGCCTTTCAGAAAATATCATAATAATTGGGGGTCCCTATTGAAAAAAAAAATTAGTGTTTCGTTTAATATGAAGACCACCCCCTAAGGACTCGAAAATTTTTTTGCTTAAAGAATACTTTAATCAATGAAAAATGACACCTCATTTGTCTTCCTAACCCAAGTGGTTCACCAGAAATCGCAACTGAGTCGTTTTTTATTTCCCCAACTGTACACTTGACAATGCAAGATAACTTCGGTACATAGGTAACATAACTTACCCAGCTATTTTTATACTTATTTATAATCCCCTCAAAGGAGGTTTCACTTTTCCTTGGATGTTAATAAATCAGAGAACATAATATCCAAATCCAAACATGTTTTACGCTAAATTTTTAACATCAATTTTATATTTACCACGAATTGTCCCTTTGAAGAATCTGCAACTCCTACTAAGAAGACTGCACCAAGCAGGTTAATTGTTGCTCATGCAGGAGGCAACTTTCGTCCCATTTCAAAAAGAGGGGAACGGCACAGACTCCCCTCGCCCCTCCGTTAATCGTCCCCTGTAATGGCTGAGTAATTAGCAGTCCCCTCCGCTAATGCGCTAATGAGGCCAGTCAGATTCAGACAGAGCGTCGCTCGGCAGGGAATCCGCTCTCTGTCTAAGAAGGCGGATTCGAAGGTGGGAGGAGTTCGCAAATATGGACACTTCATTCAAGCTCTTAATGAAAGGTGCAGATTGTGCTTTCTGCTGCTGCTGCTGCTGCTGCATATTGATATGCCTTTATGTCTTGGGGTGGTTTCTCCGACATTAGATGCGGTTGGATTAAAGAGTGGAAGTGATATATACTTTGGGGTTTGAACTATCGGGTTATGTTGGTGGATATTCGAAATGCTCAAAACCTATTTTGAGTGCAGTGCAATCTTGTAGTCTTCCAATACCTGAGAATAATACCAATTGCAAGTTTTGAATAAGTTGTGTTCATTTCTTCTATCGTTTATTACAGTTAGCGCGTTTTCATCTAACCAGCTATTGCGTAGTGTTTGTCGTTCAACGAAACATTCGCAGACTTATGTTGCTCTACTGTAAAATTCTGCAAATAAGCATAAACTAGGGGGAAATGTCTTTGGTTCTAGTGTTTTAATAATTTTTTGTACTTATGAGTCATAAAAAATTTTATAGAAGCGTCAACCATGACAATAACCAGATCTCTACAGATTGCCAAAGTAATATCTAACTGAAAGTACATTGCTGAAAGCCATTTTACAACCTTAACAATGGCAATATCATAACGTATGCACGAGAAACTTTTTATAACGGATTTAGGTGATATTGAAGTGGATTTGGTAAACATGAACTTTTTGATCCTCAGGCCACATTTTCGTATAGTTTATGCTTTTTAAATGTTATCTTCATTTTTAGGATATAAAAATGTTTTTGGTTCATTTGGTTTCAACCTTAATGTAATAGATATGTCATACATATACGAGGGTTGTTTTTTAATTAACTTCCGTTTTGCTCCTGAAAAAAAAATAGTAAAAATTTCGAAATAATTTTGCTACTGGTAGATAGGTACATCCTTGAGGATCAATTTTCCTCATTACTGGAAAAAATCGGACATTTTTTCTATTATTTATCGAATTTACAAGCGCGCTCCTCGAACTTATTTCCCGCCAACCCATAGAGAATTTCTCTTCTTTTAAGGCGTACGTACACACTTGACAACTTTTTCACTAATTGTAACTTAAAATATATAATTTTGTCAAACAAGTTCATAAGTATGTTGTTTAGATCATTCCGGGTCCAAAAATCAATTTTGGCCAGTAAATTAATTATCTAATTAGCATAATTAGAGCTAATTGGCACATTTTTTAAACGGTAATAACGCATATTGTAATTAAGCTATGTTTAAAATTCTTTTTGGATATCAATCGTAATTTAATACTTAATGTTATCAAGCAAAATCAAAAACATATACCAAATAGAATTTTAAAAAAAATGTTTAACTGAAAGTATACCCAAACAACTTGTTATTTTTCGTGACTTCTATTTATAAAAACTTTCATATAAAATAGAGTTTTTGATCAATTAGCTTGATAGAGCTTGATAACATGCTTGACTATATTGAGAATCAGTTGGCACAAACAGCTAAGGATTATCATTAGTTGCTTTTTGGTACTCACCGTTTAAACTTTTCATCGCACAACCAAAACATGCAAAAACCATATTCCTCAGAAATTGAGTTTAAAGTTTTCAAATTGTGTTTCCTCTAATATTTAACAAAACTGAAAGTTGATATTGGTTCAAAACATTGTTTATACTATTGGTAATAAGATGGTATAAGTAGTAATATGATAAAGTTTTCTATATTTTTTAAATAACTGTTTGAATAACACAACAATTTGAAAAACACGCTCTCGATGGGAATGGGGTTCTATAGAGAAGACATGTTTTCACAACATAATGCCAGTTTTAAAAGGTTTTAAGACTGTAATATAATTTACACTTAAATGGATAACTATAAAAGAAATTTCTTACTTTTATGTAAATATTTTAAGAAATAATTCTTGTTTTAAACAAAATCCAAGTACTTAAATCGGGTTATTGAAAAACTTATTTTGAAAACGTATGTTTTCTAAATAGAAATAAAATATGATTTTGAAATCCTTACTTTAATTTAGTACTCTCCAGCAGCATAAGTAACTCCTTCTTGCTCACTAGTTTTGTCCATCTTCTGTTTTTTTGCCCCCCGCAAGCACTTCCGTCGTTGTTTCTGCCTCGGGGTAGACTGACGAAAACTCTCCGAAACCCGCAGCTTGTTCCTTGCTTCTACCCCGTTGGCCATAAATGTTCCAGGATTAATCCCCATCCTCCTCATCACCTCAAGTTCTGGAGTATGACCACAGTTGAAGTGGGCGATGGCATCATACACAGAGAGTTTTACCGAAGTAGCCCCGGAAAACTTGGTTTTGGGGCTCCTCTTCCAAATCATGGAATGAAGGGTTTCGTTATTGTTCTGTGTAAGTCCATGCAGGCATTTCTCCAACATTTCCGGGGAAGTGAGTCTCTCATAAATTGGTTTAATGGTGGACAGAAGGTTAAGGGGTAGCCCTCCTTTATGCTTAAAACAATCGAGTTTACCTCGAGCTGCAGCTCGTTGGTACGAACACCAACTGTCCCTACCTTTCGGACACTTTGTGTGGAGAGGATGACTGTCCTGAGCACACAGATGGAAAAATGTGCTCCAAATTGCGTCAGACATCTGCTTCACTGAGTCAGTATTATTCCGCAAGGCTAATCCAAAGTAGTTCTGCATACGGTTGATTTTCGCGTCAGTCAGTTTTCCTTTTCCTCCTATCCCTTTTACAGTCTTTTTTAATTTTCGGAGGGCAGTTCCAAGACGCTTTTGGTAATGGCCAATACACTCTTTCTTTTTAATTTCCTTACCAGGGTATGGGTCCAGCTCACAGACTGCAGAGTAGCTTTTGCTGTCCCCATCCCCGTAGTATTCCACATATTCCAGCTTGCGGGTTTTATCGGACCTTTGGAAAATTCTTCCTGCTCCAACAGGCTCCATGTTGCCTGCTGATCCCTTGTAGTTTGTGGAGCACTTGTGGTTGGCCTTCCAACAGAGGTATTCCTTGGAGGTTTTGCTTTTTCTGCTCCAAACACGGCATCCATGGCAATCCTTGGTTAGCACCTCCGCATCTACCACTTCTCCCGTGTCCACAGAAACTGCAGTTACAACTCCGGTTAGCGAGGAGTAGCCTCTTCTATGCCAGGAACCGTCGACCGAGACTCCACACTCCCTTGAATCCAACTTTTCCCGGACACGATGAGCAGCGAGTTTCATGGTCTCCACTGCTAGGGGCTTGACGACACTCAGCAAAGCTTTAATATGCTGATTGTATGGCACAGGATTAGGAGGAGGGGGTAAGTTCATAACAGTGAGGAAATGGTCAGCTTCTCTGTATCCACCTCCTATCTGCTTCATGGCGTACACCAACCTTCTATTGACTTCAAAAAACTGGCCCACTTTTTTGGAGCTGTAGCTTGCCGGTCCCACAAATTTGCAGCTATTACAAGAAAGGTTTAGACTCACTGCGCATCCCATCTTCGAAGAAGAATCACATTGAACTTGCAACGAGTTCTTTTTACAACTGGGGCACTTCAAAACTTCAAAAAGTGAGTTTAGGCACTCAACATCGACAATAATTGATTGTCCCGGAGAATCCTTTTCGGCAAGCACATCAGTCACATTGTCCAGCTTTCTTTTGGAGGCAGATGGTTTTTCAGCAACTGAGTCATATTTTCCAGCAGAAATACGATTATACTGATTACCAAGAAACTTCCTGGACTTCCTACGCTTGGATCTCGTAGATGAACCCATTCTTAATCAAGAAATGAAAATATTCGCAAATAAGCTCAGAAAAAGTAAATCACTACAGTGTAAACACGTGCAGAATTGAATTTTCAAACAATTGTTCGAGTATACAGTTACAGTTAGTGTATGTTGCCAACAAGAAAATAGTAATAGTATATTTATTACCTTTTAATGTGTTAAAAACTATACTTTGTAATTAAAATTCCGTAAAATACCGTACAACATTGTTTGTTTACATCTCGTTTGGAAACCGAAACGAAAATTTTTGGAGACATCACTTCACTAAAAACACTATAACTCAAAAACTATTTTGAATATTGACTATATTCTGGTATCATTGGAAAGCTGAAAAACTGGAGATTGTTTTAAACCAAAAATATTTTTTTCGATATTTTGATCGATTTTGACGATCTGAAGTGTGTACGTACGCCTTAAACTCTGTTCGCATTAACAATTCGGCAGGCAGGTGATTTTTGCAGCATGCTATTGTGGATGTTTAAAACCATATGTTTTGCATCTGCCAAGTTCCAGGCATTGGGGATTCTGGAGTTACAGCCATAATAAACAAGGCAATATCGATAGATTCGCAGGCAAAGTGTGCTCTGAGGGGGAAAACGGCTGTCCGAACCGTTGCGAAGCTCAGCGAAAAATCAAACTTTTCATGAAGCGGAATCGAAAAACTTGTGAAATGGTACGGTAAATGGTCTATTTAAAGGTGATTACGATGAAAAGTAATTCAAGATGTTTGTAACCTTCCGTAATAACCTTATTTTTAAATATTCATTTGTTTTTTATTTTTAAACTATCAAAAACGGGAAAATTTTGAAAAAGAGGATTTCTCTATGGGTTGGCGGGAAATAAGTTCGAGGAGCGCGCTTGTAAATTCGATAAATAATAGAAAAAATGTCCGATTTTTTCCAGTAATGAGGAAAATTGATCCTCAAGGATGTACCTATCTACCAGTAGCAAAATTATTTCGAAATTCCTACTACTTTTTTTTCAGGAGCAAAACGGAAGTTAATTAAAAAACAACCCTCGTATATCTTTAATCAACGATTACTTCATTTTTCCCCTTCACAAATGATACATAAAAAACTACTTAAGCACAATAAAAACAGCACCAACAAATACAGACAGGATTCAGCCCCCCATCTTATTTTAAGCCCAGCCAAAACATCCCGTTAGCACACTCCCGACAAAGAAAAAATCCCTAAGAGATCCCATCCAAAAACTCTTCATTTTTTCCACATCCCACTAAAAAAAACCCGGTTATTATGCTCAATTTTAATAAACGCCCAACCGAGATTCTTCCACATTTCTAATAATACCCGCAACAGAACCTATCTACAAAGCAAATCTCAACAGACTAAGTGAAAAGACGCAGAAAAAAACACAAAAAGACACAGAGGACACACTCCCGCATCTTCATCATCATTCGTCTTACAGCGCTTTCAAAACACCAGCCAAAACAACGCCGAGAAGAAGTTTATTTATAAAACACAAACTATGTATTCTCAAAGTCGAGGTTTTTATATCTAGGAGGGTTTTTTTATTATCTCTTTTTTGATCCGTTGGGGTACTTAGTGGTCGGGAAGGATAATTTGTCGCCGGCTTCCGGATTCGATTGCCGGTTTTTGTAGCGCAATTTGGAAGCGATATGGAGGTAGAGGTCCCCGGGTTTCGGTTTCAGGCGGGTTTGGGTGTGAATTCGAGGTGATGTTGGACTTGTGTCGTTTAGCAGGCTTGTCAAAGTGAAGGAAAGACATTAATAAATGCTTTGAGGAAAAATAAATTTGTTTGAAAACTGATGCCAGTTTTATATACAAATACGAAAGATTAAGCAGAAAAGATTACGGAAAAACGCAATTGAAGAAAAAATGTAGAAAACATAGGTGCGTTTTTGGAACACCTGCGATTGTTTTCTCTTCTTTCGATATATTTTAATACTATAGCTTTTGAAATCGACAATGAAAATAATTCAGATATCTCAAATCTCAGTTTCCTATATACTATTCATGAAATTTCTCTATTTAACAAACAGGGAGTGCTTTTTTCTTTAAAATAAAATATCTTATCGCTATGCAATACCTCTAATGAAGTAAGTTAATACTCTCCTAAGTAGTATGGTTATTTAATTCTAAACAGCTTGTTTATGCACCCCAATAATTTCAAGTTAAGTACCAAACGTATAAAAACTACACTTTCATACATTTTTATAGGGGCTGAAAACAGTATAAATAACTCAATGATATTTTTTTAATTAGAACGACCACATTATGGGGAGTGGATGCGGACATTTTGAATATTTTTAGGGAACAAAGCCTATATTTACTTGTATATAATTTCATACATACGTATTCAATTTTTATAATTAGCAATTACACTCACATCTCACTCTTGATTGGATATTCTGAAACAATATTTGCATCCTTTCAATCCTACTCGCACGAAATTTCCATATAATTCTATGCTAACCAATCTCGGTTGATCCAGGTTTGAAAGGGTTAAAACTACTTCAGTTGATTCACGATCACAAAAATAATTACAGCAGTTAAAATTATCTAAGCATTTCCAACTTAAAACAAAATAAGATTTCAATAGGATAATATAATCGAAAATTGGGTTTCAACCAAAGGATAACCTTTTTACAAGGAATCTACAAACTCAAATTCGTAACAAAAAGATAAGATACAATCTCTCCCCCTGAAACCAGCAAAACTCATATATAGGACGACCAAGGAGGCACAGGTAAAGCCGGCTGCCAGAAGGACAATCATCATGCCAAGGAGATATTATATTTGATTCTGCTGCTTAGCGATTACGTGAAGAGTCGGGGTGACGTTTTTGGATTGGGACTCAGCGGGAAATTATACACGCTATTAATTTTTTTGCTCGCCAAGGGAAGTGATCCGAGGAGATTGTCGACTCTGACACTAAATATAAACTTTGTCGCATGCCAGAGGGACCTTTGTGGCTCGGATTTGTTTTGGCTAGAGAATCGTCGTGCGTTGTGATTGTTGGTGGTGGGATAATGATGCCAGATGTTATCTTCGGATATAGTCTTCAACTACCCTCCAAAAATGCAGAGTATAATCAGACATCAGGTGTTCAAATATGCACCGTGAGAAAAAAGATTGTCTATTGTTAGAAATGTTTAGGTAATTTAGTTTTGTTCCAAATATTTGTTAAAGTATCGATTAAAGTAAAAAAATTGACAATACCTGTAAAGTTGAAGCTCAAAAAATATAACCGTACTGTGTACGATAATCCCTTAGTCTTAATATATGAGAAGAGGTTGCATTTATTTATTTAAAACATGGGTTTAACGAAATAATCATGTTTCAAAATTGACGTTCTTTGTTTCACTCGAAATTCATCAGACACCGTGATGGGAACTACTTTGTTTGTTAGTGACGTAGTAGGTTCAACTTAAGATGCTGTCTAGTATAGTATATGTTTATTTAATTTATGAATTTGCTAGATAAGACATCATACAAATTTTGTTTCGTTAAATGATCGTCAAAAGAAATTTATCTCAGATGATGGTAGTACTTTCAATTATTTTGTTCTTTTAAAAAGTAGACAACACGAAAGTATTTAAATGACATACTTATGACTTTAATTTGTAGATATAATATAAATTTCAAAACTTAGTTTTAAAAATATTAGCAAGAGTTGCAGATTCGATAAATTTATATAGGGGAGAACGGGGCACATTCGCACAAAAAGTGCATTTCGGGATAATTCTCTGGATCTAGATGAGATATTGAAACAAACTCGGATTCAAATGAAAGTTAAGACCTTTCCCAATATTTTAGAACGATAATTGGTCGCATTCCTCTAGAATTTCTAACCTATATCATCAATCTAAAAAACGAGAAATTTCGTGCGAATGTGCCCCATGGGTGGGGCAGTTTTGCACACGTTTGGGGCACATTCGTACACATGCAAAAAATTATACAATAATTATTTTTACGAACTAAAAAGTTTATGGCACTTTAAAGTAAGGATAATTAAACGAAATATTTGGCACTTTTACATAATTTTCCTCTAAATTGAAGATTTTTTTACAAAAAGAAAACAGCTTCAGAAAATATTGAACATCTAAGTTTTTGATGAGGAAAACAATTGTAGTAATGAAGATTATATTTCTCATTGACATACCTAACATAATATAATTAGTTAGAAAAAGTTTAATCAATATTTTAACGGTCAGGTTTTATTCTAAAAGAAAAGTGAACCAACAGCTCACTTATTAACAAATGAAACTGACGGTTGGGGAACTTGTAATACGATATTATCTTTTTGTATGAATGTTGAATCTTTTCTTACTGGGAAAATAAAAGTTTCGTCATTAATTTTAAAGTTTTTCATCATTAATTTTAAATAAGCACCATTCAACTCCAAATTTTCTATTTGACCAACATAACAAAATTTTCTTTTTAGTAGCAAATTCTACTGGAATAAAATCACCTAAGTCCAAGTCAATTGGTATTAAACAATAAATTATCAGGGACATTATTTCTTCAATGTTTAAATCTGGTTCTAAATTCCTTAAAACTGAAGCTTTCTTTAAGATGTTATTTTCTATTATCACCAAATTTTGAAACAATTACAATAAAAAACAATTAAACTTCAAGTTATTAAATATACTGCACTTATAAACATATAAATCACTTTCATAATCAAAAATGGGAAAGATGAGGCACATTCGCACTGTCCGAATCTGCCCCATCTTTTGGTGTACGAATGTGCCCCATCTACCAGTTCAAGCTTACCACGTCCCAACAAGATATTTATAAATAAAGCAGGGAAATAAAACTTTTCTAGAAACTTACTTTAATAGTGCCTCAACTGAATAAAATGCTGAATGTCAACTTGAGAGTTATTTTTGATAAATATTTTACGCCAACAAAATGACAAGAAAATTTACTTTGCTGCTTCTAACGCTAGGAAATTTCTAGTACGTATACAACAAAATGGCTCAGGGCTTTGAAAATTCATGCAGGAGGTGGTAGTCATGCATCCATTTACTGGTATTTTTTTCAGATTTTTAAATTAATAATTACTAGGGGAAATGCCGTCTGTCCGAATGTGCCCCATGTGCGAAATAGCCCCACTCTCCCCTACAGGGTGTTTCAAAATTGCGTTGCACGGCTTTTATTCGAAACCTACGCCTCCTAGGGTCATGGAAGTAAGGTCTACTCCTAGGTAAGTGACCCTGGAGAATCCATTGAGATGACTTACAGCGCCCCTAGCGGCGAAATTAAAAAGTTAAAAAAAATTAATTTAAAAACTAAAGGAGATAGAGCAAAAACCTCAGTGAGAGTGTTGTTGCCAACGTCAAGAAGAACTCATTGAAAAAAATTTGATCAAAATATCTTAAATATTCGTGGAGATATTAGCATGTGAAAATAGCACTTTTTCGGGGGTCAAAAAGTAAAAAGTTCGCATATTTGCAAATTCTTCAGTGTTATTGTGTAGTTTTGTGTTTTTTTAGTTGAAAGAACACAAAATTTAATCAAAAAATCAAAAAAATTTGCAAATATGTGAACTTTTTACTTTTTGACCCCCGAAAAAGTGCTATTTTCACATGCTAATATCTCCGCGAATATTCAAGATATTTTGATCAAATTTTTTTCAATTAGTTCTTCTGGACGTTGGCAACAATACTCTCACTGATGTTTTTGCTCTATCTCCTTTAGTTTTTAAATTAATTTTTTTAACTTTTTAATTTCGCCGCTAGGGGCGCTGTAAGTCATCTCAATGGATTCTCCAGGGTCACTTACCTAGGAGTAGACCATACTTCCATGACCCTAGGAGGCGCTGGTTCCGAATAAAAGCCGTGCAACGCAATTTTGAAACACCCTGTATATTATTAATAAAAAAGAACAGTGCTGCAAATCAAACCTGCAATTCGTGCATTTTAATAAAATTATGATTTTGACCTAATAAACGGAAAAGCTCATTAGCTATCAAAACTAAAAAATATTGTTTTTATAAAAAAAAGGAATTCAATTTATGTAACCTAACACAATCACAGGCATAGTTTGAATAATAATAATAATACCTATTTCAATTGAAAGTGCACAGTAACCCTTTCTTACATAACGATGTAATAAGTTAAAATACGAACTACACAGCTCCAGATTCGAGAGTTTTAAAAAGTTCGTTTCGCAATAAATCACAACAAAGGTTAAGTATGTTGTTTTAAATTAGTGCCTGGGATACCCTCTAAAGCAAGTCTCACAAATTTTCTCGAAGAAATAGACGATGTGGAGTGAGACCTTTGAAGAGGCTAATGGATTAAATCTGGATGCGTTCCAAAAGATCATAAATAACTTGGGAGACAATCTCCTTTTGTGCTGGCCTTACCGGTAATGCAATATTTATCCTACTTTCTCTCAACAACGATAATTTTCACAATTAGAGCAGTACACCTGCGAATATAATAGGCTTGAACAACTGAAAATACTTGCGTAATATTGTGTATTACAAATTACAATGCTGCTAAGTTAATTGTATTTTAAGTTTTTATTCAAAAACATGCTTTTAATATCGTTTAATGTTACTTAAAATTTTGTTGATTGAAGATTTATTACAACAAGGACCTAAAATTCGTTGCTTAAAAGTGGAACTTATATTTCTAAAGTTCCACGAATACAAAGATAAATATGGAGTTGGAATGGTTATAACCTGAATATATAACGTTTATTAAACAAAATTTTAATGAAAAATACGAAATGTTTTCACAAAAAAACTTGAATGAAATATGGAGTTGAAATAGAAATGAGGTATACAGTATAAAAGGCGTATGTTAGAAATATGTTACTAACTAAATAGTTCCTTAAAATAGTTAGATTATTATCCAACAAATAAACTAGTAAGTATTATGTATTATATTGAGAGATACAAAGAATATATACCAATTATATTATAAGATACATGTTTATTTTATATTTCTCTTGGGTATAATGATGCATCCCATATCTATGATAAGCGTAATATTTACGTGAGATATTAACAAGGCAAAGACGGGGCTGCTAGATTTTGAGAGCATTAGGGGTTTTTTGATGTGATTGGAGGAACTATTTACATAAACCAGATAGTATCTAAAAAGCCAGGTTGAACCAAAATAATATAAAATTATGAAGTTATTGTAACATGAACACTCATGAAAGAAGACGTATATAAACTAGAGTTCTTCAGTGAATATATGTTTTAATATTTGGCGACTTTTAAAATAATATACGTACAATAAGAACTGAATACCTCAACAATTTTAAGGGAAAACAGTAAAGTTATGCTAAAGATCATATGTCCCTTTAGGAGTGATTAAAACTTTTAAAAATTGAAATACATTTTAAACATTAATAACCGTTATTATAATTAAATAAGTACAGGCTATAAAATTTAATATTTCTGAATATTTCAATTTCTGAATAGTTTAAGGTGAAATTTGGTGCACGAATGGAATGGTGCTAGAAATAAAAAACAACAACAAATTTTCTAATCAGATAAAACTCCAAACAAAGACACAAATCGCTAACCAGTTGAGGGTCATTTTTAATAATCCTAAACACCTTCGAATTTAACCACTATCAAAAGAAGAAAAAAAAACAAAAAAAATCCAAATCCCAACCATCTTTATAAACGAAAAGGGATTCTCCCAGACACTAACCCCCCCTAAAAGAGCGTTCTGCGGGAAATAAAGAAAAAAAATATACCCCACAATGGGAAAAAGTTAAGACAACAGCGCAGAGAGGCTACTTAGCGGCCTCCTATTGTGACGTCACGGGCGAAACAATCGGGCCAAAGAAAATATCTCTCTCTCAGGAAGAGATCGCTTTGTAAAGAATTACACGTTCTGCTCGCGCCTTGGGGATGAAAAGGTAAGACGGATTCTCTTTCGGGGGTGGGGTAGGTGGTAAAAGCCTTTGCCTATAGTTCTTGTTTCTTAAGGGTTTATAAGCAGTTGTCATCAAATGATATCAGTTCTTATTGATTCCTGAAGTCAGCGATGGAGTTTGATAGTAAATATTTAATGGGATTCAACTATTTATAGGATATTTTTTCGGTTCTACAGAGTTTAATGTAACATAACCAGCTTAAGTAATAGGTGAAGAATATTCAGCAATGTTAAAAAATTTACTGAGTTGTATGGCTAAAAATGGTAGAAACTGTAAGTAGTAAGGCACTAGAAAAATATACATCAGCATGTTCACACATTATTTATTAAAATTTAAACATGCGGAATAACTTTTCATTGTCCTTTATTTTAGTCAAGAGAAACATGGTCTTTCCCTTTAACATGGAAATCATATCCATTACTAAATACGTACATTTAAAAGACCAGTGTAGATTTTAAAAGTTTAAAAACTGAATCCCAAGCAAAATTTTTATAGAGAGGAGGGCGTTTTTTTCATTCGGCAACTAGTCCTTCAGAAGAGCATATAAATTCAACAAATTTACTCGTTTATCAATAATCATTAATGAAAATAAACAAATTTACTTTCTCAATATGATTTAAATTCAACGAATAAAGTTAGTCACCAATTTTACTACTCAACACGAAAAATAATTTTGGCGGATTAAAAAAAAACTCCCCATACAACATTAACAGTTCCTGAAATCCCAAATAAACTGCTTCCTCCCTGACATATGTTTGTAAACACACACTACATGAATACAATACTGTACACAACAACAGCAACCTGTTGCTTCAAAACCCACTTCACTTCATTTTAATAACGCAACATTTAACACAACAACCCCCCCTCAATCTCAGCACAGCCCCCACCAGAAAAAACATAAATCGCCTCCCATCACCCTTCGAACATATTTGTCAGCAACAAACGACACTCCTATCCCACCCTTATCAAACCCCTACAGGTCAAGCGGGGCCCACCCCTTATCAGAAAATGCTGCAACTCTTTTTATCTTTCTTTTCCTCATTCCCCATACCTCTTTCCCCTCCTGCGTTTTGCTCAAGGTTTTAAGATGCAGCAGCATTCTTGACAAATCGTCAGAATGCTGAGGCAGGCGATTTCCATTGTGTCTTTTCGAACAGTCGATTCCACTCGGTGTCGAGGAGAAGACTCTTATTTTTTCGTCCGGAGCAGGCGATTATTACGCGAGCTTTTAATTCTTTTTACTTAATCGCAATAATTTGTTTTTCCGTCCCAGAGGGGGGCGATTGTACCCTGATTTGCACGTTCTGCCCACCCCCTTCCCAGCCCCCCGACGGGCCCTCTAGGGGATTTTCGATCCTCTGAAGGGGTTTCGTGACGATCCCGGCGTTCCGAGAGAACAAAAAAAGGGGTGGTTTAGAATATTCGGATTAATTGTGTGTGGTTAATTCCGGTATCTGAGGATCTCGAGTGACTTTTAAGTCATGGTGACTTTTGTAAGTTTTGAAACAAGTTGAGTCGACGATTCTTGTCCTTGAGTGTTTTAAAAGTTGTTGAAATTAAAAGGGAAAAGCGCTAACTATAAAGTTCTAATGTGTAAGCGAGATAGCACAAATGATATTGTAGCGAAAAACGTAAGTTTTTATTCAGTTTTAAATTCATAACTTACATGTGATGTGCTGGTTCTTATGTTTTAAGGTACTTTTCACCTCTTATTTCATCGAATTGTTGTAACACTATTTTTATTTATTTAATGACTGTCGAAAAAAGAGAATGGATAAATTTGAAAAATTAATAAATACAAAAGTAAAACACCTTTTTAAAAAGTACGTAGTTATTATTGTTTTAAATTGGGTTTTATTGAAAAAACAGTATATAGGTAAAACTTCTTACCAATTTAATGGAACTTTTTGAAATTACTGAGTAATTAATTTCAAAAGTAGTATTTAAAATTTTCTTATACCCACATCACACCTTCTCTGTTTTTTTATTCATAACGGAGATTCAATTAACAACTTTAAATCGTAAGAAATTTAATTTTATTTTAATGTTCATTCCATATCGATATCGTAAAAACTAAAGTAACAAAGTAATAACATTTACATTTTATGCATTTTCTTTAATAGTGTTACAAACATATTTAATTACATTACTGAATTAAATTAATTAAAATTACTGAAAACTGAATAAATATATTTTAATAACAAACTTCAATAATTTTACAAGGTTTGAATTTCCTTTCCGATATAAAATACAAGAGAAATTTAAATGATATACCTTAGAAGAAAGTTTTAAACAGCTTAGCAAATCCTTATAGAAATAACTCCACTCATACATACAGCGACTGCTAATCCTCATAAGTAATTGTGTAATTAAATTAAACGGACTCACTTTGTTTTTAAAACTGAATTACATATTTAACTACAAACGGTAAAAACCTAGCAATGCACCATAAGGAAACATTAATAGTTTCGCAACAAGCTACGACCGAAATTAAAAACTTCGAAGAAACTGGATTTAAAAGTAGCTCCACCAAGCGATTTTAATTGAACAATTAACGGAAACTCGCCGGATCTTATAATCCGAGCAACTAAATTTAAAAACTTTCATCCCTAGTCTTTCACGCATATTCCAGATATTTCTTTGGGTGAGAAGTAGTCGGGGAAACATACAAATACCAAATATATAGGATCCATTACGCATGTCAATATTTAACAGGCCTCGCGCTCGCATACTAAACACCGCTATGACACTCGCAAAAACTCCGATTTTCCAAAAATTATCTGCAAAGAACCGAACCCACAGAACACACGTCTATTTGTCTACCCAGACGTTTACGTCTATTTGTTCCACGCCGAAACGCTTCTTTCTGTGCCGGTCTAAGTGGGGCTAAAAAGCGCCCTTTTCAAAAATCCCTCCGAAAAGTTCACGGGCTAAGCCCGCGAACTCCAGTGTCAACGCCGCTACTCCCGTGTTACCTATTTATGACGGGGTAATTAAACAATTACACAAAATTTGAAATGCACCGGGGTTGGGTAAACGTAATTAAAGCTCTCGGAGTTATACATTTAAAAAACGCCCGATGATTCCAGACCTCTCAATCCCCGCCGCGTAAAATTAATTACGCATATAAGTACGGATTAATCAACAATATTTAATTACCGAGTTTTATCCATAATGCCTATTATTTAATTTGTTAATTAGTTCTCGGTTTGCGTTTGCTAATGAAGACGGTGAGGGGGGGAGCATCGATCGGACCAGTGTGTTGATATTGAGGAGGGGCAGCATTAAAATTAAACATTAAACTTAATGAAATATCAAACAGGCCGAGGCTTGGGGTATTAATTACAGGTAAGCGCACGTTATTGTTATGGGGTGCTGAGGGGGCGCTTTTTAAAAAGTCGTCGGTTGTCGGGGATGGTGATGATGATGATTTTTTGGCGGTTATTTTTAATCGGGTGATTGCAGGGCGAGGTGGGTCGTTATCGTTTGGGCAGTAGTTTTCGCGGGTGACCTGAATGTTTGTTAGGGCTTCCCTTGCTCTTTTATGGAGTTTTCGGGATGGGTAGAGTGAAGTTGAGATGTGGAGTTTTATTGGGAGTTGAACTCTAACCTACTGACGAGGGTTAGGCACTCGGAAGTGTAGGGTTATTGAGTTTGGATAGTAAAAGTTTGGCGATTTTTGTTCGTTTTGTTGGGGTTTTGGCGCGTCGTTTATTTACGGTGGGTGGGTTCGCTAAACATATCTGATGTAGTTTGCGTCGAAACTTGTTTTTTGAGTAAATAGAATCGGCGTTGGGGATATTTCAGAAAGTAGAGTTTGCCACTCTTATTGACAGCTTGGAAAATAGTTCTAAATAAATGGGCATACAGTGATATTTTTTTAAACTTAAGTAAATAATTTTTTAAACGTAAGATAATAAATGCAAATTGAGCTTAATGTTTGATTTTGTAACATCGTAGAGAAAAGGTGTCAAATAAATTTGTAATTTAAAATTATTTTCTCAAAAGAGGCATTTAAAACAAATTAAACAACCCGGGAGGACGCGCGCTACTTTCTGTTACACGGGAACGCGCGCGGGGTCTCTCAGACCCCACAAACCGTTTTCTTTTCTAAACGTTCAGTGCATGCAAAATTTTTATCACGGATAGTTTAAATATATGATTTAATTGTTTAATGTGCATTATTAGTTGACTGCTTCTTATTATGATATAATATAAGAGTAGGAAAACAGGAAATGCAATGGAATGTGAGCGGAGCTAACGAATTTCTTTGGCTAAACTAAACCGATGTTTATTTTCTAAAATCCTTTGTTTTCTAATTTCTTTTTTTGCTAGAAAAATTATGGATTATAGTTACCTCTTCCTTACTTTTGGAAACCTCTTTGGCTATTTAACTCGCACCAATCCTCACAGTTTTGGAAGCATTTTCCTTAAAAACAACAACCTAACTCGGAAAATAACATACCTACTTTATTTAAACTTCATGAGGTGATAGGTGGAAACCTTTTAGGCAGCTACAGGGAGTTTCATATATTTTCATTAAAAATTAGAGTTTTTATGAAGGTTTATTTAAGCGTTGGGGTCTCGCAGACCCCGCGCGCGTCCTCGCGGGTTAAGTAGTTCAATTACAGTGTGCACACTCCTACTAAAATATACTTTTGTAAGCCAAGAAAAAGTGAACCTTCTTATCAAGAACGCACTTGGTAAAAAGGTAGCTAATTAGGTTTACCAGTCCATCTGGTATGGAGAAGTTATCTCACATTTCCATTTTTACCTCTTGTGGTTTTAACTCCATTAAAAAAATTCAGACAATATTAAAAATTTCTTAGTAAAAGAAACACCATTAAAAACCTAAACCCAAGCCTTCCAAAACAGTCCGAGCTCATTCCCACACCAAGTAACACCGACCAAATTAAGATGCCAAACTAATAACCACACACCGGTAAAGCCAAGCACCAATTTGGGGAGCCCAGATTGAAAAATCAAAGACACGGGGAAAAGAATCTGTACAGTACTTAAGGTCAGTCGTGAGCGGGCTTGTGTGTATGCGTGCTGCGACAAACAAGGACACACCTGGCAACTGGCGCTTATTTTTTAATTTTTTGGTCGTCGTCTGTTGTTTCGATTATGCTGATGGTAATGACAAGAGGCCGCTGCTTTGCGTGTTTGTTGTGCGGTGGTGTTGGTGTCGTTCCATGGAATTCGCCCCCTCACCCCCGGATCATCGTCTGCTGGGGAGGGGTGCTGCGGACATTGAAGGCTATTGTCTGGAGTTAGGTGGAGTGAGGGGAGTTTGGAAGAGTTTTCGGAGATAATTCTGTGATGAATTCTAAGAACGTACTCTCGGATGAGTTCTACGTAAGTGGAGAGTATATTTAAACTCAGATGCTTTGTTTTATCCTCATAAAATGAGAAATACAGTTAAGTGTTAAAAACTTACAGGTATATCAGTTTTAAGAAGGGCTATTAAAGTTCGGGTAGAGAGATTATTTTAATTGTAGCTAAAATAAGTCAACATAAATTGTTTTCTTACATAAGTTCAAGAAGTTTGAGGACAGGTTAAAACCACCAAAATGTGCTGGTAAACAGGATTATACTATTGTTTGTATTTAATTGTAAATAAAAGTATCGATATGGTTACTACTAAAAGTTAGTAAAACACCATGTATCAATCAGTAAATATAGCTCAATAATATTTTAAATTAAGTTTTGGAAAATATATCACATATTAAAAAATTACTCCATACCGTTTAGAATTCGTAAAAGTTAATCTGTGACCGTAAGCATAAAAAATCACAGCATTTTTTCTTGTCTCTATAATTTAATGGAGGGAACTAAAGGCTTGTATTAATTTACTCCAACATAACTCTGAGATGGGTGTCTAACGGCCGTATCCGCTAACCTGACCGGCAGTTAACCGGAAGTCCAACCTCTGATTGGTGATTGGTGAACCTCTGATTCTCTAACTGTTAATCAGAAGTTTGACTGTCGGTTAACCGCCGTTGAGGTTAGCGGTCAATTATAACCTCAGTCAGTGAGTTCTTTCCCAAAACTCTATAACACAAATTAAATCAATTAAAAGGAGCAATAAGCTTGATTACTATCATGAATTAATTTGTTTGGTTTACTCAGGTACTCATATCTATACATTTTTCTACAATAATAAAATGTTTTACAGTCAAGTAATATCTAAAAATTCCGACACACTTAACCCCCTACAACAGCCCATGGTAGCAAATATGATACCATAAGTCAAGCTTTAATTTTCAGTATGAAGCAGCAATTTTTTTAAATTATAGGAGCAATAATTACACCTTCACAATAATAATTTATAAAGTTTAAGGTCAGTTCCCAGTTTCAAACTTTACATTTTTGAAATAAAAATTAAAAAAAAAATCTTGGTGTTTTTATTTAATTTGGCCCCAAACTTATACATGAATAAGGCAAAAATATTTTGTTTCCATAGTTATTTTTTGTAGTGGTCAATTAGAGGGTGTAAGAGTGATCCGTAGATATGGAGAGGTCCCCTCTGGAAGGTGCATCGGCGTAAACTTGTTTGCGTGGCCGGAAAGTTACATGTAGAGGAGGGAGGGGCCTCCCGAAAAAGAGCGCTCTGTAATTAGTTGGGTGGGGATCGGGCCCCGAAGTGTCAACCGGGCACGACAATCACGCGACGCACAGATTGCCATTGGCAGCCCCTTCCTTCCTTGTTTTGCGATGGAAACGGGACACAAACAGACCCCTTTGGGATCTTTCGTGGTAGTAGACTGATTGTTGAGTTTTTTTTCTTTTTTTTTTGGACGGATGATTCTGAGAAGTTTTTTTGTTTTTAGCTTAAAACTATTATTTTTTGCTTTTCAATAACGCTTTATGCTCTTTTGAGTTTATTTGTAAAAATCCAATGTATAAAGTAATCACCAACTCTCTCTGGTACAATAATACTGAATACGTACCCAATAAAAAACATATGCAAAAGTGATTAAAGCGTCAAAAAGTCAGTTTTCTCTAAGTCTACTGTCATTTTGTAGCAATAGGACTTTGAAGCTTTTCAACATGTAAGTGGACAGTTTTTACAGCAGTTTTGATAACATTCTAAAGACATTTCAGCGGTCTTATAAAAAACTAAAGTAAAGTAAAACTAACTTTTCTAAAGAAAACTGTAGATTTCCTAAAGAAAACTGCAGACAAAGGGTCTCAATTCCTTTCACTTTTTTGAAGCAATTTTGCAGAATATTTCAGCTGGGTAAGAATATTTATACGCTATACTCGTGTCACCATACTTCGCTTCGAATTATGCCAATTGGGTAATAAGGGGACTTATAGAACAGCTGAAGGTGGGAAACATCCTTATTTCACTGACTGCAAATCATTGATTTTTATTTGTCCATATTTTGTACACATACGAATGAAAATTGGTTGGTGCATAATGCCATGGTTTAGTCTTTTGTAAATGTTTGATTGTCAACGATAGTTTGCAATATCACACAATGATATGTACCGCTCAAAATTCCTAAACTCTTTTTGTCACAAATGAAGTAGTATGCTTTCCAAACTTTCACCAGCCATTATAAGCCTGCGAATGATTAAAACTCATAGCCCATTCCACACAAAAAGACGCTGACGAAACCGTAAAAAAAATCTCCTTTGGTGGTTTATTACTCCCGCAAATGTGAATAAATTATGCCACCGGTTAAAAAACCATTCGGGACCGGGCCGCAACTAATAAATACCCCGTCCTTTACGAGCCGCGGAAACTTTTCCCTCCTTGTGACCGCTTCCTAATCGCTCCTGGATAGCCGTCAAGATCCCCTTCCTAATCATCATGAAGATAAAGTTTTCCCTCGATCATATTTAGGGAAGAAGAGGAAGTCTAATTCCGGATAAATAGTGTCTGTTATTATAAAATAAGCTTTTTCGATCATCGAACGATTTAATCCCGAGCTCTCTTAATTTCTCCTCGATCCGGGGAAGTTTTTATTCTTTCCTTCCCGGAATGGGGATCGTATTAAGTGCAGCTTCTAAGCCAGGAGAAAGGGGAAAAAAGGTGAGATGAGGGAAAAAAAACCCTAAAATTGACGCATTAGGGCAAATCTAAGCAACTTTACTTAGTTAGGCGAGGAATAATTTAGCCATATTCACCTCCCCTCCTCCTTCATTTTTTTAATCGTTATAGGATTGAGTTTTTACCTTCTTGAGATTTCTCAAGCGATCGTTAGTATCGGCCAGGGGGTGAGACCCCCGAGCTTTTGTTTCACCACCCTCGTCAGATTTTTTCCCTACTCATTCATATCTCCTATTCCCACTACTGATGAGACCGTAAATTGTGGAAGAGAAACCCATTAGATGTAGATACTGTATTTAAAAAGGAGCCCCTCGATAAAGTATAAACACCGTCTTTGGTTTTGAGAGTTAATGTCTCGGATTTATCTCTCGCACGTGCCCGACGCGCATATTAGTAGGGGGGGGGTAAAAAGTGGGGTTTTCCCCCCTTTATTATTCCCCCATCTCCTCTTTTGTTTCATTGTGGAGTAGTAATCACTCATATCTTCCTCGGTTGATGATGTATGCAGAAATGGTAATTGCGTGTTGGATTTATGCGCGAGGGGTCGGGCTGTGTTATCGGGCTTTTTTCCGAACGTTTTTTTGGGGGGTGAGGGGGATTGTAATTAACGTCGGACGTGTTACTAAGTCCTTCTCTAATTGGTTCTTGGAAAGGAATAGATGGTCCCTCATTCGAACGATCGTGCTGTTGTAAATTGAGGGATATATTATTCGAAATGCACTATTAGGAACCGCGAAAAGTTTTGGAGAATGGGATTGATATCCTGAGAAATATCCTCCCGTTTGTGCTCTGAGATCAAATAGTGGTTCTGATTGCGAGCCAATAAGGGGCACGTATTTTCGATTGGGTGAGAATTGATTGGTTGTGGATAAAAAACTAAGTAGAAAGATGGAGACTATTTTCTGGTAATGAACTAATATTTCTTGACCATTCGAAATCACTACCCTAATAAAAATGCCAAATGCTTTGGGGCTTCACTTGAACTGCACTTTACTTCGAAACATTACAAGTTTTTTTTTCTGTTTTTGGTGAAAGTTATCACCTCTAGATGTGAAAGTATTAACTACATGTCGTAATTTGCATCTTAATCAGTATGAAGTATTTTGATAACAATACCTGTACATGATATTCAAAATAAAGTAATAGAATAAGTTATTAAGAATCTAAGAAGTTTATGTTTTACTATAATTGTTAACCACGAGTGCAACTCTTAAAAAATAGGAAGATTGAATTTGGATCCATCTTTTTAATTATTTTCCACCAGTTAATTAGTTTAATTTTTTAATTGCACCCATACATTATCATATAAATCGTTAAGGTATCCGCCTACCCCTAAAATAACGATTTTCGACTTTCTCGTCGAAAATTTGGTTCTTACATTTTCAAGTAGTTTAGACTTTTATTTTTCCAAAACTGCTTTCATTTTACTTGTAAGTGAATTAGAAAAGAAATTACAGCATTTTTTTTTAAAAAACAGATAGTCGTGTGCGATCGTATAGAAATGTAATTTTCAAATCTAATTTTCTCAGAACTAAATTTTGAATGAAAACCCTCCACTATTTACATGATTACTCAAAAACTATCCAAGATATTCACTCTAAATTTTTAACAGTGTATTAATCATATTTTTATTAACTAGATGGACTACAGATTTTTATGTAAGTTATATTTTTTATATTTATTGACGTTTTTTTGTTAAATGGTTGTAGAAATTTGAAATTTTTCACTTACCTTTACATTTTATGCTGTAAAACAATTATTTTTCAAAATATGTCTTAGATAATAGTCCATTCGGAAGATAAGTGTTATAAGATACTTGTATCCAAAGGAAATTTATATGGGGGTAATAGTTTTTGGGCAAGAGTGAGAGGGGTTTTATAAGAATTCAATTAAATTTTACACTAATTTCCCCATATTTTAGAAAATAATATAATTAATTTTGTTTTTTGATCAATGTTTCATCAATTATTGATCAATGTTTTGATGTATACATTTTAACTACAAATTAAAAAATAATTTTTGTAAATCAAGTATTTCAAAAAAATTGTCTCAAAGGTAGGCGGATACCTTAAATAGGTTCTTAAGTTTTTAAGTTAAAGATCTTTATAAAACAGACTTATTTCTTGGCAAAATGTACCAAAATTTAGTCCATTGGCAACACGACATTGACTCCGTCGAACCAGACAAATGATCAATGACTTCAATGATACATGATCTGATCACTAATGAATCCAATTGATCGAAGGCAACGTCGCCTTGCCAATAAAAGTGAACCCTTAGAGACCCTTATAAAACTTTGCTTACAAAGAACGCAGATTCCTGTAAAGACGGATTTTGAAGCGGAGCACTTACCTGCAAAGACTGGTAGGCCCGAATGGCTGGGGAGTGAATTTTGACGGATAGGGTGGTTACCAGTGAGTGAGGGAAGAAGCGACAGTCATAAAGGACTCACTGGTGAACGCACTTCGATCTGAAAAAAAAGGCAACATTAAGTAAACGATCAGGAGTTATGTAATTTTAATGTAAATAATCTCGAAACTAGTATGTGCTTAAATATTTTTTTGTTAAAAGTTAGTTTAAAAATCCCCTAACAAAGTTTTGATTTCAAAGTCGAGAAAACACTCATCCTTTTAAATACATGACTTATGTAAAGCAATATTAATCTATGTGAATTGTTTTACGTGGATTTTAAAGTGGTGGTTTATTTTGGGTACCAAAAACGTAATAGTGATACTTTTCTTCATATTCCCACATTCAACAAAAACCAATATGTTCTAATAAATCGAACGTTGACATATTTAAACGAATAAATTAACATATTTTATTAATGAATTTCTACAAATGTGTTTTGAAAGAACCTTTAGATGGTACTTTTATAAGAAAACAATTTTTTAAATTAGTTGTACTAAGTTTAGAAAAGAAGTTATAATCAATTTTATTCAAATTTGTATATCGCCTCCCCATTTAATAAAGGAGAATTATAATAGTATAATCTACATTATATAATACATTAAATATTAACATGATATGCTTGTACCTTTTGAATCAATATTTCAGCGACAAACTTTCACTTAATCTAAGAGGTTAACTTGGAATCTAGCGTTTTCGACAACTCTGGCGTAAAACTCGTTTTCCCTTTTAGACTTCCTTAGTCGAATATGGTCATAACTCATTTACGCTGGTATTCACCACTATCTTGACCTAAGGTTAACCTGGAATCCAGCACTCTGATTGGCTTAAAACTTGTTTCCCTTTTTCAACAACCAATTAGAAGTTTTGATTCTAGGTTAACCTAAGGTTAAGTTAGTGGTGAATACGGCCGTTAATTGCAATCACAGACGCACAAATTCGAAGCATCTCACTCCATACTAATCCTTCACTCCTAAACCCTTTGACACAATGTCCCACTCCAAATTTATCCACACTAGACACACGCAGAAGAGGAAGAAGAAAAAAAACATCCGTCTGCACAAAAGTGGAGCGCCTTCGAAAATGTCGGAGTTCACCCCTGCTCTCATAAATCACACATAAAACCATACGCGCGGCCTGTTTCAAGCAAATTGCGGCTCTCCAAAAATGTGTAACGCAGATTAAAGAGAGAAAAAAGAGAGTGGCTGTGTAATATACATTTTTTGCCCCTTTTTTCACCGCCGTGATGTTGTTTGTTGGCCGCAACTCCATGGAAACTGGGCTGGACCGTTTCGGACGTGATCCGTTACCACTGTAGTCCCCCCCTGCTGCACAGTGGTCTTATTTACTTATTTATTTATTATTTGTCGCTGATGCGAAGCGAGGTGGGGGTGAATCGGGCCACTTGTGTGTCGCAGTGATTGGGAATGGTAGGTGACTGGAGTTGGGAGATGATCTCTTGTGTGAAAATCAAAGTGGTGTGCAATTAAAGAATTAAAGCTTTGAAACTGCGTAGAGTAGTGCAACTCCGTCAATTATCCACTGTGTAAAGGTACTTTAGAAGGATTTATGTTATGTTCTTATATGACAAAAGACGGAAAACTTGCAAGAGAAGGCAAAAAATGGAGAAAAAAGACTAAAACAAATAAGTTATTAATGGAGAAACGTAATGAAATTAACAGATATAGACACTAGGGGAAATATTAAAAATAAGTATAAATAAAAACTTAGAGGATATTAATGAGAAAAACGAAGATAAATCATTTTATCATCATCATCATAAAAGGCCAGACAGCCCAGTGTGGGCCAATGCCTTCCTTTGAAGACCCCTCCACAAGGACCCACGGGCCACCTTGGATTTCCAGTTACTCTCGTTGATTGCCATAAAATCAGACTCCACCGAGTCAGCCCATCTCAACCGCGGTCTCCCCCGCTTTCTAGTTCCATAGGGTTTAAATTGAAAAACCTTTTTAATTATGTTGTCATCATGCATTCTTATCACATGGGCCATCCAATTCATTCCATTTATTTTTATATACTTTACAATATCAGGTTGTTTATATATTCTGTATAGTTCAAAGTTGTATCTCCTTCTCCAGTTATTATTCTCTCTCACACCACCAAGAATACTCCTCAATATCTTTCTCTCAAAAATTGCAACAATATTCTCCTCCGTTTTTGTCATTTCCAAGTCTCAGAAGCATAAGTCAAGATAGGCCTGACAAGAGTTTTATAAATCAAAAACTTAGTACTTCTAGAAAGAAACCTAGACTTAATGAATCTTCTCAGTCCAAAAACGGCCCTATTTGCCAAATACAGTCTACTTTTCATTTCCTGAAAAATCACTTTATACCAACATCTTAATATTTTTGTTAACAACTCTGGGTACAGCACCCTATCCTACGAGTGCAAAGTTTCTTTTTTATTTATTTTTGGTATAAATGAGACCCCATGGCCTTCTTTAAAATGTTACCAATATTAATAGGTAATATTTGATCCAGCTCTTATCTTTTGTATCGTTTTAAAGTGGGGCTTAAATTATTGAAACCCTGTAAATGAAAGTTAGAAACGAATAGAAAGAAACACAGAGAAAACTAAATTAATTAAATAAAAAGTCAAAGAGAAGGGAAATAGAAAAATAGAAAGTCTATAAGAGGAAAAGAGTTATGAAAAAAATTAAAAGTAATCATATTAACTGTTGAAATATCATAAAATTATGATATTTAAATCCCAAAATAGGTATTATACTATCAAAATATTAGAGATGGTAGCTTTTTTTTAGTCTTGATTACAAAACAAGGGGGGGAGTGAAAGAGGTGAAACAAAAATAGAGAAAAGAGGGAGGAGGAATGAAGAAAGAGAGAGAACTGGAAAAAATAACAGAGAAACTTTTACGAAGGATGAATAAAAGACATAGAAAAAAAAATAACAGAGAAACAAACCGAAGAAGAGATAAGGGACAGATATTGATAAAAAGATGAACTTCATTCGTGATGGAGGAAGGCAATACTACAATCCACATCAAGAGTCTACAACAAGAAGACCAAATACTTTAGAAGCAAAAAGCCCGCACTGCGTGGATTTAGAAGTCCGAGGTTGAGTTGAGAGCCTCCCTCGACCCTAATACCGGCCCTCTCTTCACCTGCCCAGGCAAAAACAAAAAAAATCGGGTAAAAGGATATAAATTTATAGCCCATTCCATTTCGGTTCCTCTCAGAAACTTCATTGTTTCACTCTAATAACATTTCTTCCCTCAGTTACTCAGTAACCTGCAGTGTTATCGTCCGGATTTGAACCGATCATCGAAATAAAATAAGTACCGGCGGGAGAGAGAAAAAGCCGTCGGTAAATAAATAACGAAGTGGTTCTTTAAAAAAAAGTTCCCCTCCGAAGAGGATCTAAAGTCGAATTTCATTTCGGTTGAGAGCTGGGCTGAGAGTTAAGAATTGATTCAAACCCCCCTCACTGTCGGATTTGAGGGGAGGTGTACTTACAAGATGCTCTTCGGGATATTTAGCACTAATAGCCGGTTGGGATATTTGGACAATTGGAAAAGGATTTGAGTTTTGATGCGGTTGGCAGTTAAGCGTTATAAATAGAGGCTGGGTTTTTAAAACCTGTGGGAGAAGAAGGTGTTGTGATAAGCGCCGGTTCGTCTTTCTCTTAAATACCTGTATTGTTATCGTTGCGGTGGGGATTGGGAGAGAGTTATATGCGATTGCGTTTAATCCAAGGATTGGCAATATTTTTGGGAACAGTATGAAAGAAATGTGTCGGTTTAATGCCCTTATTCACTGCCACTATACTCTGTTCATTTGAAATTGGCGCCTGAGACGAATTGTGTTAGAAGCAGTTGTAATTATCATCGAAAAACTTTTCTTGTGGAATGACAAAGCAACCTAAACAGAAGTAGTTAAACTACTGTAAAAAATCGGTCACCAAAGTTGTGGGATGAGCGTTATTAGACGTTATTCAGCGTTTTGATACTGTTTCAGGCGCCAATTCTAAATGAACAGACTATAAACCAGCGGTTATTAACCAGCTGCTAAAGAGAGACAGTGAGCTTTTTCGCTTTCTCTGATTGGTGGAATCCTTCTTTAACCAAGGGTTAACCGCTGGTTAAGTGGCAGTGAATAATGCCATAAGTAAGCAGCCAGATATTATTTTTGAATCCTATTATATCCTATTAAAAAACTTCAGAATAAATTTATCAAACTCTCTTTTAAGGAAAATACTATGATTATAAAAAGAAAGTTGCAGATAAAAAGTAGTAAAAATATTATTGGAATCTATTAACCAAAATTTGATGTTTTTATTAATTTTCCATGAAACAATTATTGACTTATAGTCTTTTAAAACCATATTTTTCTTTTAGACATTTCTCCCCAATTGTTTCAAGAATCGTTGTTCGACACAGTAACAAGTAACATATTCAAAAGAGTTTAAAAAATTTTGTAAAAAGGATGTTTTATGAAGTAGAATTTTGTGAAAAACAGAATACCCTATATTTCAGCTGGATGAATACCTCAAATTATTTTATACATTTTGATTTAACCCAAATTTCAAAATGACTTAAATCTTGCTTGTTACTTAAAAACATTTAAAATTTGATATGTTTTTTTTTAAAAAACATTTGAAATTTTATGGTGAAACCTAGGTCAATCTATACGTCCAAAAAGTGCAAATGTTTTCTTTTAATTTTGGTGGCACCTGTAAATAAAACTCCGAAGGGAAAAATAAATGATTTCGTAGCAGACCCAAACCAATGAACCAATGAGGACTTTAACTTCAACTATAAAAAATTCAATAAGAAGGGTATTTCAGGAGGCCCTAGTACAACAGTTAATGCCCCTGCTTCTCCCAATTCAGAAGTATCTACACACCTCAGCATAAGACGGACCCACAACCATTCAGATCGTTAATTGCAGACTAATACGGAGAGATATTTCCGTGTACAATTAATCTTTATTTGACCACCCAATATACGGGGGCGTGGAATATTAAACGATGGGTTTAGCTTCCATTCCCTCAGATATTCACTACAGCGATTTATCTGAGGCGTTAGTCTGTGTAATGAATGCTGTGTAAATCGTCCTATTTAGAATAGTTAGCACAGAATGGAAGGATTTTGGCTGGGAATGATGGGATAAGCTGCTGTTAAGTGTCGAAGCTGTAAATATTGGTGATGATAAATCAGGCGTTATTTACAACTGCCAATAATAATCTGTTTATTTAAGATCTGCATGTGTTCTGGAATCCATTTATTTGAATTATGTAAAAATGATGTACAGCCTTTATCAACATCAACATATCGCAGCTTTATAAAAAAGAAAATGAAGTGATAGTAAAATCTTAAATAAGGGGTTTTCCATAGTATTTTCGTCATATGGTCAGTAAAATGTTATGTTTATGTAAATTATAGTTTTAAATATCATCATTCGAAAAATCTTCAAATTTTTTATAACATAAAAAGTTAAAGATGTAATAGCATGTTACGAACTCTCGAATACGTTTTGAATTCTCTGCAATGCCCGAAAACATGACTCTATTATTATGAAAAAGTTTAACATTCCCAATCCAGTTTTATGTTGAGTAACACAATTTGGCGTTAATTTAATACTTTTATCTTCTTCAATTTCTTAGGGTGAGTCTTAAAAAAGGTTATAAATTAAACCCCGGTATTAAACATTCATTTTTGAAGAAAGATAGAAGTAAAAAGACTAATAATTTTTTATTTTATTTAAAAGCCTTAGGACTTAAGCTTATTTTTAGCATCAATAAAGTGTAACTAAAACACTTGGATGTGAACTAAATTATATCTCTCTTATATAGTAAACCTTTAAAAATTCGTTCGAAAATTTTAAGGTTTCAAAAAGAATCACTTAAAATGAGGTTAATTCTTGGAAAGTTATTATGAAGCATGTATCCAATGTAAAAAAACACCTGCGGTAAAGAAGGTTAAACATAGATTTAAGCATTTTGCAACACATGCATTTTAATAGGTTGCATCCTATGGAATAAATAAAATCAATTCGGATATTTAGATTTTTCGGTGCTAAAAATCCAAAGGTTCGGCATTCCAATTAAACTTTTTTATTTTTTCCAATACAAACAGTTTTTCCAAACAGTTAAGTTCAAAAGCGAAGCGCAGTTTGGAGAAAAGATGACAAAAGAAAATATTAAGAGTTCCGCTTCGGAAAGAAAATTTGTTTATCTTTCTGTCTCTTGAAAAAAAATCACTTAATAAGGTCGAAGCTTCTCCAAGCACAAAAGAAAGCTTCGCCTTTTTACAAGCTGTTCCCAAATTAATAACAACCGTTCGCTAAGAAAGCGATTTTTAGCGAAGCTGCAAAGTGGAATTACTACGCGAAAAAAAAGAGGCGAGACGTCAAAATAAAGAAAACAATAACACTCCCAATGTTTCGAATAATAAATAGGGGTCCTTCTTCCCGACAGAATCGTCCTCTTCGGCATCATCCTCAAGCGCGGTTTCCATGGTGACCGGCCAATGATCACCTTGATTGTCCTCTGTAAACAAGTTTCCTGTCATTCCCCCGTTTTAAGGGAGACGAAAAAAAGATGAAAAGGATACTTTTTCTGGATGTACCGACGGGAGCACAAACATCGCTAAAAACTAATAGATTTAATAGATATTACTGTTGTTTGGGAACTATCGCCATGGTAACGCTTTTCTGGTTCCCAAATACATTTAAACTCCCAGTATATCAAGCTGCCGGAATAGTTCCCATTTTTGTTGTTATTGTTATTACTGCTACTTCTACAACAAAAGTATTTTTTATTGTTCGAAGTAGTTTTTTTTGTTTCGTTCTCTGTTTGTTTCGCTTTTCCCGTTACTTTTTTACCTCCCCAGATGATGATGATGACTTTTTTCTCCCTCCTCGCCGCTGATAATTTTTTCATCAGAGCTCTCTTCGCTTTTTTCCTTTATCGTCTGCGCATGCAATTAAAATGAATTCACACTTTAACAGGTTTTTTTTTCATCTCGCAAAGGGGTGGTAGGTTTAGTGTTTTTGTTTTGAGGTTTCGCAATTTTTTTTCTTCCTCTTCCGGGGCGTTTAGTGAGTTTTTAAGTCCCTTCCAAAGCCAAATCGTGGCAGTTAAGAGACTTGATGGCTTTCGGTTATGGAAAAAGAATTTGCTCGCAGGTCCCCGAGAGAGAAAAAAATAAAAGCTACTCCACTTCATTCATGTGTAATGAAGAGACTTCTGTAGAACATAATACGCAGATAAATTAAATTTGTAACTCGACTATTCATTTCGTTTTTATGACATAAAAAGGCGTAAGCATTACTGGTGGAAGCGTGTCATTGCCTTGTCCTTTACAAGAGGGTCTACAAGATATTTTTTACGAAAGTTTTTTCACACACTTGTTTTAAAGAAAAAATTTCAAGATTTTTTTGTAGAAGTGATCTCTAAACTAATTTATATCCTCACACCTTAAAACATTGAAATAAAAGTATCCATTATAATAGTAATTTGTTCTTCCTCTAAAGATAAAAGAAGTTTCATTCATGACTGTCCATTTTGTATCTCGTTGCATCATTCTTCGTACTGTGTTAGGTCAAGTTGCTAGGACCCAAACAGCACAAACGTTTTCGTCATGTATGACCAAAATCCGTTTACTTTTTGTTGCAGGTACGTAAACTTGACTTATTTGGTATGATATGGGCTACTAGGGACGCAACATGATATACCTAAATTTCTCCAACTTTTCAGGAAAGGAGAAAAACCTAGCTCTCTTTTACGTGCATTCCTAGAATCATTACAAATCTGGGGATGGCCACGGTTATAAGGTGTTTTCCGTACAGCCGGCGGTCTGAGGTAAAATTTTGAAAAGATAGATGCGCATAACTAAAAAAAAGGCGAAAATTGAGTTATGCCATACTGCACTTTTAGCTGCGATTTTACTTTCACAAACACACTTTTCTTCGCACTTTTTTTTCGAATTCAGATTAGTACCTAGTTCATAGAAGATAAATGGAAAAATAATTGAAACCATTTACACCTTTGCCTCGAAATCAAATCTTTCGGAGAAATAAACTGAAGATGGTTTTCGGAAACAAATATGGAGGCAATTTCAATAATTTTAATGGTAATGCCGCAAAAATATATGAAAGGTACAGAAATGTATGAAAAGAACATTTATTTTATCATCCACATCTTATTATTTTGCAAAGGAAAACATTATAATGTAAAGTATTCTCCATGAAGCGATAGGAACTTTTGAATAGTAACCTAGTAAGTTCGAATGTTGATGTAATGAAAATTATTATATTAGAATAAGACCATATATCAAATAATAAAATACAGGTAATTACAATAAAGGTTGGAGAATATTGATGAATTCTCAGAAGTACCAACAAAAACTATCGAAAAAATGAAACAATTTAAATTTATTTGGTGGTTTTCTTTAAAAAAATAACACATGTTTAAGGAAATTCTTATTAAAGAAACTATTAAAACAGAGTTAGCAATCCTTTACAGCCTGGGGATTCTTTTCCCTGAATGTTCTTATAGAATAAATAGAAGAAAAGGAAATAATATTTGTTTCGCAAATTAATTTTTGGGCCGCGGCAAAGTAATAGAAACCGGAGCATGCGTCTGAAAGAACTTTTGAAACTTTGGAAAGGTACGGCTGCAAGCGCCAATGAAAACAAGTCAAACTTACCGTCGGCAAACAATTTTTGACACACTCAAGCCCCCCCCCGAGTTTCTTCCATTATCTCTCCTCCAGAAAGACGGCAGACAAAAAACTACCCACCGACAGATCCAGAGATAAAATTTGAAAAAGCAATTAATTTGTTTCTTTGTTAGAGAGAAGAATCAGACAGACCAACTCCCGCGGAAGAGAGCAAACGCGGGGATAACTCAATATGACGTTTCAACAACGACGTAAACAGGCAGGGAAGGAAACTTTACAGGCGGCGTTATTTTGGAAAAGGGGGAGCAATGACAAATAATAATAATAAAAAGATGATTTTAATCTGTCAGAGACAAAATGTCCGGCTTAATTTCTATATATCCTCCCTTCCCCAACTCCGCTAATACATTTGTGCAAGTGCTCGCAAGTTTCAATTACGGAACTTATTTTTGTTGCAGCACTTTTTTTTAAATTCTTTCTCTTCCTTCCCCGAGTTTTCTTGGGGTTTGTTTTGCGCTTACCTCTCTCTCTCTCTCTCTCTCTGTCCGTCTGTCTGTCCATTATTCCTCTGTCCCCCCTCAAACGACGAGATAGAACAAAAAAAATAATAATAATAACGCGAATAAAAAAGAAGGGAATAGCTACTGTACGAATTTTTTTTTTGTTATTAACATTTTTTTTCTTGCTCGAGCAAAAAAAGGAGGAGAGGGGATCCCCTAAGAGGCGATTTTAATAAACACAATCTTCTCCGGCTACGAGGGGGAGGGGGGAGCGTATATTTGAGAAGGGGAGGGGGGTGGAAATGAAGAGGAAATGAAACCCAGGTTTTAATTTCGTCCCCGGCTCCGACACACACACTCTCCCGGAAATAAACCGGAAAAAAATAAACGGAGAAAAATCCTTTAAATCATCAGCATCCTCCTCCCGCACACAACCTGAAACACAAAAGAGTAAAAATTGATTGCGTCAGTTTTTAGTGAAAGATTTCTTCATTCCTTTTTATCAAACTGCCCTTTTTCCTCTTAATTTTTTCCCCTCGTCTATACACACACACGTTATTTTTACTCGAGAAGAGACATTTGGGGGACCGTTTCTCATTTAGCAGGTTTAGCACTTATTTGTACTTCGATGGAAGAAAATTCCGAAATCACTATACCCCCTTCCGCATATATCTATCTAACTGCCACTCTTTTCTTAAAGCGTTTTAATTCCTTCGCTCTTATATCCTCGACATTCTTATTTTGTTGTTGTTATGGAGGGAGAGAGAGAAGGAAAAGAAGGAGGTTAAAAAGAACTATTTGCAATTCCCGCTGCCCCTGTTCAAAAAGCTCTTTAATTTTTTCCTCCCCAGCCAGCCAATGAAAACAAAAAGGCAGTCTTGTGTGTGTGTGTTGGTAGATTAAAACCTAGAGTGTAGCTATCGAGGACGGGGAAAAAAGCTACTCCCGATACCTCCCTTTTTTATTATCACTATTTGTTTTTCCCATAGACGGTCAAATAATTGAACAATAAAAATAAATTAACGGAAAACATATTTATCAAAATTTATTCGAAAACTTGCCGCGACGAAATGGTGTTTACTTAGGGAAGTCATATATATATTTCTGTGCTTCTAAAAAAAGGCTTTTTTTATTGCAGCGGTGATGAGGAAAAAATAAGAATTCGTTCGGAGAGCCGTATAAAAGCAGGGGAGTATTTTCATTAACTTGGTCAAATAAGGTCCCGGCCCAAAAGTAAACAATATCCTTCGGTAATGGGGATTTTTCGCTCACTGGCACAGCAACTTCAAAAAACAATTCTCGGCATCTTTTTATAAAAGAGGGTGGGAATGGAAAATAAAATTTTCCTCTTAACTACCAATAAAAAACGGCTAATTTTGATAAGGCGCTTATACGAAAAAGGAAGATTCCGCCTTTTTCAGCTTTAGTGTGTTTGCCAGCTTTGTGTAGCGTTATTGGACTAGACTGTGCGCCTTCTTTATTAGAGAACCCAATAATATCAAAGGAGGGAAAAATTTTAATCATTGAGGTAGATGTGTTTCAAAACAAGCAATAACAAAGTTTAAGATTGCTCCGTAATTCGGGCGTTATAAAACTTCTTCGGAGGAAGTCATACTACTGGAATTTCACATTTATCCTGAATCTAAAGTAGATAAATAGGGACAATCTGTATATTCGCAGCAGATTGATCTTATTTTCAATATTAACAAATTTGGTTAATTATAATTTAAATATTTATTGGATGTGTCAATGTTACTTCCCTTTCTCCAAAATACATTAATTTTATCCTATTTGTTGAAATTTTAATATTAAACTAAGGCGGATGCAGAAGAAATGATTTCAATGCTTGGTTGATAAGATAAATTGCAAATAAATGTCATCAGTAATAACTTGAAACTTGCAAAATTTTAGACAGCTCAAAAGGGAAAAGAAAAGGGAAGTAGCATACACTCTTAAAACGACAGTTTCAAAACTGAGTAAAAATTACTTATACTGGCTCCGAATTAAATTTACTCAAAATGTAAAACATGAATATACTCATTTCTGAAAATGTGCAGATTCTCAAAAATGAAACTTCTTGAGTTAGTGCATGGCATTCTCATGAATCGGAGAGCGACGATAGTCACTATTAAAGGACTGGATGAAGCTACGTTACTTTTAACGGGGTTAAGCTTTGCTATCCAGGGCTTCAGTCACTATATGATGTGTTAAGTAATTTTATAATAATAGTGACTATCATCGATTCATGAGAATGCTATGCACTAACTCAAGAAGTTTCATTTTTGAGTATCTGAACATTTTTAGAAGTGAGTATATTCATGTTTTCAAATTTGAGTAAATTTGATTCGGAGCCAGTTTGAGTAATTTTATCTCAGTTTTGAAACTGTTGTTTTAATACTGATAAACATTAGTTTCACTTTTAATACGTTCAATTTTAATACACAAAGAAAGGTAACAGATATTGTGTTTCAATTTTGAAAGATCTACGAATACTTACTCGTAAAGAGAATAAACCATAACACATTTATTTAATCTTGTTAAATGATTTTCAGATATAACACTGATATACCTATCCATCAAAAAGAATCATTAAAATCGGTTATCTTTATATTGGTTTTTAGTTTCTGATGTAATCATATAAGTTCTATGCTAGAAGCATCCTTCCTAGCTAAAACTTTCATTAGTTTTAAAGAAAAATCCTCGCTGCAAGAAATAAAATTAATATTTATGCTTTGACATCCCCTCACAAAAGAAAGATAATCACCGACTTAATTTCTGATTTACTGAATGCTTACAACACAAGAACCTAAAATCAAAAAAACAATGGACCAAAAAGCGAAATTAGAGGATCATTTTTCAACTGCAAAACACTAACTAGTCCATCCCTCCACAAGAACCCCCACTAAAAAACAAAAACCAAGGGCCTTCCCCCCAAAAGTCCACTTAAAAAAGTTTCCTTTACAACAGAGAGGTCAGAAACACGGGCTAGAAAAAAAACCTCTACCACACACTCACATGAAACTCTGGAAGAATAATCTTTAGAAAGAAAGTCAATAAGTAGAGGAACAATCCCGATTATGGTAGAGAATTATTTTCGAACTTTTTGACGTAGGGGGGATGAGTATATAGATAAATGGCCGGATGCAGTTTGGTCGTAATTACTTAAATACGGGAATGTTCTGAGGGGGATGTGATTTTGGAACACGGGGGGTCAGTTTGATTTAGAAGGGGGGTGGATGGGAACGTTGGGGCTGTTCCGGGGTTGTTCTACGTGGACTTTATTGCGGTACTCAAAGAAATAAAATTATAAATTTTGAGTCCCTCTTGCTGATCAAAATGCCTTTTTGAAGAGTTTCTTAGTAAATTTGGAATCTACGAGAGAATTTTTGAGGAGTTTTTCATTCTCACTGTAAAAAGTGACGTAAAATTTAAGGTTTTAAATTGGCACCTGAGTTTGGTTGAGAAAACCTTAAAAATTGCAAAGTCCATCCGTAAAATCAACGGCATTTTTTCATGATAACATGCCATGTTTTTGTTTAAAAAATTTTATAGTTTTTAGTTACAGATTTACTTTATCCTTTTTAGTTTTGTAGAACCAAATTAGCTGCCAGTTTAAACCGTAAATTGTTAAGAAAGGGAACAACAAGATTAAAAAATGGCTTTAGTTAGATTCACGTGATTTTAGCTGAAGAAGATGAATAGTGTCATTTCAAGCGTTCCATTCAAATTAACTGGCATTAAATATAAACTTATTAATTATGAGAAATTAATTAATCTTATGCATTTAGTAGCATTTTGTTGCATAAAAATATTTTAATTAAACAATGAATTTTTCAATATAAATTTATTCGAAGTTATTAAATCTGAATATTAAAAAGAACCAATAAAAGTCAAAAAACTTTTAATATGATGTTACAAGAAAATTAAGAATTTGAATATGTTCATATACAAAATTTTAATTCCCATCTTGAAATTATGATTTTTTACAAATTAGAGCTTGCGTTTTTCCCTTTGGGATCTATTTCATTATTTATTACTAGTAATTCTAAGATGTTTGCCTCATGAATTGGATGCTTTTCCATTGGTTATAAATTATTTTTATCTCAATGGTTTGTTTGCAATCGTGTTGCTTTTATTTGGTCTTATTATCATTAGGAAAATAATCATTTTACAATGAAGATTCATTCTGGATTTATTCTGAGTTACCAAGATTCGACAGCCAATACTTAGTTTCAAAACTTTTTTGCTTAAGATTATTTTCTAAACGTTTAGCTACTTCCACAATGTATATAGTGCAGGTAAGTTACTTAGAAGCACTGAAAATTCTACCTAAACTCTGCCACGTTATGGTATTTTAGCGTAACAAACTAAGTTATAAGATCTAAAGATAGTTTTGAAAAAAAAATTACGAAATATTATGTTTTACTTCACATTATGATGTATAAAACGAAAAACAGCTATGACGACTTAAGATTTTCTATTTTATATGTTTACTTAGCAACACAATACAGACGGTTATTTATTGTTCCAATTATTTTAATGTAGTTTGAGTTTATTATATCTTAAGGGCAAGTTGAAAGAACTAGTTTAGTAGAATATTGCTCCAAGGATTATCATAAAAAATGGGGTTCTTTTACTGAATAGTAGATGGAAAAATATTGAATTAGGTTAAATTGTAAGTAACCAAAACATACATCGTTTCTCATAGTGATAAAAACAGTCCATGCAATATTTAAACACGATCGAATGATAGAAAATTTGAAACAAAATACTAATAAACAACTGATCAAAGAGAAAGGGTTCATAGTCCCTTTACGATCTTCTAAGAGAAATCTAACTAAGGACACAACCCCCACTCTTTAAAACTCTTTGGTCAAGATCTTTCTCCCCCCTTAAACTCGAGGGTCCAGACGATCTCAGCAATGAACAAAAGAACACAAAGGAGCAAAAAAAATCGGTTGGCATTAACCTTTCTGTCCTTTTTAAGGAACACGTTTTCCGATTCAGTACGGAGGCTGTATTTTCTCTTCACCCCCTTTCTAAAGCGTCCACTCCCCCACTGTCCTCTCGAGGACTTGCTGACAAACGAATTTGTCCAGTCCCCCTCCCCCCTTTTTTTCAACAAACCGTTCGCCTGTGTGCATCTGGTGGAAAAAAGTACTAAATTCTTATTAGAAATGTTTGAACGAACGTAATTGTACAACCACTAAATAAAAAGTTTTATTCCAACATTTTGTAAAAATCTGTATTTTGTATATATTAGCGCATTTGGTTTTAGCCCATGTATGTTAAAGAAGACCAAACTCCACATAAAATTTGCAAGCGTTTCTTGCCTCCTGTTTTGAATGGTATTTGCAGTTTTCAAGGTGTTTTACAATATCAGGAATCTCATTGACCTCAGTACTTTTTGGCATAAATGCAACTGAAAACACCTATTATGGTACTGATTTGGGATAGCTTTAGTTTGAAATCAGTGACTACCTGCCTTCACGAGCTCAAATTCTTCTTGTGATAGAAGAATAGACTTGGAATTTCTGAAGCTCATAAATAAGTACACTGTGAACGCTCTACACGAAAATTAACACATTTGTTAACACTTTTTCTTGCACACCGAAAATTTTCGTCAAAAGCAATAGAGAATTTAGTGTAAAAAGACGAATTTTTTTACAGTGTGGTTAGAAGTGTTTATTATTGTGTTTACTAAGAGTTGCAATAGTTTATCACGAATTTGCAGTGTTGCGAAAAAGTTTAAAGGAAGATGGTCAGTATTTGAGGGAAAAGTTTAAAAAAAAAGGGTTTTTTTCTTTAAAACTATAATTTACTTTGTTAAACAGGACAATAGCTCTGAATTACGAAACATTAGTTATAATTTACGATCAAAAAACCTATATTCCGTGCCTAAATCAAAAAAAGGAATATTTCATAAAAATTTTGTTTATTTATCATCTAAATTCTTTAATGCTTTATCTGAAGACCTAAAATCAGAAAGATCTCCTTTTAAATTTAAGAAACAACTAAAACTCTTTGTTATGACAATAGATAAAATTGATGATTTTTTTGATTTTTTCCCCACAAACGCTCTTTTTATTCAAAGTTATAATACGGAAGCTCACCTGGTGATAGTTTTCACTTGTATTTAATTATATATAATTTTTAAATAAATATCTTAAATTGTATTTATAATTTAAAAATAATTTTAATTTTTTAATTAAATAGTTTTAGTTACTCGTATGGGTCACTGCGTTGATCCCTGAGTAATACAAACAACTCTATTAATATTTTTTCTATATTGTTTATAGTAGATATGTATTCTTATGTATTATGTGTTATGTTCGTTCTTTTTAAGTTCCATGTAAAATTGCAATATAAAATAATAAACGTTATGTTATGTTAAAAAATGTCAATTTTTTTTCAGAAATATTTGCACTTATTTTTTATTTCATTTTAAAATTGTATCTCTTTTATGGACGACCCTAGTATAAAATATATTATCTCAGTGAACTAATATTTTTCATCTACATGTCAACTTATACGATATCTTATCTATTGAACTATAAAATTTTTAATGAGAAACTATTAGAACAGTTAGATATTTTGTTAATATCACCTCCTCTTAAACCAATTTTAAATTCATAACTTTGTAACTACTATTTTATTACTTTTATAGACATTTTAAGTACCTTATTCCAAAAAATATAGGGCGCATTGATAAAAAAAATTCAAAAGATTCATTAAGATTTGAAGTCAATCTTTTTTCTTGGTTTCATTTAGTTAAATTTGAAGGATTTCTCTTAGAAGTTGCACCACAGACAAATAATCAACCTCAAGTTGAAAGGTTTCATACACCAAGGTTAAAACCGTTTACAACAACACTTGTTCTGAATGAATAAAAAACTATCTTAAAAGGAACTTATTTCAAGACCTTTCTAGAGATAATGAATTGATTTCAGTTCCTTGTTACTTTTTTAAAAAGCCTCTAAACTGCTTTAGAATTTACGAATTTTAAATTGTGTATTTTAATTAATTTTAGTACAGCTTTAATTATGTTAAATTGTTGAAAACAAATCAAGTAAATATTTTCCGATAATCCGATAATATTTTTGTCTGGGAAAAAAACTATAGAAAACCCTATAAAACACTTCAAATTTTAGAAGTGGAGAGTGAAATATGCAAAGTAAAATTAACGATAATTTTTTTACCAACACAAATATAACATTTTATATAATAAATATAAATAATTTTTTAAATTTATTTTAAAAATATAATTAATACCATTTACATATTAACTTATCGTAGATTACTTGCGCAATTCCAAGGGATAAAGGTCCAACAAAAATTATTCTAAATAGTTCCAATATATACCTCTAAAAATAGTGGTTCTAAACCAAATTATATCTACAATCGGTAGGCTATTTAACAATGCTATTTACAGGCATGCTTTTTACTTAATGCAAAATTTTAAAATTTAACCTGATTTGAAAATAATGAAAATGATTATTTTATTTTAAAGTAATGAAAATGATTATTTCATTTGAATAATTTTATGTATCCCTTACTTGGATATAAAGAGTGTAAGTTAGAACTTATTTATTATCAGATAATTTATAATACAAACATTAATGATACTGAAATTTTAAAAGCTTACAAAAGAAGGGAACTTTAAAGCGGAAAACACATTTTAAAAAATTATACAAACATAGAAAAATGCAGTAATTTTTATTTATAGTTATACTAGAACAAAAACATTTAATCTATAAATCTTTTAAATCTACAAACACATACTGACATAGAAGCGAAATAAACTAACAGAACTAATAACAATCAACTTATGTTAGAAAACTAAATCAGCAAAATTTATTAGGAACAAAATATTAAGAGCATAAGGAAAGTACTTAAATAAACACAAAACTAAATTAATGAATGAAATTATCATACCTAACTTTATTAAAGGGCTTACTTTATTAATTATGAAAAGAATAAAAGGGGTTTATAGTTTATTATTATTTAAAGGAGTTGAATGGAGGTTTTTTTATTAAAGATAGTTAAATGTGGAGTATTATAATAATTTTAGAATTTCAAGCTGCCTATTATTTGTCCATGTATTTCTTCATATATTTGCATGGTTCGTAAAGAAGTTTAAAGAGCAAAATTAAGGACTTTTTAAGGACTTTCTAAGGAGTTTCGAGAAGTTTTAAGGACGTACTTGTATACATTTCAAACTGTCAATAAAATGTTTTCAATGCGTTTTCAAGAATACTGAGTATATTTTTGTCTCCCAAAGAAGAGTATTATAATTTGCTTACATATTAGATATTAACTAACATTGTATAGTTAATGACAGCAATGAGTTTTTAAAATGTTTTAAAATGAATAAGTGCTGACACTTTTTTTTCCTTTATTTTTATTTTTGGCATTTTCAGAAACCCAATTTTTGTAACCTTCTTTTTAATTTATAAGGGATTGAATAATTATAAGGGATTTATAAGGGATAATTTATAAGGATTTACTCGAGTTAAGTGTCTTGAGGGAAATGCAATAGTTGAAATTGAAATTATTGAAGACACATTTGTAACATACATTTGATGGAAGCACAAGGAAATTTGACTGTTTCTGCCTACAAATAAGCACTTTTTAATGACTTATGTTTTGAAAAAAAAAACATAAGAACCAGTAAAAAATTGTACTTTTATAAGGGCATTATAAACGAATGCAAAAAGTAAGCACTTTTTAAGCACAGTACGAACCATGATTAGGAGATCTATATAAAGATCATGAAAAACAAAGTAGAGTGAACTACGTAGAAGAAAAAGCTCACAACTTTTCCAAACAAACCCTTCTAGTACCATTAAAGAAATAGTACAAGAAAGTAAATAGTAAGAAAGAGTACTTAAAGCCGGCAAACTACCTCAACTTTCGTAAGCAACAAACACCCATCAGGCCCCCTAAAAAAATATTCAACTCAACTCACCCTGATCCAAATCGATCGCAGTGGGAGAGAGGCGTCGCTGTCATCGGCCCCAACTCACACGGACCAACTCCCCCAAAAAGGCGCGCCAAAAGTCCATGTGCCGGCGCGCTGGTAAACAAACGGGCGCGCGCACGAGGCTCCACCCACAGCAATCGGCCCCGCCCATTCCGGACCGGAGAAAGGCGGATAGTTGCGGTTTCCGCCGATAGATGGCAGCATGGAGGTATTTTTTTTTAGAGTAGCGGGGAAAGTCGGGCGCGCTCAAGTTCGCGGTTTTTGATTTGAAGGAGTGAGCTGGGGAGAGAGAGGAGGGAAGAGTTGGAGTGGGGAGAAAGTTGGGAGTCGTGAGGTTTGGGGTGCGTTGTTGCTTTTGCAGAAAGGAGAAAGTTGGAATGAGGTGGCGAATTTTAGTTTGAGGTTGTAGCTTGCTTATAATATTGTTGTGATGGGAAGGGATCTGTAATTCACTCGAAAGTTTGAACTGTTGTGCGATCGGAATCACTATCAAAGCTAGTTCTTTTCTTGCAGAAGCATTCCAGAAGGGGAAAATATTCCGATTGTATAAAAAGATGGAGAATCACAAGAGGACTTTTTTACTTTGTAAAAAATATTGGGAAAAGAGGCACTTTTTTACTTTCAGCCTTTTAATAATAAACAAATTATTGAGCAAAACTTAGGTTTTCAGTTTTGAGCGTGAAACCCCAGCTTTTTATTTCTTTATACAAATTTAGTGTAATTATTTGTTTTAATTTTGTTTTTCGCAGGAATAATTTAAAAATTGCATTTCAATTTTTCAAAATTAACATATTTTTCTGCGTTTTTGAACGAAGTTGTTAAAAATATTAGCAAATACAATGTTAGAAAAATTTTAAATTAGAATTTCTAACAAAAGATTAAATTAACAATCTTATTTTCAGCCTTGAAATTTAAATGGAATTCAAATTTGAGGTCATATATAAATCAAATCGTGAGTAGAAATTTTCGTACATAATTTGGGTGTGAAAAAATTTGGTTATAAAACATAAGTAACATAAAAATTTCATGTAACATTATGAAAGCATTGTCACAATTTTGTGTGTAGTAAATTATGTAAAATTATGTAATTATGAAAATGATTACTTTTTGTTAGAAAGTAACCCACGATAAAAATAACTGTTAATCATTGCAGGGCTGAAAATTTTTGTGAAACATCAAGGAAGAAAATATAAGTCGAACAAATCTATGCAGAAATATCACATTAATCTTTAAAAGAAAGACACATTAATCTTAAAAATTAATTTCCCTACCGCTGATAACTCCCCTTAGAACACGTAGTACACTCCAAGTTCTTACACCTTGAAAACATTTCAGGCTCATCTAAAAACAAGTAAAAAAGTAATCCTACGAAGCACAATAGTTCAATCAAGTAGATAACAACAAAACCTGAGTAAGATCAGCACACGACATCACTTACACAAAAGAAGTGCGGAGGTCCCAGGAAAAGAAACCCACTCCTGATCCCAAACAATAATCGGGATCACTCCCTCAATCCGGCTTTCTCCCGTCCCAACCACGGGAGAGAACGGAACTACATTTATAGCCTATTACCGACACTCCAGCCTTACCTCGTAAAACGCCAGGCCCGACTCTCAATCGCCGCCACCCATTATTATTATATTTATATTTTTTATTTCGGGCATCCATTTTTTCTCCTTCTCTCCTCTCCTTTTTACTCTAGAGATCGATCCTCGGCTGTTTACAACCACCGGATTTTTCCCGAGTTGCTGAGTCAGAGGAGGAAAAAAAAGGAGCTAGTAAATGGGGGGGGGCATTTCTCCCGGTTTTTTAGCTCATAAAGGCGGGATCGTTGCGCTTTTTTCTCCGGATTTTTCGCGTTTAATCTGTTTATTTACGGAGTTTTTCCGTGAAGTGGATGGATGGACGTAAGTCAGTTGCGGTTACGGAGGGTCCCGGGGTTTTTATGAGATTTTTTTCTTCGTGTTGGAGAGGACAAAGATCGGGGGAAAGAGGTGTTGGACAGCTTTTTGTAGTGTTCTTGTGAAAAATGAGGGTAATTTATTGCCTTTTTTTTAAGGTGTAAGGCCACTTTGATGGTTCGTCTCGCATCCGGTGGTTGGCGGTTTGTTCCCTTTATAAGGTCGGAAAAAAGGATTTGGCTGGTTAGAATGATGGGAAGAGTGATGGTGAAAGTGTGTTGAATAAGGTGATGATATTGAATTTTATGTCTCATTTTTTTGTATGCACTGTTACTTGACTTGTTATTGAGGAGATGGGTACATTTAAGAAAGAAAAACTAATAACGGTAACATAGCATCATCATCAGGATGGCCCCAGAATACTTCCTTTAAAATTCCCAGATGATTCCAGGTGTCGAATTGCTTTGCAAAGTGAATGGAAATCTGCGAAGCGCTGAAAATATTTGCGGTCGTAGGATTTAATAGGAATTTCACGATTTTCTAAGTAGGAGCACAATCAAAAAGTTCTTGAACTTATTTTAGCAGATTTTCAAATTTTTCCTGATTTTCCCCTGGCTATTCCAGGTTTTAAAAGTTTTCCATTGTTGGTGCCATCCTGAGCATGCATGAGGTAAAATACGATACGGTCAGTTGTTAGATATGTTCATTGCACTGAGATATAAAACGAACTGGAGTGACTAGTGAGCGTGCTGAAACCGCATCACATCACGGAAAGGATTTCCATCTTCTTTTAATTTTCCCCATCTGTTAGCCCATTGTATACACAGAATGAGACGACCATTCTAAATTTTGCTCATAATATTTTAAAAAACAGGCATCGACGGATTAAAAGATGGTCATGCGGGGATTGCCCTGATTGCTTCTAGCCCCAAATGCCCCGATTGCTCGCAGCAATCGGGGCAATTTAACCTTCCGCGCCGGCACATTTGGTTGCTTGTTATAGTATTGGAGGTTGTCACTCCAGTTTGTTTTATAGCTCAGTGGTTCATTGTTACAATTTATTTAGGTTTAACTAGAGATTATGTGTGATTAGTGAACTTACTTTATTCTTACATTTATTAGCTTTACATTTAACTGTTAACCTTGACCTGGAATTGGAGATATTAACAGTGTTTAGACAAAAATTGAATCGCTGATTTCAGAAACGTGTTAAACCCCATAGGATTAACATTGCGTTTAACATGTTTCTGAAATAAGCGATTCAATTGATATTACTACTTTTCCATTTTGATTTACTACTACTACGCTGGTTTTTTCCTCCATACTTATGTTGAATTTATTAAACCTATTTTTTCTATAATTTGCTTCTTTGGAATAACTTTTTCTATATCTATCATCAGTGCAATACAATATATAAATAGGAACTCGCACAGCGAATGTTAGCTTCAGTGTAGCAGGTTCTCAAACTCAAAACAAATCATCAAACGATAAACTCAATCCTATTTAAATGTCACATGTGTGTGAGTGAGTATCTCTCCCAATTAATGTAAGTCACATGAGCGGATGCTCACATAAAAACTATGCGCTGCAACTCTCGGTTGACCGGATTGAAATTTGTCCAGCTGCAGTGTCACAGATCGAGAGATTCAAATCAGTGAATTCCAGTTGTCCCTGCAACGGATGGGAGATGTCAACAACAATCATTTGAAGAGGATGTTTGCTGGTGTGGTTTGACAACATAAATTACGTTCTCCGCTGAGCGGTTCGATTTTAATTTTGCAAGATGAGATTTTTCAAGTGTATAAAGTTTGAGGATTGCTGAGATTATATGAAGTAATGAACTTTGGTTTTTTGAGCAAACAGCGCTTAAAATTAACAAAAATAAATTTTAAAGGTTTTTATCGTCACTTCATAAGGGCCTTTTAAATCTTATTATTTACATTTTCACAACAACCAAGTGTCCGGTCATTGAGTTTTTTCTACTTAATACACCTTTTTGTATGAAGGGTGTTTTATTGTTGTTATTATAAACCAAAATCCAAAAGCATGAAAATATCTAAGGAACAAGCGCTGATGCTTGTTCACCGTGGGTAGTAAATGTTCAAGATTCGCCCCCTTTTTGTAATGTACGGCCAAATTTCGTCCCCTTCTAGTTGCAGTTACGTAAACTTGAGACATTTTGGTATGAGCTATGATGACTGAATTAAACTCCAAGCATAAGAAGCTCCATAAAATAGAAGTGGGATAAAAATTGTAAAAAGCACAAACGCCACAACGAAGTACAAAGCTTGAAAACGAACTAGTTGAACCTTTTTTTTCTATTCAGCAAACTTATCATAAAAGTCAATTTTCAACACACATAGTAGTGCTCCCTAAAAATGCATACCCTGTAATACTAGGAAAACCATCAAGGACATGGCCGCCCAGAAAAAAGGGGAATTCTAATGTCAACCCATACAGATGCTAAGCAGCTTAGGAACACCTCAAACAATTCCTGAGCGCGTCCTCTAAAAAACAATGCCCCTGCCTCTCCAAAATATCGATTCCCAAACACGCCCCAAAAAAATTAACTCCCCGCGATTTTTTTTTTCGACCTTTTTTCATCCCTTTTTTATTCATTCGAGGGATTTTTTTGGGTCTGTTTTTCCCCCTGCACCCGTTAAAACCGCTTGGCTCAGCAATTGTGGACCAATCAAGACAGCTTCTCCGTATAATGCGTTAAAGACACTCTGCAGTGCGGGGCCAGCTACTGCTAATGCCTTCTAATTACTTCGGGCTACGAACAATAGATGGCGTTGGGAGAATAAAAACAAAGAAGAAAAAAAGAACGGCGTTGCCATTCTGGAGGAGAGAAAACAAAGGAGAATAAAAATAAAAAAATCGGAGGATCTTGCGAGGGCTTAAGGACTGTAAATAGAAGCGGTGTGTGGGCCTCATCAAAGGATATTTTTTAGAGCAATTAAGAGGCATAACTAGCAAATTAATTCGAAACAATTCCGAGAGTAATAATGATCTGATTATAGCAGTGATTGGGTTGGAAATTACTGTTCATTAGCTCCGTTTTGGATTTTGAAACTCGAATAAAGCGCTAAATAAACTGTTTTCAATTACAAATAAATGAAATGCTCATGAGACTTTTTGCTCTGTCTACACAAATAATATAACACCGAAAAGATAGTAATTACCACACGTTGTTCCACGAGTTAAGAAGAATTAATAAACACTACCATACTACCAACTATACAGGTTCAACAAATTCATGGTATTTACTCGATACTCTACCTAAACAAATATTTAATATAGGGTAGTTATTAGATTAAATTTGGAAATGGTGGTAGCAATTACTAGTAGTCAAATCCATCATGTATTCTGTGTGCAGGAGAATATGTTATTCTTTACCATGTTTTTTCTTCCGTTGAAACTTAATTTGAGAGGCTGTTGATAGTTGCAATGAAGATATACTGACATTTATAAAACATTTAGAGCTACATAAAAATAAATAAATCGAATTTTTTGTACTTCTATTAAAACATCGATTTATTCTTGTAGAAAAAGCATAAACATAGAAATTTTTTATATGCCGTAAGAATAATTACACTTAGTAACCGTAAGATTACTTCAATTAAATGTGAAATTTTCCAGCATCTCTTAAAATAAAAGAGCTGAAATTTTTGAAAAAGATATGAAAACATATTAGAATTTTGTACACCTAAAAAATCTTTAAAAAACAAGGAGTTACGACAGCTGGAGAATTCAAGAACCTTAAAACTGGAAAATAAAATTTACAAAAATATTACAAACCAGCGCAGAGTTTGATATTTAAGTATTAGTTACAAGCCAATTTTATTGCCCACCTTTTCCTACTGACAAACAGAAAAAACACACGACGAAAGTCACTTTAAACAGAGACCAAAAACTTACGCAAGTAGCACGACGCTCCACGTGCGACGAAAAGTTTAATCATCAGAAACTTTCTCGAACCGCACCAAACCAACCAACTTCCCAGAAAGATACAAAACTTCAAACTGCCGCATCTCTCCCAAACCAGCCTTTCCGCCGATGTCTCCAGAGAAAACGAGAGAAAAAAAGAACCACCACAATAATCAATACTTGCCCAGGTGCGCTTCGGTAAATAAAAGCACTTCCCTCTAAACCTCGCGAAACAATTAAAAGCAAAGAAAAAACAACCGATCGTTTTTCCCGCAATTAAAAACCGCAAAAACCCCGCATGGAAACAATACGACCCAGCAATGTCCACCCCATACGGAATGCCCATAAATAAATTAAGCCTCCCCATATACATCCCCCGGAATGACCCCTCGGGCACCCCAAATTGCAAACGATTGCAATTCCAATAAGACACAATGATGGTCCTCTCTAAAACCAAACACTCCGCGAGGCGGACTAATACTCAAGTACCTTTTATGTTAAAACTCCCGAATAATTAGAGTCTTTAAGAAGAGGGACGGGAGCATTATTTAAACTCCTAGAGGGGGCGAGCGAGAGCCAAAATCGTTTTATTTACTAAATCGAAGCCCACTATTAAAATCAGAGAGTCCAGGGAGAGGCTTTAAAACCGATATTACAAAGTAGTTCTCCTGCCGATTCACGGGATTCCGTTTCTTCCTTATTTTCGTGGAGAAGGAAACTTTTTTTCCCCGTGTTTTCTGCCAAATCCGTTTTCTATCCGGGGATGATTTTTTTTCTTTATTCTCTCTCTGCCCGCTTTATTTTGTTCCAGGGCTATATACTTTAAAATAAGACAATGACTTTCCTGATTGCCCGAGTCCGATCATCAAACTTATGTGGAATAAAAGTAAGGAGGGGAAGAAAAAAAAGTTATAAAGAGTATAAAATAAAATGGGTACAGGTAATCAAGCTTAAACTGTTCAGGTTTTTTCCCCGGTGTCTCTCTTTCTCCCGTTTTCTGAACTTTTCCAATAGCTTGGCATTTTTAAAAGTGGGAAAAAAGTGCTCGCTAATCACTCTCGGTGAGTGACGTAGACGGTAATATGATTCGTAGCGACAAGAACAAGTAGAAGATGGTTTCACTCAGTTTCGTGCTTCATTAAAAACAAGTGTAATAGTTGAGATACTGACATAATTGTAAATTGTTGATTAACTTTTGACATTTTTCTCCTTTAATGTTTTAAAACGTTTATTTTACTGATAATTGTTGTAGAAATATAATTTCTGCAAAGGGTAATAAAATTATAAAAAACTTTTTTGAATTATTAAATAACAAGAAAGTTGTACAAATTTACCAAAAAAATTACGGAATAAAAAATTTTCAAGCTGTCCAGGAGCCAAACTTTTAAACATGGCAAGTTTTAGCGGGGCAGTTAAGGGGACATCCATATATTAAGTGAGGTCAAAAAGGGGGGGAGGGGTTTGGAAAAATCTCACCAAATCTCACCAAGGGGGGAGGGGGGTCGATTAAAATCTCACGTCAACTTTTTAAGTTAGAAATTATACGATTTTCTTTTTTTAAGTATGAGAAAGGAATACATACAGATAAGATACTGCAAATTATTTTTAAAAAGTTGTATGTAAATCTCACTTGGGGGGAGGGGGGTCCAGCAAAATCTCACTAAATCTCACCAAGGGGGAAGGGGGGGTCCAGATTTTGGAAAAAACACCTCACGTAATTTATGGATGACCCCTAACGGAGAAGTACCAATTTTCAATAAATAAATAAATTACGAAAACACTTGTTATTTTTATGTTCTTGTTTATTGCACAGCAATGAAAAATTGTCGAAGAGGAAAAGACCATCATTTATTTTCATACGCCTCATTTTCGTTATAAAACGCGTATGACTTCAATTTACTTAATTATTTCCCAATTAAAAATTTTAGTACACACTCTTTTTACAAACATGATGAAGAATTCAACCTGCATTTGTTTAACCTATATATCAATTCATATCTAACCTTATTATGAATTCAAGTACAATTGGAAATCCATAAGGTGTGTTTATGAGATAGTCCAGTTTATCTTTAAAACATTGAAATAGAAAAGGGGTACGCAGGAGTGAATCTAAGATAGTGAGTACATGTTGCTAAAACAGTACATGTTGCTAGCTGTTGATAAATAAACAAAAGGTTGAATGCCATCTACTTATCAAAACTTAACAAATACTTTATTGTACCATTATCAATAAGATAAATTCCAAAACCTTTGTTTTTTATCCTTAGTAAATAAGCGGTATACTGAATAAACAATTTTTCACCAACTCTTATGGAACAGGATGCGATAAAAACTTAGAGTGAATTTCAGCTGTAAACTTTGAAGGATTAACAAAGTTTGAAACAATGTTATGAAGGTTGCTGAAAAGAAATTACATAAGTACTTTTAATGTATTTTAAGTTTGGTGTATTGCTTTTTTTATTTGCTTGAAGATGTGAGTTTAAAATGACAGGAACCTAAACTAATATAAAAATTATATCTCGAGGGAATACTCAGGGTAGAGGATAGGATATCAAAATATATTTCTCTTAATTTTTACTTTTTTAACTTTGTAAAGGATGCAGGAGGTAACCACAACTCCTCTATGCTATTACTCACCCATACAACTTTTAAAAACGATTTAAAATTGACCTTCATGGCATGATATGATCCATTTAAATATATATATTTTTTTAATCTGCAGAGGTCGAGATGTGAATTCATCCCCTTAACACCAAAATGCCACATTTTTCCATTATTTATCCAGTCAAAATTCCCAAGCTGTTTGCAGCGCTAAAGATGACAAATTGGCCATAACATAAAACAAAGATTGAAATATGCAGTTTATATTATATGGATGGAAACTTAGTGATATTTAAATATTTGACGCCTGATACATTTTTGTGATCTGCAACGGATAGATAAGCACTCAATTCTCTTCCGTATTTAGTGGCATTTTATCAGGGTTTTTTTAAAGTGAGTGGTGTTACTTATGAAACTCAAACAATCCCTGATATCTGCTGGATTAATCCGACTTACGAAATCAATAAACCCCACAAATAAAACCACATCCGAAAACTTCAAACGAAGCAATTACAATCACCGCACGATCTCCCAAAAGCATCAATACGCCACCCCTCATCCATTACAACCCCCTCCCCCACAGAAAAAAGCCTCAAAAACTTTCGAATCATTTAAAATCCCAGGTATAAATCAATGGCAGCCATACCCCAAGAGAAGAGAAATAAATAGCCAAATAATTTTCACTCGGGCTGTGATCAATAAATAATGAATAAAACCCTCTCTCGCAGGAAAATAAGAGGAGGAAATAAATATTTACTTTGAACGTTTCCAGGGGAAATAATTACGCCTGATGCCTTATTGGAGGCACTCACTTAAGGGATAGAAAGAAAAACCCATCCAAATAAGTTTTGAAAGCCTCGATAACAAATCGCAGTGGAAAATAGTGGATCCGGAAGACGGTAAATAGGGAGAAGAAATTGTTTCATGACTTCGTCAATGATCATCACCAGTCAATATTTTCTTAATCGCGGAGAAGGAAAGTGCTTTATTCCTTCCTTCCATGATGCATTATTCGATGATAACTGCTTTTAAAAGCCACCGATACTTCGATGGGTTTTCTATTATTTTGTTATTGTTGTTTGTCGTTGTCGGTCAAAATGGCGTATGTCGGTTTTTTTAATGCACTGATGGGGTATCTAGGAAATGCAATCAAAGGTGAGGTTTGAGTGGTTAGATAGGTTGGTAACGTAGACAGATAAAAAGTTTAGGAGATTGGTATAAATTTGTTGTAAAGCGTTCCAGAAGGTTGGAAATATGATACAAAATATAGAAGCTTGATATAAAGTCATTAATGAGGTTTTCAGAAGTTTATAATCTGATGAAAAAATTAGGAGCTTGATATAAAGTCATTGGTACTGTTTTCAAAGGTTAAAAATATTAGTTGTGATCTATAGGAATTAAACTTGCATTACGGGATGGGATGGACCGTCAATTATTTAATTTAGACTGTAAGATTAATTTTTAATTTGAGTACAGTAGGAATATTTAAATCAACTTTGATTACAGAATTACAAACTAACAAATTACTCTAGGCATAACTTGTTATTTAACTGAAACGGGTAATTCGATCTCTAATCTTCTCACCAAAAAGTCAAGTTTTTCCCACGACTAATATACTACATCCCATTATAAATTTTTTGCCCAGGGTTCAAAGGTAAAAAATGATTGATGTATTATTTAGATTTTATTTAAATAATTAAATGAACTTGTAACACAAAATCAAATCAATCTTCACAATTAATTTGAATGGGTGAAAGAATGGTTAATTGTTAATGTTTTTAATTTAATGTTTGGTTAACTTTCTGATTATAGAACAGTGGTTATTTTTAATCCATACTACGTACTAAGAAAATGGGAATGAATGTTTCTGTCAGCCCCTACTCTTGCATATTCTACCCTGGCTATATTGTTGAACTTAATGAAATTATAACGAGTTACGAGTTATTACGTTTTCCTATTATAACAATAAGATTTATTTTACCAATTTAAAATCCAATGATTTTTACTTAGCTTCACTTTTTACATTTGTATAGAAAATTGTTAATTAGATCCAAGTCGAGAAAACTATATCTACAACAACCGCGGTATTGTTTAAAAGCTAATTTTGCACAGAAACTCTCCCTAAAAACAAACTAGTTCACTACTTAAAAAAGAAAAAAACTGCATCAGTAGTAAAAATGAATTCGATGATAAAAAAAAAGTCTGAATTACAAATGAGAGTATTCCGAGAAGAATTCGGAAAATTCTCGGGAGGAACATTTTAGAAACAATACACAAATACAACAAAATCAAATTCCGATAGCAATAAGGCGAGTTCAGCATGTTTTTAAATTAAACAAAACAAACCGTGGAATACTTGAGGCGGGGGGATTTTTTGTAGCATCTTTCTTCCATCTTCCAAAAAAAAAATATCAATTTTTTCATCTAGTTTTTTTAGCGTTCAAGGGTGACGTTTTTTCTGCGAGAATTCCTCAACGTTGTTGGAGACAGCCGAAGCATTCCTTACCGCACGGATTTCTTTAAGGCTTTTTAATTGACGCAGTTTGGCAACGTTATGGGTGGGGCTGTCTGAACAGTAATTTACTTAACGGGCATCTGTCTTAGCAAAAATTAGAAACTGAAAAATTGAGGCGTCAGTAATGAAATTGCATTTCGTTTGAAGTTTGTTGGAAAGTTTTTTAATTACAAGAATGCTCAACCGATGAATACTCAAATTCTCTGTGAGTACTACTTTTATTTGGAAAAATGTTTAAGGTATTATTACTGAACAGTTTCTTTAATGCTTTTATGAAATTACAAACTGTAGTTGCAAATATCCAATTAATTTGTTATTTTCTTTTTCATATCTCATGCCTTTTAAATTGAAATATACGTTATTTCTTTGTTTGGCGAATTGTGTTAAAAGTAAAGAAGTAAGTAAAGCTTTTTTCCTGGTTATATTTAGGGATCTGGTATTGATCACATAGTATATTGTCACGAATAACTCAGTACCTAGACGAACGTGTTTTATTAGCAGAAATCGGGAGCTAGCCCGTAATAAAAAATTCCTTCCTTTTAATTACCTAAAACATATCACATGAAACTGACGTATATCTTGACAAAGAAAGGTGCTAGAAAACTGTAGAACCTCCTAGAATAAATTATAAAATTAATAATAATGGGAGAATGAATGAGGATAGAACTTGTGCTCTTCCGCAGTCGAACTCTCTACCACTAGGCTAACAGGACCACCTGGACGTTGCAATATTTTCCAAGGAAATAGATAGAGTTAGAGAGAGGCTGACTGACTGCTAACGTAGTGAGCTGCACGAAGGCCACCTGGCTATGTTTAGAAGGACTATAAAATATGACCCAAAGCATTTCTCCCCTACCAACAACTTAGTATAAAAAAAGAAATAATAAGGTGAATATATTGAACAGGTGAAAATAATAACACCGAGTTTTAAATACCATTGCCTTACTACAATGACATGAAAAATTAGTCACACGAAAATCTCGCTTTGAAACACGATCTTCCCATAAACATCTCCGCCCACCTATACCTCAAAAACCTAACTTCCGCTGGAAACAAATTAATCGGCTTTCTGACGAGCTAACTGCACCCCAGCCTCAATTAATAAACCTCCTCTTGACTCCCACCACTTCTCCTCAGTCGCGACAATTCTTTTCTACCCTCTTCCCCCATTTTTTCCACCCTCATTTTTAACTTCCCTCCCCCCGAAAGAAGAAGATAGAGAGTACATTAAGTCAGAGGGTATAGGCAGTAATTATGTGGTATTAAAAACAAATAAACAACGCAGAGAGGCAAGCATTCATTATTCCTCTCAAAGTCGCGGGCTTTTTTCCCCACGTCGTTTGCGCGCTGATTATTTTATTTTTTTTTGTCTTCGCGGCATTATTATTATTATTATTATTTTCCACTTTTTTTTACAAAAATCCCTAATCTATCGGGACGAAGAAGAAAGAAAGTAAAAAAGAAAGGGTCTCCAATTTTATAATTTTTTCCAGCGTCTATCGAGAAGAGGTTTAAAAAGGAATAATAAAAAAGGTGGGGGTATACGCGCGGCGGCAGAAATGGTGCCAGAGAAATGAAGTGAAATGAAAGGATGAAATTAGTAGCGGGAGCAATTTAGAGGTCCATTACCGAACTCGGGGAAACGATCGTTTATTGATCGCACTGCTGAGGTATTGTTTCTGCGTTCCGGAGCTAATTTTTGTCCGCAATTTGTCCCTACATGGGGAAGATGGGGACTATTTAGGCGATAAGGAAATGAGAATCAAATTGGTGAGGAGGATTCCTCTGGGGTTGGCTTTATTGAATGCGAATGAATATCGCTGGAATTGTTCCATTGCTGAGTTTTTGAAAAGCATCATTACCAAATCTTGAGAGCGTTTTGTTATTTGCTATCATAGCTTCGTCATTTGGTTTTTTTCATTGATTTAATCCCCTGTATTTTTGCTGGTGTTTACCCAGATAAGCTTCATAGTAAATCTGTGAATTTTCTAGCGGTGTATTTAGGAAATTGCCATCTCTAATTTCCCTTAATTGTAAATATAAACTTTTAGTAAAAATTAAAATCGTGTTTTTTATTTAAACCTAATCATAAATAGGTCTTTACAGTTTACAGGCATTTACTAATGTTTTAACTTGTACGGTAAGTATAGAAATTTTAAGTGTATCATAATGAGTGAATATCAGAACAAAACTTAAAGTAAGAAGAAAAACTAAGAAACTGTTGGGGTCCCCAGTATAAATATGATTGTTATCATAATTGTTAGAAACCAAATCGCTATACTCAGGTTTCACTTATAACGTCGTATAAAAGTTATTATTATTAGTTTTATTATTAGTATTATAAACTTTATGATTATTCCGACTGGTCACTCGTGCTATTCACTTTAGAAGAATCATCCAAAGTCAAAAGGAGTAAAGGTTTATTCACACTGTTTCTCTTTCATTGCAAACTCCTGTCAATCTCTAGTTTGCCCAGAAAAGTGAAGGTGTGAAGAGTGATACACCAAGTTACACTTTTAATAGGAGCCTAAACTTGGCACTTTACTTTTCTATGCAAACTAGCAATTCATAGGAGTGAATCACTCAGGATGAGCAGTGAAAGTGAAACCGATCGTTTAATCGTTAAGTGAAACCGATCGAAAATTTAATAGATTTATACACAAGATGAAATGAAACTTAATTTTTTTATATTTCACTGAAAGGGATGTAATTTATAAAAACGCATGAAATATTTTAAAAGATTCTCTCAGCGACTCCCGAGATGGTTTATTTATAACTATACTTTGTTCCACCCTATAGTCTGTTCATTTTGAACTGGCGCTTGAAAATATTTCCTTCCCCCACCACCGATCGGTAACCATAGCAACTATCTTCGTCAAAGTGACGAAGAAGGCTTACTATTGGCTGCTCGAAGATAGTAACTATGGTTACGCTTCTAGCGTGGGGAAAGCACTATTTCTCAAGCGCCAATTCTAAATGAATAGAGTATAAGTTGTGGCACTGAGTAAAAGGCTACGGTGACCGAATTACAGCCGAGAAATAAGTTTCCAGCCAAACAACCGGAATGAGTCGCTCGTTCAACGCCGTTCTACCCCCACAGACTATATTCGTTCGCTTTAGGTTAAGACTTTTAACATATATCTATGTTAATTTGTTATCTATTTTATTTTGCTTTGTACAATACTGGAAAAAAAATCGACTCAGACCGTATATCTCCGGAACGGCTTGTGATATAAAGACAAATAAGGTATCATTTTTCATAATTTGAAGTATTCTATATACAGAAAATGTCCTGGCTTTGTTTGGGGACCAAATGACATGAAAATTGGTTTTGGGGGTTTTAAGGGGTGCTCTTTCAGAATCGGGAGTAATCTTTGATGTCGCCCATAGGAAAAACGAAAGTTGGTTCTTCGTTTAATACGAAGACGACCCCCTAAGAACTTGAAAAACTTTCTGTACATAGAATACTTCAAATCATGAAAAACGATACCTCATTTGTCTTTATATCACAAGCCGTTCCGGAGATATAGGGTCTGAGTCGATTTTTTTTTCAGTATTGTACATTATGGAAAATAAATTATTATTAATTATTATTATTACTATATGATTAAATTGAGTTTGATAAAAATCACAATAAACTATAATGTATGTTATATTTTTACAAACGTGTCTGTGCATATTCTTTACTTTAAATTACAATACAAGCTAGTGCTATTTTTTGGGGGGGCGGATTGGTACAACCTCTGCCTTTTCCTAACAGTGGCAACTTAGGGTGGAACAGAGTTTATCAAAACAGCACAAACTGAATTAATCCCCACAACCGCACCGTATCAAAGCAAGCAAGAAAGAAAGAGAGCATCACCTCGCAAAACCCTCTGACACCATCCCCAAAAGCCCTCCTCTCTCTCTCTCTCTCTCTCCCCTTCCCTCTCAAACGATCCAAAGAGGAGAGAGCATCCTCCGGTGGCAGCAGATGGCTTTGTTTACCTCGGCCCAACACATGGGCGGACGGCGCTCCTCTTATCCCACCTGCTTTGCGGCGCAGAAGGGTGATTCATCTGATGTGCCTTCGGGGAGCCTCTCAAACGTTCTCGGTGCTGGATGGAGTTTTCGATTGTGCTCTGGGTGTCGGGATCGCATCTTTTGCTCTGTTGTGTTCGTATTTTTTATTTATAAGTATATATATTTTTTGTTTATTTCGCTTATGCGTGAAATTTTTTAGGGGTGTGGAAAGGGTTGGGACGTTTGGCAAAAGCTCGGATGCTTTTGAAAAATCTTTTTGTTCTTTTTCTTTTTTTTCTCTCGTATATACTTTCTTTCTCACACACCATCGCTTCCATCACTTCTTTTTCTATTCTCTCTTTCATTTTATTCCTTTCTGTCTCTCTAAATTCCTTGCAAATCGTTCTCTCTAGCATACTTTCGTCTATCTCTCTGTTTATGATTACCACCTTCTTATTACTTTCCTTTCCCCATTTCGTTCTTTTTTTTTCATTTACTTTCACTCCCATTCATTTTCCTTCAATTTTTCTCTTTTTAATTTTTTCTCTCTCTCAATTTTATCTCTCTCTCTCTTGCTCATTCTCTATCATTATTTTCTTTTTCTTTCTTCCTCTCAAAGTAAGGAGATTAAAATAAATGCTTCTTAAAAATTTGTGAGTTATAAAATTCGAATATATATGAACTCCTACATGACTTTTTATCGATGACAGTTCACAGTGTATTTAGAAGTTAAAAAATAAACTTAGACATAATAAAGAACTAACTATATTTGCTTACCAAACGTAAAATTCTTTGTCCAAATGTGCCAAAACATCACATAAAACATTCCAGAACCGCATTATAAGTAAATAATGACGAAAAATTGCAAGCATTCGTAAAAAAAGACGAAATGGGATGAACATTCAAAATATTCCTCAGCTCTTCGATAAAAAGAATTAACAAATAAAACTTTAACCCATGATTTAAATTTAAAGCCTAATTAATTTATCAAATTAAATTTCAAATTCAAATTCTACTCAACAAGTTCAAAAAAACCTTCATTCCCGAATTACAAAAATTACACGCAATCAATAAAACTTCAAATCACAACCAAATAAATTAAAGCGAACCCGACTCGAGAACAAAATCCCTCAGACAGCCGAAACCCGAAATGTATCTAAATAAAAACCCATCCCGACATTTGATTAACTCCGCATGATTCACAACACGCTTTTCAACAGGCAGCAAAAGGGCAAGCGACGACAATCAACAATATGACAGTTGCCGATAGATATACGCCTAGCCACATTACCCATACACCCTCACGAAATCGGCAGAAAACAAATTTATTATTTGCCGATAAACATCCAGAGACGTTATTGTTTTTCCCCTCTCAATTTATTTGGCTCGGTACTGCAGCATTGTTTGTTGGCCGCTCGCGACAAAGGGAAATAGTGTTATATGAATTTTCATTCCTCGGGATAACAATAACCGAAAGTTAGGATTTGAAATAAAGTATAAATCTTGAGGGAGTATAGAGAGAAAGCGTGAGATTTCGTAAAAAAAATGTTTGGAAGTAAATATCGTTCGAGAGAGTCTGGTTTGTCTCGTTGCTTTTTTAAAATGAAGTAGAGGTGTTCTTTTGAGTTAGAGGTGACTTTCAAAGGAGGGAGAGTAGTAGCAGACAGGATGAGTTTCAAAGTTACTCGTAGGAACACTTTTTAAAATTAAATTACTGCGTTTTAAGTTGTAATAGAGCGGAACCCTGCAATTTGATACAATTTAATTGTAATGCTTCTTCACTGTAAAACATTCTTTCTTCAAAAAACGGAAATTATCTGGCAGCACTCTGTTGCAGGTTAATTTCTGTACTTTGAGGTAATAACTGTAACTGAGTAATAACTTTTCTGTCAAATGAGAGAAACTTTCCGTTATTTGAATAAGCTTTAGATATCTTTTAGATTAGTTGCAGGAGGCAGCTTTTATAGCAATCAATATAATTATAACAAATTTCATTAACCCGAATGGTATTGTGACGTCACCAGAAAACATAGAATATTTTGCAAAATACTAAACATTTTTAGTTTTATTTTATTTTTATTAGCCTAATTTTAGAAAAGAAGGATTAGAGGGGATTTGATTCAACTTTTTAAAATGGTAAAGCAAGGGGACACAGAGGGACTAGATTTCAATACGGGTAATAGAACAAGGGGTCACAAATTCAAATTGAATAAAGGAAAATTTAAGACGGATTGTAGGAAGCATTATTTTTTTAATAGGGTAGTGGATAGATGGAATGCGATGACAGAAACAATTGTAAATTCAAGTGGGGTAAACGAGTTCAAGAGGAAAATTGACAGATACTGGGATTCCGGTAGTGTGGGTTAAAAAGACTGGACCAACCTTGCTGGGCTTACGCCTGTAGTTGGTCGACTTAATTTGTATTTGTATTTGTATTAGTATTTGTATTTTTCAAATTTCACAGAGGAACAGATATTCATTTAAATCGAGATGCAATATTTCTTTTTAAGAACAACAGTACTAAAATAAAATACATTATAAAAGTACCCCTCAATCTCTTTTTTCCAAAAAGTATTTAGTCCTCTCATTAGAAAATTAAGCCAAAAAAGGCAGCTTTAGAGTTTTAGAATCTTGTGTCTGGAACTCGGCATTATAATTTGACCTTCCATTACATGTGATGTCTTAAGATAAAGGTAATAGGGGAAGTTATTAGGGCTAAATTTATAATTGATCATTTAAATAAAACCAAACAAAATAATGCGCTTTCCTTAATATTTTTTAACTGAGAAATTGTGTTTTTAAATATTTTCCTCAGACTTCCTATGCATTTTTCAAAAACAACAAAATTAAAATACATGCAAACAGACGACCTTAGAATTTAACTGCATTTTGAGAGGAAGTTTTTGTTGGGATTATCATTATAAAGTATATCGTTAATATTATTTATGGCCAGTAATTTAAGTTTAAAAATAAATTTAATATATAATACTTCCTGTACAGACATTGTTTTTGTTTAATTTGGGCTAACTTTCCGTCTAAAATAAACGACAATAAGAATGCCTGATTTCATTTCTTTCATTTTCCTCTGTTTGGTGTAAATTTCTTCCCCCAATAAAGCAGTCTTAAAATAACAATATCAACCCAAAACTTCGAAGGACCCAAAGACTCCCTCTTTCTACTTCGAATTCTTATGCAAAATTTTTTTCGGATAAATTACATCTAAATATGCTTTAGAAAGCTACTCTGAGCCAATTAAGTATAATTGAGGGCTATATAGGAATTTTAGGTCCTCCCTTTGATGGAAAAATCTAGCTTTGAGTCTAATAATGACTAAAACGATATTTGGTATAATAATGATATTTGGACCCAAAGGTATTCCAAAACTAGTTAAAACCCTAATTGAAAGGAGAATTTCACCATTTATTTGCTGGTTAAGCGGACAATAGATATAATCTCACAACTCTCAAGCGTCACCTCCAACCGTGGACCGGTTTCGTCCTTGTTAGGACTCATCAGCACGGTATAGGATGGTAACGCAAGAGAGTGGAGGGCAAGTACTAGTCTAGCCGACTATAACTGAAAAAGTGGTGACCATTGATTAGTCCTCCACTCATCTGCTGGAATGACAATGGCATTCCTAAGACAGATTTAATTCCAGAAAGGCAAGGTAATTGAAAACAAGGACGTCCTAACAAGGACGAAACCGGTCCACGGTTGGAGGTGACGCTTGAGAGTTGTGAGATTACACCTAGTTAAAACCCTGTTTCTAAGGGTGAAATTTTAAAAAAAATTATACATTGCGCCTAGAAACTATGCATGAATGAAGGAGCTTAGAGGGTAATTTTGAATCTTCTTCCTCAGTACGCAACCCTAGCTTTGGTCCTGATGACAAATAAATTTTTTAGAGGGTAAATGAGTATCTCCCGAAATAAATTTCTATATACGCCACTGGTTGGCAATTAAAAAAATTAATTCAACGCCTCTGGGATGTCTCCGCAAAACCCTTCAACAGATCCACACACTTTATTAGTTTATTATTATTATTATTATTTTGTGGGGGGGAGACACGAAAAAAACCCCGCGACTCGGGAGTGAAGGAAACCTCCTAAAAACGTCTTCAAAAGCATGTCATTATTTTTAATCACTTGAATGAGCAATGGCGACCCGGGGGATGCAAACATCGCAACTCTAAACAAACGCCGGTGAAATTTTGTCTTAACAAGTCTCGGCGGAGTCACTTGATTTGGACTCATCCGACCGAGCAGCCGATATGCAGCGTCCCTTAGTTTTCAATTATGAAAATATAAACTTTTATTCCAGATTACCTGCTCCACCCCTCACCGGAGGATAATTAGGGGCCGGACGATTCCTTTTTTCCCCGGAATTAGAGGGATTTTTTCCCCTGGAAATGAATGGATGGAAGAGTTGAGTCGGACAAGTGCCTTCTCTTTTTGGAAGGGAGGTTTATTTTATTTGTCGTCGATAATTACGGATCCCGATACGCAATTACGTTTGGGCTTCCTCGCGGGAGGCTGAGTGCAGTGTGTGGCGATGTATTGATGTTTAAGACCTGGGAGCATTATTTTCTGTGGGGTTTTGTTGAACGCGAAAAGCGGCCAGGAATATGGTCGGAGTCTAATTAAATGTCGGAACGGGCACTTGATGTCAACCGGTAAGGCTGAAATTTCGTTGCATCGGAATGTAAAAGATGCTTTAGTATGGATCGAGGAGAGGAGGATGATTTGATACATTATAATTACTCTTCCCTGCGTTTTATAAACCAGACCTTAATTTTATTTTAATTTGAACATGCTTTTTAAGTCACTAAAAATTACAAAAAATTATTTGATGATTTAGTGTTTAAAAATATTTCAACTACGTTTATTTCTGATGAAAATACCGCAATCACTAAACCCCTACTTAATAAACGGCAAAAATATTAAAGTATAATAATTTATCCATGCACTGCACAGTAGAGGGTGGCCCAAAAAACTTTTTTTTCAGGTAGAGTTCTGGGCACCCTCTACTTTTTTTCGAACAGCTAATAGAAGCTCACAGCCAAAATTTCAACTCTGTATTCAAATTAGAAGTCTATGACCAAGAGGAGGGAAAAAATCGAAATTCGAATATTTTTATACAAAACAACTAAAAAACCAAAGATCAAACCCTCTCATTTTGTTCATGATTTTTTACAAAAAACTACTAACGTTATAGATATAATGTTCCAGGTTTTTTTTATCACCTTTATTTTTGTTGTAGTAATTTTCTAATGTCCAAAGAACTTTTGTAAAGTTGCTTTCCCTGCATTTTTAAATATCTCTAGAACTATACAACTTAAAAACATGAAATTAGTCCCATTTTGTTTGTTAATTTTTTGTCTTTGATTAAATGTGAATCATGACCAATAAAGTTCAATCACGATCAAAAAATTTTTTTCAAAATAAAAAAAATTAACAAAAAATTAATTAAAAATTTTTTTGATTTGACATTGTTTGCATGTTTTAAGTCATATGGACACCCTCAAGCGATTTTACGAATTTTCCATGAGTGAATATCTCTTGCTGTATACATTTAGGGATAGCTTAGGGACTTACCTAAATTTCTCAAGTATTTTTATTTTTTTATACATGATTAAATTTTATTTTCAACTTGAAATTTGGTAGTAATGTTCATTTTAAGATTTAATAGGCTTTTAATATTTTTCAAAAACATTTTTGAATTAAACTTTTTCACTTTTTTAAATTTTGAAAAAACTTTTTGAAAATGATGGTCATGATGCATTTTAAATCAAAGACAAAACATTTACAAACAAAATGGATTTAATTTCAGGTTTTTAAGTTGTAGTTCTAGAGTTATTAGCTGTTTAAAAATGCAGGAAAACAACCTTACAGAAGTTCTTTGGACATTAGACAATTACTACAACCAAAATAAAGGTGATAAAAAACAAAACGTGGAACATTATATCTATAACGTTAGTAGTTTCCTATAAAAAAATCATGAAAAAATTAGATTGTTTTATCTTTGGTTTTTTAGTTGTTTTGTATAAAAATCTTCGAATTTAGACTCTTTCACTCCTCTTGGTCATCGCTTTCTAATTAAGTTACAGATCCCAAACTTTGCCTGAATAGTTTTCTCTGTAGGTCTAAAAAATTGAGGGGGTGCCGTGGCAATTTCATAACACTTTGTTTTTTCCCATAGAAAAGTGGGCCACCCTAATGCACAGTTTATAATGATTCCTCAATTTTAAACAATAACTTCAGTTCATTATGATTCTTCATGTGGATATCATTCTCCCAGTTCGAATAAGCAAATATTGTCATTATAAACGTAGCAACGTTTTTTTTAAACTTTAATTCTCTACATTTAAATATTAACGAGATTAGTATTAATTAGTGATACGTGTATCTATACTTAGTAATAGAGAACTAGGGTTATGCATCTAAAATGATCGGGTGGAAATGAAATATACATAAAATATAAATTTTTTATTCTATGGGAGAAGGAAAGTTCCTAGAAAAATAAACACGTTTTACTGAAATGAGAATAATATTAACAAGCTGTGTTGATAGAGTGTTTTTATAGTTTCTGGATATTATTGCTCAGAAAACAATAAGCTTGTAAATATTTTTAAAAGTATGATTGACATTTTACTAATTAAAGTTCTTGAACTAACACAAGCGAAAATGATTGCAAAGGCACTCAGCTGCATATCAAACATAACACCGAATTTACAAAACGATTCAACTTTGCTCTATGATTCCTTAGAACAATAAAATGTCACCAGCGCCTCCAGGCCCATCTCGCCCTCATTATTGCAATCCGGACCATCTAAGCATGTCATAACTCAATTTACACGATGCCGACATTTCGGATGCCGATGTTTACCATCCAATAATCGTTTTTGAGCAGCGCATATCCCAAGGACAAACACAAAAACGACTTTGCATCCCCCCCTCAGTCAGAAAGCAAACAGGGACACACAGAAAAAAATAATCCTTCATTACAACGATTATTTACCTTGCATAAATTAAAAATATGGTAATAAAACGAGCTGCAGCAGCAGCAAAAAAAACAAAGCGCTATAAATAAAGGGAGAAAAAAGGCTTCCAAAACAAACATGGTTGGAGGGCAAAAAAGTCGCAAAAAAGGAATCAATCTATACGGATTAAGCCTCATTAGCAATGTATTATTTTTTCTGCGGGGGTTCTTGTTTACTCAATTACGGCGCACAGTCATAACGTGATGCGGCATAAAATTTATTATTATTATTATTGTCATTATCACTCCCCGCTTTATTACAGGGAGGAGGCTTTTTTCTGTGCAGAGCCCCAACTGGAGTGGGAAAGGGGGAGCTGCATCCCTCCCCAACAAACAATGTCCAGCTGGGGAGGAGGGAGGGATGTTGACACAAGGCACAGTGGGTCGTTCCATTTTGGAAGGGGGTGGACGTGCCCTGGACCTCGTCTGGCCTCGTTTTAGAGTCGCGTCACTCTCCAGATGATGATGATGATGATGATAAAAGCAGAGCGGCTTCCTCCGGATTGAATGAACTGAGCTATGACTGAACTGTAAGATTTTTTGAAGAAGGGTCTCAAAGCGTTTGGTTTCTCACATCTCAGGTAGTGTTTATGTTACGGGCAATGTGATAAATCGGGCATTATTAATAATGCCCGAAGTGGTAGAAGGCAATGTGATATTTTCAATGGCATTTATCTATGAAATTTATCACTTTGCCCGCCTCCACTCTAAGCATTATTAATAATGCCCAATTACGTACTTTGCCCGTATCATTTACACTTATGTACTGTATTACACTTATGTTACTGTAATACAGTACATTACACTTATGTTACTGTACGGAAGTTCGTCAAGACCAATGGACGAATCACATAGAAAGACGTCATTTTGTTCCATATTTTATAGTGTTTTTTCTAATCTGTGGTCTCGCCTGATCGCCTTTATGCAAAGAAAATGATAAGCTTAAACGCTTCTTAAGGGAGGGTTCGTAAATAATGGTCTTAAATCAAAAATTATATAAAATGTTTAGATCAAAATGCACATAAACCGATAGAATTACACAAAAACGGTTTTACTTGGTGTGTGTCCATGGAAAGTTAAGGGTTTTAATGATAAGTTTCATAGATTTCGAACACATTTTTGTTCATTTTTAGGATATTTTTGGATGTTTTTATTAGTTTTATTCCTTTTGAAGCGTTGAAAACTGCACAAAACATTCTTTAAAGTATAAAGAGAATATCATACTTGTGGTAACAATTTTCATTTCATTCCATACCTAGTTTGTTTATTGTTGTAAGAATATAAAATAAACTCAACATATCTCGTAAAAATTTTTTGGAAATCAAAAAATGTGAAAATAATACATAAATGATCTCCTGTGTTTTATATGAACATTTTACATATCTAGGTTTAATAACCTAGCAGCTAAAGGCTAAACCGATTCCTTTTCATTTTTAATATCCCCTGTTTTACAAGCATTCTAAACTAATGCATTTACACTTAAAAAATTTTTGTTATTAATACCAGTGTTTAAAACATTTCAAGTACAGAAAAAAAATTCTTACATCCTTCAATTTTTTTCTTTAATAAACAAATAATATGTTACTTGCTTCGAATTCAATTCATAAAATAGATAATAATAGAAAATAAGGATGTTTATACGATTCAAAATGTTAGTTAGAATTATTTAGACTATTATAACAATCAGTTTATTTGATATAAATACTCAAAAATGTTTTGTCTAAATGGATTTTCCTGTCACTTTAATATAGAGTAAATAATTTATGTTATTGAATGTTGAAATCAGAGGTTACCTTTTTTCATCGTGGATTTTGAACAAACAACATGTAATGTGGACGAATGAACATCATTCAAACTGTGTAGCTTTTGAATATTTTTCAAAACAATCACAAATGTTATAATATTAAGTTAAATCATGCGAGTCGGAATATCAGTGTTAAAAAAGCAAACCGTGGAAGATGTTTGAAGCAATTTTAGTCTCTAAAAATTTCATATTTAAATTGAAAATTATCTAAACAGGATATGTAAAATATGTATTGGGATATCTTAAACTAGGTTAGCGGAAGGTATGTTGTATACATTTACTTGATATACTATGCATTATTTTACCGAAACCTTTTTGTAATGAATGGAACGTTTATGGATAATTAAATGAATCAAAAAATTATATACGTCATATTTCATATGGATTGTAAAAATATTGTTTAATTCTGGAACACACACACACAGTAAAAGTAATTTTATGTATTGACATACGTAAGAGTCATTCCAATTTTGTAGAGGTCATTTATTCGGAAGATAGATTTGAAATAATGATACTTGATATAACTTTGATATAGAAAGCGTTTGTAAAAGTAGCTGGAAATTTTCTCATTTATATTATATCTCATTGATGTTGGTAAAAAGTTGCTATTTCTTGGTTTTCGAAAGCGTTTCCGGTGATTAAAGCGACAAGTGCTTATTTTTTATTCAATCAAAATAAACCAGTGTTGTTTTTTAAACTCTATTTATATAACGGTATCGTGAAAACTCGGGTCAATGCAAAAACCGGTCAAAAAAATTATAACTTTACCAATGTAATAAATTTGTCCATTACTTATTGTTCATATTTAATTTGTCCTACATTGTTTCTTCCATAAGGCTAAAATTGATAGAAGGTTTTTTAAATTTTTTATCCAATCAAGGCTTAGCCTGCATTTAAGATAGAGATAAATTTAGGCATGTATTAAAAAAACGAAAAACAATCGATTTTTCGGGTTTGAAAGAGAGTGAAATCTATTTTAAAACGAGAACGAAACCACAAGGCACAAAGATATTTTTTAATCTCCTCAAAAAAAAACTTTAAAAAAGAACGTACATGTGGCGCACGGGGGAATATGAAACAAAACCAAACAAACCCCAATTTACATGTACCCTCCACGCGGCATTAACGCAACGGTAATATGCGCAGAAACGTTACCCAGCGGTAGTTTTTTCTCCCCAAACAATACAACAGGAAGGAAGGGAACCGTCCCCTCTACGAAAATTCACACAACGCAACCAACTTTTCTATTTCTGGTCCGCTTTCACACGAACGAGGCGCGTTTATATTTACGGAGTAAATACATTTTTTATGGGGGACCTAACGGGAACCCCTCTCCATTTCAAAAAATCGGCTGCAGCGGTGTACCCGCACCTGTCACCCACCATCCCCCATCTGCCTGGGAGGGGGGAGGGGCTGTCAACAATGCGCGCCACAAAGGGAAAGATGGGAAGTTGACCCCTGATCGGGGAATCTGGAACCCCAGAAATAGCGTTCACCGTTAGGCGTTTTTTAGGGCCCACAAGAGGGCGCTTTGTTATATTTTTATTTACCTATTTATTGTGGTGGTAGGGGGGAGGGAGAACCCTATTGTTGCGTCACAACCGGAAGAGTGGTCCTTGCGTCATTGGAAGCTTCCCGCTTGGGGTGCTTGGCGCCGGTGGGTGACGTTTCTTGCCAAGGTTGGCGAGATTTTGAGTGGGTTTGTTACGCGTCAATGTTAAATGTTTCTTCTTGTAATCAGGTCGTACTATAAAGTATTATGAAACGAAATATTTTTATGTTGTAAGACGCAACCAGCTGTGGTGCAGGATGTTTTTTGAGAAACATTTTTTAAAATTAAAAACAAAGATAGTTTAATTCGTTTCTATCATAGAGGAGATTGTAACTATAATTGAATGGGATATTTTGTATACTGCAATGAAGGAAAACTTTAGTTCTCAGAAACAGCGATAAAATCTAATAGGGATATATTTGTCTATTTCTAGGCTGTTTTATCTTTTCGTAAAATTTTAACTCAAATTTCCAAAACGTTTTTGTGGTGTAAAAGTGGTTTTATCTGGTTATCCAAGTGCACTTTCTCTACTAGCCATTGTTAGTAGACACAAAGTAGTTTTGTTCCATCTTTCATTCAATCATAACTTTTATCCAAAATATTCAATACGTATATTGAAGCTTTTAAGGTTAGTTTTTTTAATAGGAGGAAAAACATAATATTCATTTTTCAGCTTTGATAATAATTAACTTCGGATCAAGCGTTTTGAAAATTCTTTTCCCAGCTTTGATTTAAAAATATAAATTTGTATCATAAGAAAAAAATATATGTAATTTAGTACTTTTATAAAAGAAACAGATAAATATAAAAACCAAAAAACCTATTTTAAACTCCCTAAAAATTATAAAGGTACTCTAACTAAACTATACATGAAGCAATACTAAAACAGGCGATGGCAAAAATTTAAGATAGTTATAAATAGTTTTTTTAAAAGCAGGTAATCCAGATTAAAATTTCGGAAAAAAATACTATGCAAAAATCAAACCGCAAAACGTTAAATTCGGTCATAATATGCCCCTAAAGTGACAGTATCTTAAGAATTCTTAACTGATAGAAGCTTTAATCAATATTTTTAATGACAGAAAATTAGTTATTTATATTCTTAAAATAAAACATTTCCCCGATCACATAACAATTTCAAATAATATTTAAATATTTGGATCTGTTTTTTCTCCAAGGCGGAGATAAACAGCCAATTCTATCCCCCTCCCGAGACTTCCTCAAGAGAATACCGTTAGCAAGAACAACCCAAACGAAAAATAAACACCAAAAAATGCAAACCCCCCCTCAATGTCCGCATTGTTGGCCATCCATCCAATGCTTCAATTTTTTACCTGGCCTGCTAAATATGGGCCAACGCAAAGTTTTATTACAGCCAGGCACTGGCTGTAATAAAACGATTACTGCCAGGCGTCCAGCACTAGCGGTTTAGGGGGAGATATCCCGATATCTCCCCCTAAACCGCAAGTGCTGGAGCCTAGCAGTAATCGTTTTATTACAGCCAGTGGAAAAGTCTACGCTGCACCTATAGGTGAGTGAGTACACATCGCGTATGGGAGCTATTTCCAGTACAGATGGATCATACTGGCAGATGGCCGATGAGGATTCGAAGGCAGAATTTTTTTATTTGCTTATTGTTTGTTTACGGATGCTTTTTGGACCATGAGGAAGGAAGGTCCCTCGTGCGGTTAGGGGAGGAATCTGTGTCAAAAGAACGCCGCGGGGTGTTTGGGTTTTTTCTGGGTGACTCTTGGGGGATAGTTTGCAATCTGGGTGCTATGAGATCTATGGCCTATTCCTGGGCTAGTGGTTTTGCTATAACGGTTCAGACTGCTACATTTATGTGAATTAATTTGAGTATTTGGAACTTTGCAGATTGAGAATGCATTGGTTTGCACTAGGCTGTAGTGCTGATGAAGAATATTTGGATCTAATTATTGTTTTTCTTCATTCGGGGTCTTCTCCATGACCGAAATGAATATATTATAGTTTTGGATAAGTTATCCAAATCATGCAACTATCAAATGTATTAAACTCTAAATAACTATACACATTATATTATATGTTTGCCTGTATTTCAGAATACCACTATTAACTAAAGAAAACAAATATTTTCCTTGTTTATGCCTGCAAATTCTTAAAACTCGAAAAAGTATAATATTAATATTAAACCTTCTAACATTTTATTTTCTTTTTTTACCTTTTTATCAAAAAACACACGCTTAAAACTTTTTAGGTCCCTTCAATCCATTACTTAAGGTTTGGTGCTGGTAATAATTAGAAATATTCACACAATCTCCCATATATCACATTTCATAAAATTCAAATATAACCGATGGTAAAAATGCACACTATTTCAGTTACACATTAACATGTTATAAATAAACCCTGCGCTTGTAAAGAATGCTATGCTACATGTGTTCTTCTTCAGACGTCTAATTAAACGACTTCTTAAAAAAACGTCAAATAAATCACGAAAAACTTTTCACACCGTATCTTATTTACTATACCTCCCCGCCGAAATTCCACGCAAAAACAAAGTACTTAACCGTTTATTGCTTCTATATTTGCATCTCTCTCCAAGGTTGTCATACGTCACCACAAATAATTAACAAATAGAACACGACACCCAAAGATAACCCCAATACATTTTACGATCTCGCCATTTTAAAAAATTCAAAAATAACCGAAAATAAAAAACGAGCCGTCGAGTCAACACTCAAAAAAATAATTTTCAACCGAGTGAAATATCGCCAACGATAATCGCAAGAACAAAAAACCTCCACTTGCGTAACTAACGGTGCCCGCTCGCACATTAGCCGAAATTAAGCCATCCCGAGCAGGTATTCCGAAAATAAAAACAAATGAATATTCAGCCGCGTTTACACCAAAGTTTTCCACTAAGTTTTCCACAAGTTGCGGCAATTTGTTGCTTTTTTTACAAAATACAGCAACTTTTTCCGTCTTCCACTTGTGGAGAGACAAGTTTTCCACTAAATTTTAGCTTCGCGCGGAGTGTCGGTAAAGATCACCACTAAGTTTTCCACAAGTTGCGGCAATTTGTTGCTTTTTTTACAAATACAGCAACTTTTTCTGTCTTCCACTAGTGGAGAGACAAGTTTTCCACTAAATTTTAGTTTTCCGCGGAGTGTCGGTAAAGTAAAGATCAAAGAAAGTTGACAACTAAAAGTGGAAGATTTGTTGTTCTGCGCTTTGCGCTAGCAACTTGTTGGAAACTAGTGGAAAACTGTTTCCCCTCCACACGCCCCGGGCGTGACGTCGCATTTTATTCCTGAATAGAGATATTGAAAATTTTATTTAAAAATAACACAATAAGTTTTCTTTTAATAGCAGCATTTCTTTACTAGAAACTTTTGATTCCCTTTGGGAAAAATTCAAAATTTTAAGTTGAAATTGAAAAGTTGAATTGAAATTAAGTTTGTAATTGAAAATAGCCTCATAATACTTGGCGCTAATTTTTGTCCATTCTTCTTTCTAATTCTCTTGAAAACGTCTGGCAACCCTGAGTCCACGACCGTTAGTGCAAGTGTACTTCAACTGCACATGGTTTTGGTGACTTCGTGTGTGTTTTCGTTGCGTTTGTCAAGATGGAAGGCTGTAGTGAGAACGAATGGACCAGGACCCAAACCAGTGAACTAATTGAACTTTACCGGAGCAGAGAGATTCTCTGGAACCCAAAATACCCTTCATTTAGAGACAAAAATTTAAAACACTACGCTTGGTGTGAAATTGCAGCTCATCTGCAAGTTGATAAATTTGAAGTTCAGAAAAAGGTGAAGAACTTAATTACCGTTTTCCGAAGGGAGGCAAAGAAAGAGAAGAGTGGTGCCGGTGCTTCCCAATTAGTCAAATGGTGGGCATTTGAGTCTCTACTTTTTCTCAAGGACAAAACGACACCAAGAACGATCACAGAGGCCGGGATTAGCGGAAATAAGGTATTTATTGTTTACTATTGTTTCAATTAATAAAATTCACCCATTTCCATTTTTAAAAGTAAAATTTTACCCTTTTTAATACCCTAAATACTGTACACTGATTATAAATTATTTGTGTATTTACTTTTAGGAGTTGTTTTTTTAGAGTCCGTAGGCTAAGGTAGGAAAAATAAAATGACAAAGAAATTCAGTCACAATGATGTCACTATTTAGTTTAGTGTATGTGAGTAAAGGCCAGAGTTATTTTTTTATATTATTTTTTTTTGTTTAGGGAAACATAAATGAGCAAGACGCTGCTGATGAGCATATTGAAAATGAAAAAGGAGACCAACTTTATGAACTGTCAGCTACACCTGCTTCCTCACGGTTGTCTTCCAGCTACTCCAACCCTATCAGTAACAAACCCCCCGGAAGAAAGAGGAAGCTTAATCCTGCTGTTCAAAAGGCTTTTGATATCATGCGAAGTTTAGAAGAGAAGTCACTCACAGAAAGAGACGAATTCAAAATTTTTGGTGAGTATGTGGGTCACCAAATAAAAAAAATACGCAATGAAAGAGCAAGGTCAATTTTGAAACATAAAATATCAAATCTACTATTTGAAGCAGAGCTGGCTCAGGCTGATGACAGTAGTCAACCTGTCTCTACTCCATCAATGGATCCTTCCCGTTCTCTTTATGACTCTGAAAACAACACACACAATGAGATGTTGTCAGAATCCATTTCGGAACGTACCGACAACGGCTACGAAGACTTAGAAAAAGAGTGCGTTGGAAAAACTTTTTTCGAACTCTAATAGCCTTAAGGGGGTCCGGGACACAATTTTCTAAAAACTTTACTAATTAACTTAGAATCTTGAAATTTTTTATACTGATCAACCATCTAACAACTAACCGAAATAACATCAGAAAAGTATTCAAAAAGTTTTTTAAAAATTAAAAATTGAAATTACATTAAAAAAGTGGGGTTATTTAAAATTGATATAACTCAAAATAATATTGATAAATTTTAAAATTTGTTCACTTAATAAAACAGAAACATATTATCTGTAACTTGGTCAAGGCATTTTAAGACATATTATTTTTTTGAAAAAATATGAACAATTAAGTAAAAAATTCTTGAAATTTTTATGCAACTTTTTTTAAGAAATTCATATTTTAGAAATTATAAAAAAATTTTAAATTTCCCTTGGTCAACTTAAAGTAAAGTGTTTAAAAAGTATGTATTTCAAATTTCAACTCTTTACCTTGAACGGTTCTTGACTTATATCAACTTAAAGATGAGAAACAGTGAAAAAACACATCATAGAGAAAACCGGATTTTTTTGAATGTGGAAAATATGCTTGATATACCAAAGCAGCCGTCAATAAATTATTGTAACTACAGTTCTATTTATGATAGAAACATAGTTAAAGCATCATTTTAGGAAGAAAAAACATGGTTCCTTTTTAAAAGCAAAAAACTTTTTTGAAAATCTCACGATTTTTGTATCCCAGACCCCCTTAAGTTTTGTTTGTTTAAAAATAATGTTCTAGTTTTAATTTCAAGTAAAATTAACTCTTAGTTGTGTAAAGCCCATGCTTATAAATTTAATTTTTTTTTCTTCCATTGAGTTTCAATTGAATTGAATTTCAATTCTATAAAAAACAAATTTATGATACAATATTGCACTTTTTTTAGTACAAGCATTACTATCAAGATTATTGTTTTTAAAGTTTCTTATATTTTGCCTAAGACAAACAATTGTAGTTTGTGCCTTCGATATTAGCTAATAAATATGGTTCTTCTTGAAAATACCAGGTGATGATTTTATTTACCAAACACATTTTAAAAATTATAGCAATATGCTGAGTGGTGACTCAAATTTTCTACATTCAAGTAGCAAATCTGTCCAAATGTATTGTCCAAAAAAACTGTTGGCTGATATGATTCTTTATTGTTTTCATACAACCATTTATATTCCACCTGCCTTGGTTTCAGGTGTAGATTCATTGATATTTACATTACAAGATATCTTAAATAAATTCAAATAGTCTCATTATATACACGAATTTTTAGTATTCGTCTTGCCAACTCACTGAACCCTCTTTGTCTTTAAAGTGAGAGGCGAATTCTCCCCTTATTTCCTTTGCAATCTGAGAATGTTTTTTGGGGACACGCTTTAAGCGAAGAAGTGTGTCACCTGGCATGCCTTCCACCCTCCATTGGCCTGGTATAATGGTTCCCGTACTTGTATCCTCGTAATCAAAGGTTCCCTGTGGTGTATATGATGACGTAGACGATTCACTGCGTCTTAGGAAGTTGTGAAGATGAGCGCAGGCCAATACCACCTTATCAGCATGTTCTGGTTCAAGCAGCAGGGGTTTTCTTAGCACTCTAAAAACCACTGAAAGTATCCCAAAAACGTTTTCTATCACACGGCGGCCTCGGCAGTGACGGTAATTGAAATTTCGTTCTTGGCTACCCTTCTCATGTAGTCCTGGATAGGGCTTCATAATGTGTTTCTTTAATTCAAAAGCATCATCTGCCAGTAGTACATAGGGTACGGGAAGTTTTCTCCCAGGAAGGCAAGTACTTGGAGGAAGATCTAATTTTGAACTTTCCAAAAGTTCCTTAAGGGTGCTATTGTTGTATACTCCTCCGTCAGACAACCTTCCTTGGCATCCTACAGATACGTAGGTAAAACAATAGTTAGCATCAGTAACGGCAAGCAATACTATGCTGAAAAACCCCTTATAATTGAAAAAGTCACTACTTGAATGAATAGGTGCTTGTAACATGACGTGTTTCCCGTCCATACTACCGATGCAATGTGGAAAATTCCATTTATTGTTCCAATCACTTGCATGGTGCAACCATTCTCTTTTGGTGTCCGGTAACTGAAAAGAAAAAATCAGTTGAAAAACCACGATAGCAATAATATTGGGTTGTCCCATAAGTTCTGTTACTTTTTACAAAGTTTCGTTTTTGAAAATTTTTTAATAAAAACTGGCAATAGGTGGAGATTTCAAACAAAGGGGATTTTGATGCATGTATATTTATGAACATAATGTGGGATTTTGGTAGTTATCGTGATATTATTTCTTTTCAAAATGGTGGTTTGAAAAAAAGACCGCAAACGACGATTTTCACGCAATTTTTTTCTTTTGTATTAAAAACTAGGAAGAACGCATAATTCATGGCTAAAAAAAGTTGTACTGTATGTTTGAAATGGTTAGTTTAAGATGTCTTAGTTTCAAGATAATTCGATAAGTTTAACTTGGGAAATTTTGGTCTCAAACATAACATCTTTGCAAGAAACTTACCTCAGTAATGTGAGTCATTTCGAAGAAATTTTCACGAAAAAAAGAATCAAAATCAATAAAAAAGCTTACGAAATGCCCAAGTATTCAAAATATGCAATATATATTAAATTATATCTGAAATTAAGTTCAGAAAGTTTTGCGCAATATTTAAGCGCGCAACGTTTTAACTTATCAGAATCACACTCGCTGAACTTATGCTAAGCGAACAAAGCAATTATTTGCTTCATACGAAAACACTACAATAAAAACAACTCGTTGGAATTAAGAAATAAATCAATTCAACGGCATTATGAAAAGAAGTTTTCAATGTTTAAACCGTTGAAACAAGCATTATGGTTCAAAAAACATCTGCCTTTAATTTGCTTCATACCAGCTGCTTAGAAAAACAATAGGCGTGCTTTAAAACACACGTAAAATTACCAATATATGAAGTTTTAAAGTCAAAATTTCCTACCTTAAACTTATCGAATCATCTTGAAACTATGACATCTTAATCTTAACATTTCAAATATGCAGTAAAACTTTTTTTAGCCATGAATCATGCGTTCTTCTTAGTTTTTTAAACAAAAGAAAAAAATTACGCGAAAATCGTCGTTTTTGGTCTATTTTTCAAACCGCCATTTTGAAAAGAAATAATATCACGAGAACTACCAAAATCCCACATTATGTTCATAAATATACATATATATAAATCCCCTTTGTTTGAAATCTCCACCTATTACCAGTTTTTCATAAAAAATTTTCAAAGACAAAACTTCGTAAAAAGTAACAGAACTTATGGGACAACCCAATATAAAGTCTAAAGAATGGGAAAGAGGGAGTTGTAAGGAGTGGTGGGACTGTAAGGTACTTGTACCTTTAATAATGAATATTTAAATCATAGTACTAAATCCCCCCATTAATTTTTGATGTCAAAATATCATAAAAATAATATTAATTAATAATGACTAATAAATATTTATTATTTATAATAATAAATAATGACAATTTCTTATGTAAAAAATATTTACGGCTTTGTACTCGGCTTTAATAAGTTCTGAATATAAAATCAATGTTTATTGACTTACCTTGATATTATCCTTCAGTACTTCTATCAAGGCCTTACAAACTTCAATCACAAACAGTGAAATGGTTGATTTTGAGATTTTAAACAAATAACCGAGACTTGTGTACGAATCTCCAGTAGCCAAAAAACGTAATGTAACTGCTAGCTTTTCTTGTACAGGTACTGCTTTCCTGTAGTTTGTGTCACGTTTCTTGATCTTATGACCGATCATTGATACCAAATACTCAAAGTCACTACTGGACATTCTCAGAAAGTTTTTGATACTCCCGTCGCACCTCAGCTCACCACTCAATGGATCAACGTCATCTTCTCGAAGATCAGCTATCATGTCACTTCCACTGTACCTATCCCTAGCCTTCAACGAGGGTCTCACCCAATATCTTCGGGGACCTCTCGTACAGTGGTTGGCTATGATAACACAGGCAGCCGCAGCAATAATTGCGTCTTCTTCTTGCGACATCGTTGACATTACTGCCTAATTCATGAGACTACCGCCTTTCGCGCCAATTCTTTGGCAACACGTTTTCCACTTGTTGCTATAAATTTGAGAAGAGCAACTTTTAGTTGACAACTTTTAGTTTCTACAAACAATGTTTTCAACAAAAGTTGACAACTTTTAGTTGTCAACTTAGGTGTAAACGCGGCTTTCCGGTTTGACGAGGAGCGAAAGAGACCCTTTTGCGAGCCCCCGTTGTATCTACCAGCGATATGGAAATCGTGTCCTTGGCATGGGGGAGAGAGAAGGGACATTGAAATTCTGGAGCGCTCCCCATAAAGAAGTCGAGAGAGATATCTTTTGGAACTGGAAGTCGTCATCTTGCAGGAATTCAGATGACCTATTTCGAGGGGCTGGTGATTACTCAATCGGAGAGGATTCGTTAATGGCCGGTCCCTGGAATAACTGAACTACCAGTGGGATTTTTCGAAAAAAATTTATTATTGTTATCGAATAGGAGTGTTGCACCTTTCAGGGTCAACGGATATGTAACGCAGTAAGACCGATGGGAAGAACGTGAACGTTAAAAAGTTCAAAAAAAATTTGTGATTGGAAATAATATGGTTATTTTATAGATTCACTGAAGAACAATTTAGAAAAATATTACTCTAGACTTTTAGAGAGACGTTGAGTAAGGTAAGCACTATTAATATTACTTTAGAAGCTTAGATTTTAATTAGTGATCTCCATTTTATAAACTCGAAAATTAGACATTTGTATAAAAAGACCAATTATAAGACTTCAATTACACTCTTTGAAGAATTCTCAATCAGTTCTAACTGAAAACATTTAGGTAACGACATGTAAGATACTTCTTTTCAATATTAGTTTCAATATTCAAAGAAAAACCCTTTCTTCTATTATCACCTGACTTACGGTACGGCCGTATTCACTGGTAACCTGACCGGCGCGGCGCGGCGGTTAAACTACAGTCAAGCCTCTGATTGGCCAATGAAGAAAAAAAAACTAGTTTTCCACCAATCAGAAGTTTGACTCCCGGTTAACCGCCGGTCAAGTTACCGGTGAATACGGCTGTAACCTAACATTAAGGTTAACTTGGCCTTGAATCAAGCTTTTTCAACCCCCCTGATAAGCTTAACACTTTGTTTCCCTTTTTAAACTACCAATAATTAAGGCTGTATTCACCACTAATTTGACCTACGGAATCAATCTTTTTCAACTCTAATAGGCTGAAAACTTGTTTCCACTTTTTAACTACCAGTTACGGTTGTATTCACCTCTAACTTGACCCCAGACTAACCCAATCCTTTTTAACACTCGAATTGGCTTAAAAAACTTGTTTCCCCTTTTCAACTATCACCGTTTGATTACAATTTTGATTTCAGGTTATAACTTTAGGTTAGGTTGGTGATGAATACGGCCGTTATACTACATTTACACATAAAAAGTTGATCTTGTTTAAGTGCTAATCTAGCTTAAATATAGCATTGTCACCATGCTTTATTTAAGCTAGATTAACACTTAAACTAGATTAACTTTTCATGTGTGAATGTAGTATCAGGGTCCATTTCCATTTTAAATGTGGTATCGACTTCGGCGAATTAGATTATATCCATCAATCATGACTGCCATCCTTGGGTTAGCTCTTGATCTATTTTCTGATTGGACGAGGCAACATCGCGTATGGAAACGAACCCTCAACACTCTCCATCAGCGACGGTGTTTCCATAATGCATCCCGTATACAGCAGCACAAGAAAACAGACACTCCTCGCCCCATTTAGAGAAACAAGAGGCCCCAGAGAAACAATACACACACTTACTCGCACGGAAAACAAACTCTATAAAAGCGGAAGAAGAGGTAATAAATATATTCAAAGTGGGGAGAAGAGATAGAGCCGTGCATATCGCTTGGAGAAAACAAAAACGGGGGACTTTTTAGGCCAGTGAAAACAGCATAAGGCCAAAAAGGGTGAAACGGCACACCTAAAAGTGATTCGCACGCGGCGGAAGAAGTGTAATAAATACTTGGCGAAAATAGGGAAGGGTGCACGAAAATACGAATCACCCCGAGAAGGGTTTGGATTGCATCGTAATGCATGCGATTCGAGTATGAGCGCACGTTTAGGGGGCGGAATACCGATCTGGGTGGGACGCGTGTGGACTGGAAAAGGACGGTCGTGAGGGGGTGTTGGTGGACCTTAGGAAATATGGAAGGGGCGAGGTGTCGCAGTTTTGGGGTTTTTTTTTCTCGGAAGTGTTGAAAGTTTTGTAGGTGATGAAACGTGACAATGCCTGGTTCGTTCTTCAGTTTTCGTGATGATATAAGGCAGGTTGTTTGCCTGGAAATGTCATGTCGGTATTGTTTTATCTAAGAGATAAAAGATACCTTAGGGCCTCTACATACTCCCAGCACAAAATCCCGGCTGGAGTAATTCGATCTCCCGCACGTGGTTCCGTCACAAGCTTGGCCATACAAAAACGGGGGAGATAGCGTTAATGATCTTCCCTGTCAGAAACGTAAACACATCTCCCCTCGGACACTTCCACCCCCTTTTTTGTATAACGAACGCTTAGAGGGGGGGCGCGTGCCGAACAGGTCAAGGTTCAGGTGATTTATAGTTTTCCAGCACAGCCGAAATCCAGATCCACTATAAAAGAGCCCTTAGGCTAAGCGCGCACTAGATACTTTTGTCACGGTGACAGAGACAAAATTATCACCCTGGCTATTGCAAGAAGCTATACAGGGTGTCCCACGAGAAGTGGCCCAACCCTTTAACTTTTGAACCCCTACAGATATAGTCATGAAAGTGGGGTCTAGGTATAGTAAAGTGACCATGCCCTATCCGATGAGATATTTTTCAACGCCCTCTAGCGGAAAATTTAGGAGTTATAATTTTTATTTTAAAAACTGTGTGAGGTATGTGAAAAAAGTCAATGACTAAGTTGTAGAGCATCATCGATTTAGTAGGAAAATACACCTTAAGCAGAAAAATATCTTGAATAAAATCCCTAAAACGCACGCTCAAATAGGTTGAATTTACGTAGATTTTACGTCTTAAAACGCTCCTCATGAGGCGAAAATGAGAAATTTTCAATTTAATGAACTAAGAATGCTTTTAGTCATTTACTTAAATCATAAAAATAAAAATTTCTCATTTTCACCTCGTGAGGGGCGTCTTAAGACGTAAAAACTACGTGAATTCAACCTAATTGAGCTTGCGTTTTAGGGGTTTTATTCAAGATATTTTTCTGCTTAAGGTGTATTTTCCTACTAAATCGATGATGTTCTACAACTTAGTCATTGACTTTTTTCACATACCTCACACAGTTTTTAAAATAAAAATTATAACTCCTAAATTTTCCGCTAGAGGGCGTTGAAAAATATCTCATCGGATAGGGCATGGTCACTTTACTATACCTAGACCCCACTTTCATGACTATATCTGTAGGGGTTCAAAAGTTAAAGGGTTGGGCCACTTCTCGTGGGACACCCTGTAGAGCGCGCGCATAGGCGACGAGACTCTTGGCCGATTGCCAAGAATTTCCTCATAGAAATGCATTGCTCTCGAGTGATTCAAGTCGCCGCGACGGATGTCTCTAGTGCGGGCTTAGCATTATTGTGGAAACTGAATATATTTTTTAGAATTATAAAACAGTTAAGGTCGCTTCAACAATTTGAAGAAACAGACCGATAAGAAATGTATACAATTAACTTCTGAGGTCCATAGAATCGGAGTCTAGGGAGGCCACATCCCTCAAAGATCTCTCTAGGATCAAATAATGACTGGAATATTCTATACATAGGGAGGGACCCAGACAAAACTACCCGAGCAGCACAGCTACCGATTATAAGAAGTTTTTATTACAGGTTAACCTTAGGTTAGGTAAGTGGTGAGTTACGGCCCTAAGATGTTTTGATTCCGAGTTAACTTTACGTTAGGTTAGTGATAAATAGCCGTTTTTTTTTCGTTATTTATTTATATTTTTTAACATGGACAAGGATATGAATACATAGTACGAATATTTAGAAAATAAATGGAGACCAATGCCCCTTACGCAGTCCACTAATATGTCCCTAACTAACCAATTAAAAAAAAGACCAAAACTAATATGAGAAGACGTTCTTATTCGGTGGTTCGAGGAGGGTGGAGAAGCCCCCGGTCACGGAAGGGTGGTTCGCGGGCGATATCCTGCCTGCCGAATAAATAAAAACACACAGGATGTCGCAGAACAATGATAATTGCCAGATTGCGATCGCGATTACGGAACTGAGAAGGAAGGGTCGTGTCCTGCTGCATCGCATTCCGTTACGAGTTGAGAGGGGACGACCAAGGACACAGAGGTGTTGATGATGTCAAGAAGTCGTCATTAAGGTGTAATGTTGAACCCCAAGTCCTTTTGAAAAGTCTTTAAGAAAATTAGTACCAACCCAAGCAGCACAAACGCTCAAATTCGTTCAATTTTTGTCATGTATATGGCCCAATTTCGTTTACTTTTAGTTAGCTAACCTTGACATATTTTGAATGAGCTGTACTACAACGAAACAATTTTTTTAAATTCTCTTTTACCCCCCGCTAAATATACCTTTCTTTATCAGATGTCAAAAACGAAAAGTTAAAGGGGAAAATCCCTTAAATACCGATCTTTAACAACAAAAAACAAGATATTCGTTAATTTATTTTCCAACAGTGTGCATTGCAAAAATAGTAACTTTTTCTAAATATTTTGTACGGGATATACTTTTAAAAAACCTTCACACTAAAATGTTAGTTAGGTTTGTAAAATATGTGGGTATTGAAGGTTCGCTGCATAAATCTTCGTTTTTAGTAAATTTTTGTCATTATTTATGTTTTAAATAAAAACCGTACGATATTGTGAATAGGTAGCTGCAAACGGTTCAGCATTAAAAATAATAGCTACTCCAGATAGAAATAATGTCATCTAAGGGCCCCTTCACCAAAAGAAATAACTGAAGAAGTTGCTAATCTATGGAATTAAATTTACTTGATGTTTTTTATCAGGGTCTAGCTCTAACATTATGCTAGCCAATTACTTGGGAGATATTATTAGCTCAATCCAACATATTAAGCCAGCTTTTAAGTGAGAAATACTAACTTACAAACTGCTGTTTTTAATTAACTAATTAAGGTAAAAAATACCCATGCCCTATTTCTTTCCCAGAGAAATGCTGGAGTAAAATGTGGAGCTTATAGTAGAAACTTAGCTTACCTGAATTTTTTACGTGATATCCGATAGAAGGGTAACTAGTTAAACCCTTTTGCAATCGTCACATTAATTTTCTTTCATGCAAAGTCTGAAATAAAACGTTGATTTTATTGTAAATGGAAAAAATAGTTAATTTTAGTCAAAAACAACATTGATAAAATTATAACGTTTTTGTCTTCAACTTCCCATAAAACAAAGCGAATTTAGCTACAATCAGACAAAAAGTTAACTGTAACTGTTCGGTTTTTGCGCACAACACCATACGCGCTTTAAGGAAGAACTGTTTCTGTCTCACCCTTTGCACACATAAAGTTTTTAGTCCGCCACACACCATTTCGAGAAGCATCTTATCTGTTAAAGCCTCCCCCAACTACTAACAAAGTGCGTTTTACAAGCTGACTGACCTAAATAAGGAACAGCGATGTGTGTTGTTTCGATCGTAAAATTGCAGCCAAACAAGGCACATGTACACATGGTGAATAAACAACATCAGTTTCTAGTTTACACAGAAAGCTATTAATGGTAGAGGTCTTACCAACCAAGACTCTCATGCAAATAGGCAGTTGAGGTTGTGGCCTGCAGAAAGTGTGGGCAACATAATAAACCGAGCAATGATAAAGTTTACGAAATAATTGTGGTTTTAGTGAGTCATAAGCTGAGCTTTTCCAAAAGTAGAGTTGATGATGTTGGAAGTGAATAAACAAAAACAATCTCAATATCTCTTTATCTGTGGAAAATCAGGAGAGAAGTCAGAAAAAGCATAAAAGATGAAATATGAATGAAATAGCAATTTCTTAAATTGTTACAAATCTATGATCATTACCCTAAAGCGGAAAAATTAAATACAGCCACGAAAAAAACACAATGAGATAGGTAACTTAGAAAAGCTTATAATTGTGAAAATCAAGTAGTTTAAACAGAATTCTTATGGATGAATAGGTTATTATGTAAATAAAATAATAAAACACTGTAAATTTTTAAAAGGTCAAATTCAGAATGGAAAAGTTTAATGTTAAAGTAGGCGTTTCCTTAGTAACCAGACAGTTTCTCAAACATTTAACTTAGTGGACCCATACATTCTCAAACTTTTAGATAATCTTTTGTATTAAAAATATTCAAGTGATTTTCATCCTTGAAATGAAATATCGTCAATGCAATTTCTATCATTTCACTTTGCTCATTTATTCTAACCCTCATTTCAAAGTATAAGCTAAAGAATTTGCCACTGACCAGGGAGTAATTTCAACACAAGTTGTTCATCTTAAACAATATAGATACTACAAATACTTCTCAGAACGACACGTTCCTTCGAAAAATTCCAACTAAATCACGTATATTAGCCGATAAAAAAAGACTGAACAGGAAAATATCAAAATTCCTCCTAATCCAGTCTCACGAAACTGAATCCCTGGCAACGAAGCCAGAACCATTTCATCAGGGTCCCTCAAACCAGGAAAAAAGAACAACCCATGTGGCCTTAGAACAAGAGAGGGAGGTTCAGGGGGTCGAATGGAACAAACTGCGTGGCCGAGACCATCTCCATTCGACAGAACAATGAGTGATCCCTGGCAACGAGAGGCCCTCGCCAGGTATTAACATACAGCAGCTTCTACGCTCTGAAAATTCCAAAGCGTTGATTGTTTACGAAAGGGGCCAGAGAAGGGTTTGGCGACCTTCAAAAAAAGACCAGAAGGGGCCTCTTGGTCTTATCGTGCTGGAGGGGCCCCGGACACCCTTAAAAAAGGGGGCCAAGGCGCTGTGGTTCAACCCGAAGGGGCCCCAAGCAGCTTTTTTCGCGTTCTCAGATGGGGTTTCTCGATGCCATTGGCCCTGGGATGTTTAGAAATCAGGTTTTTGGAGGAGGCTTTCGGATGCTAGGCAAATGCACATTGGAATACAGAGCAGCTCGTTTTATGGGAGGGAATGTTTTATCTTTTTGGGGTAGGCCAGGTTGAAGAGGGAAATTGGGATGGGAGACCACCTGAAAATGGCGTTTTAGGACATCTTTGACTTTTTAATTGGATCATTAGACTAATATTACAGTATTCAATGTCTGGAAATCTTAAGATCCCGAAAAATGTTTTGAGATAACAAGGAATAAGTTTTAAAGGGAAAGGATATTTTTTCGCGAGATGTTATTTGAGATAATCAGATTATACTGTATTTACATAAACTGTGTAAAATTTGAATTTTTTTGAATAAACTACATAGTACTTTTCATTATAAATTATATTTGAAATTTAATAATAGTTTGAATAATTTGCCTTCTTATTAAAAACCAACAGCACATGTGTGGAGGATATTTTTGCATTAAAAATAATAATTAACTTAACTTTCAGTGAGCCGAAATATATCTAATACAAGAAAAGGGAAATTGTTACTCATAATTTTAGAAAAAAAAATTTTATGATCTAGAAAAATGCCCAATTTTTGCTTAGGAGTCAACATTTACTACTTCATAAAGGTTTCAGGCTACACTTGCCAAAAAAGCTAGTAATAATGGTAGTAGTAAGTAATGAGATACCGAAAAATGTTGATGTCCTCCAATCCTATTTTGTATCAAAATTATAATTATAAAATAAATGATACAACTAAATGTATAAAAAATATTTCCCAAAATCTAATCCAAACTAAATAAAAGAATATAAAATAATATCCACTTGGATAAAACTAAAATAGAATGTTGTTGATTTCCTCGTTTAGAAGTTAGAAATTAGTTTTCTCTTTTTGCGATTCCACAACAATCCCTTTACCTGAACACTTCAAACACGCATGCAGTTTTATCAGATGTTGCCAAAAAGTGGGACGAAATTAATTTTGAACTCTTATGAAATATCAGGAGGCAGGCGAATTATGATTATATTGATGACGGAATTTTCCAGAGCAAAATAACAAGTCTCTTTGAACACGGGAGGAATTCGAAAATATTTTGTTACTAGTTACGCAAAAAAAATAATAACCTCAGACCTATGATTAAAGTAAATGAAAACAATATTTGTATAATGTTGTTTACATTCATTTGATATTTTTGATTCAGAAAAAAATATTTCAGCCAACGCAAGCTAAAAAATCCAATATAAGGAAATAAATTAAACAAATTTTAATGAGGTTTCAAAATACCTTCTGTAATTTGTCGTCAACAAATTATTAAACCAAAACAAGAAATTGATATTTTCTATTAAAAAATTATCTTCAACAGCAATTGCTCCTGGATAAAAATTAACAGAAAAACTGTAATTATTATAAGGTTAAAATTTAAACTTAAAAATTTTCAAATATGTTAACCATATTTAAAAATGATATTTACAGAATTTGATCTTAAATGATGATTAAAAGTAAAGAGACTTGGAAATTTATTACTTTTTATGCTACTTAAATGCTGTTAGTATTCCAACAAATAATTATTTTTAATAATAATGAATACTTACGAAGCGTATAAATCATCTTATAATTGCTGAAATGCAATACGTATTGTTTTCGATTCACATGTAATGACTCAAAAAGGTCAGAATGGCTTTAAAAAAATTTGTATTTAAAGAATTTCTTAAAATAATGCTTCATATTCAGAAATAGATAAAAATAAATGCGGATTTTATCTAAACTAATCTACACTACACACTTTTCTGAAAAATAGAATCTAGTATTCAAAAATACAAGGAAAATCTGAGCTTACACAAATTAATTAGATACTTCAATTTGTATAAAAAACACGATTTTTCAATGAAAAATAAATTATTATTTTAAATGCATAAAAATAAGCACAATTCATTTTTGAAGATAATTAATTTTCTCTTTATTATAAAAGCTTTTGTTAAAATTTGAATGTCATAATCAATAATTATCCATTTTAAAAGATGTCCTAATTTTGTTAAAATCTATTTTTGGATAATCGTGCTGTGTAAACGAAATAAAAAAAATGAAATAAATAGCCCTAAAGTTTTATTCATCTTATTATTTGTTTACATAAAATTTTCCCTTAAAAAAAGTTAATTTCTTTTTATTTCGAAAATATTTATTTAGAATCCGATTTGAAAGTTTTATTTTATCCCTATTTGAAGTAAAATGTTTTGTTCTTTAATAGTAACACTATTATACAGGATAATTTAAATTTACTTTTTAAAAAAGTTTAAATAATTAACCCAATTTTAAAGATTACTGTGGTTTCAAAAAGCTTAAAATTAAACATGTTTTTAATACAACTACATAAAAAACTGCAGGTAGTGACACGATATCAATGTAATATTGATCTTGATTGAATAAAAGATTAATAAATATATACGTTACATGAGGCTAGTTCAAGTTTCTGATTAATTTGAAAATTCTAGAGGTCTTAGTAATTTTTTGGGGGGAATGAGAAAAAATTTTAAACCCCTCAAGAATAAATACTATGTAAACAAATTCAATTTATAATTTCTAGAAATTTTGTCAATGAAAATTTAAATTTTTAAATTTAATTTCACGTAACTAATTAACTTTATAAAAGGGAACCATTTTTCTTTTTCTTTTACAAAAACAGTATGAATTGGCCAACATAAATTTACATATTTTTAATGTTAATTTTTGAAATAATGCACATATTAACTTAATTTAAAAACAGCAACCAGTTGTCAAACAATCGAGCACATTTTCTCAAAACAACCCCTGCGAAATACGTAATCGAAATAAATTTCACCAAAGTTCAAATTTAAAATATGCACCTCTCTATTCGAAAGCATTTTTATACAAATATTCTATCAAAAAAATTTATTTTTTATTTTGAAATATTTTTATTCAAGTTTTGAAAAGCCCTTAAGTATTTATAAAATAATCAAAATTAATTAATATTTTAGCAAAATGCGAATAAAAATTATTAAGATAGTAAATAATTGTGTGTGACCTTCTTTTAATATAATTTTTAGATTTAAAATATTAAGAATTAAGTTTGTTATTTCAGTAGTTTCAATAAATTAAATCTTTCAAGACAAATTCTTTCAAATTTTTCTTTCATTTTACCTTTTTTTCTTAAGAATTTTTCTCTATAGAAACGTATCCCTGATACGTATAGGTAAAAAACTTCTCTCCCAAAAAAACTTCATTTTAGTATAAAATTATGGAACTAAATACTAACTTTATATTTAAATTAACTGCATCTCCAATGGAGATATTTGACAACCCCAAAAAACCCATACAAATATTCTCCAATATTTGCAAGAAAATTATGAAAAGAAAATCAACTTAAACATGTAATTTTAAAACTATAAATGATACTATTTAAAAAATAACGCACAACATTTTTATCAACCAATCAAAAACAGCTAACCAGGCAATCAAGACAATGATTTTCACATCACTGCCCCAAAAAATAAACTTTAAATAATCATGCAAACGAAAATTAAACGTAATTTTTAAAAAAATGCACCTCGCTTCGATCAAAACAATATTTTGCATTTACCGAAATAAAATCCAAACTGCAACATCAAACAGTCATAAAAAACTTCCTAAGGGTGAAAATTTTTCAAATAAATGATTTTAAAAAGACATCACAGCAATAGTTAAAAAAATATACCGACGAGGTGAAACAAAAACTAAAAACAATCAAACAACAACCATCTTACAGTCCACCCCCACCCACACAAACAAAAACACGAAAACTCCAAAAACTCACCTCTTTCCAAAAAAAAACCGGACCAACACCAAACTTTCCTCCTTAAAAAACTTTCTCCTCAGGCCGAAATAATAATCCGAGGAACAGGGAGCGAGCGCGCAAACCCGCCGCTCGCCGTGGAGGCAAATTCAAAAAACCGCCGGCTAACTCCGCACCGCGCTCACGGAATGAGAGAGAGAATTATAATGAAAAGCGCACCACCAGCGGGATAAATAATAATAAGAGCACAGAAAAAGATCCGCGCATCCCCTACGCCGAGGCCCCTTTGTTGCCTAGCAACCAAACATCCGGACCAGGAGGGCCCCACTAAACACAACACGGCCTGGGTCCCCCAAAGATTCGCCCCTTGTATACACTGGGAAGATCGGCCCAATGATGCTGGTTTTAATAGGGGTCGTATAGCGGAGGCATCGGGGGTTTTAGGTCGAGAACTTCGTGCGGAAGTTGATGATTATTGTGTCCCCTCGATGGTCGCTTTTTATTTACGGTAGGGTTTTTATCACCCGATTAATCTGGTGTGTATCATATCGTGCATCACGCGATGCTAGTGCAACAAGTGTGAGACAATGAGGGAGGTGGACGTTTGACAGTTAAGTTTTAGGTGGGATACTACACCGAGGTTCGGATAACTTCTTAGAGGTGTTGATATTGATCTTAAATGTAACTATGCACAAACTAGTTTCTACCGTAATTCAAAATCAAAGTTCAACCATCATGACCCATCATTAACCTTTCTCATTATTTCTATCAAAAAACTTTTACTTAAAACAGATGGATCATTCAGTATTTTTACTTGTAGTGTTCATTTTTGAAGGAATCATCCAGAGTGAACACTAAAAGTTCCAATTCGGTGTGGATTGGTGTTTCACTCTTTACTCCTTCACTTTTCTATGCAAACCAGCGATTCACAGGTAAGAATCATTCTGGATGAACAGTGAAAGTGAAACAGTGTGAATGAGCCTGGAGTTACAATTATGATTTCACTGGAACCAACTAGTTTCTACCGTAATTCAAAATCAAAGTTCAACCATCATGACCCATCATTATTAACCTTTCCCATTATTTCTATCAAAAAACTTTTACTTAAAACAGATGGATCATTCAGTATTTTTACTTGTAGTGTTCATTTTTGAAGGAATCATCCAGAGTGAACACTAAAAGTTCCAATTCGGTGTGGATTGGTGTTTCACTCTTTACTCCTTCACTTTTCTATGCAAACCAGCGATTCACAGGTAAGAATCATTCTGGATGAACAGTGAAAGTGAAACAGTGTGAATGAGCCTGGAGTTACAATTATGATTTCACTGGAACCAACTAGTTTCTACCGTAATTCAAAATCAAAGTTCAACCATCATGACCCATCATTATTAACCTTTCCCATTATTTCTATCAAAAAACTTTTACTTAAAACAGATGGATCATTCAGTATTTTTACTTGTAGTGTTCATTTTTGAAGGAATCATCCAGAGTGAACACTAAAAGTTCCAATTCGGTGTGGATTGGTGTTTCACTCTTTACTCCTTCACTTTTCTATGCAAACCAGCGATTCACAGGTAAGAATCATTCTGGATGAACAGTGAAAGTGAAACAGTATGAATGAGCCTGGAGTTACAATTATGATTTCACTGGAACCAACTAGTTTCTACCGTAATTCAAAATCAAAGTTCAACCATCATGACCCATCATTATTAACCTTTCTCATTATTTCTATCAAAAAACTTTTACTTAAAACAGATGGATCATTCAGTATTTTTACTTGTAGTGTTCATTTTTGAAGGAATCATCCAGAGTGAACACTAAAAGTTCCAATTCGGTGTGGATTGGTGTTTCACTCTTTACTCCTTCACTTTTCTATGCAAACCAGCGATTCACAGGTAAGAATCATTCTGGATGAACAGTGAAAGTGAAACAGTGTGAATGAGTCTGGAGTTACAATTATGATTTCACTGGAACCAACTAGTTTCTACCGTATTTCAAAATCAAAGTTCAACCATTTTTTATTTTAACACATGACCCATCATTAACCTTGAACCCATTATTTCTATAAAACACCTTTTCTTAAAAATTATTGCTAAAATTTAAAAATAAACTGTAATTTTATTAGTAGCAAAAATGAGAAAACGCCATGGTGTGCATAAAAATGGTGTCATTTTATTAAATTTGATTGCATACTTGTGAAGTTAAGTATCCATAAAAAATATACCTATCATTCACCAGGCGCGGATCCAGCACGGCTCCATAGGGGAGCACTTTCCAAGAGAATCACCTTTACCTTTTGACAAAAAATGTCAAAATGTGTGGGATTTTTAAAGAGTATCTTGCAAGATCCCGTTCTGGTACCGCTGGGGTGTATAATTTTAGGGGTCCTCCGCCAGAAAATATTTTGAAATTTGACTTATAAAAGTAGAAATTTAACTCATTTTGAGAATTATTTGGGGTCCAAGGGGATCACTGTCCAGAGTGCCCCTTGGATCTGTGCTTGTTATTCACTGATTTCCTATAGAATTTAAATGGAAATGAACATCAAGATATATCTATTTACATTATTTAACTATAAAAAGCATATTTCCTGAGATATGACATTTAATAATAAGCATAAAAGGTTAAAATTATTCAACTAAATATAAATTTAAAAATTCTACGATAACAGATGAGGCAATAGCAGATGAGGAGATTCCTTCATGCATACATAGTAAAATAATGCCGAAAGTGAAGCACTAACGAAAAATTCCGAACGGACATCCCGTAACAAATAAAAAAATGAAGAGTTAAATGCAACTGCAAAAAATTTGAAAACGAGCTAAATTTTCCTTTTTTAAACATCGTTAAAATATCGCTAAACTAAAAATTAATTGCGAAAATATAGAAAGAATTACTCGAAGTTCACATATCTTTATAACATTAAAACATAATGTCTAGGTACAACACTCGTTTTAAAACACTCTTTGCTGGTTGGCACGTTTAGGTGCTTGGTTGACTCTCTCTTCTGAAGCTTATGGAGGAAGAAAGAGGGTCAGAGTGCCCACACCAACGTTGAATGCCTCCCACACAAAAACGGAGCCCCAACCCTCGGCCTCTCTCCAGCCCGCGATGATGATACGGTCCCCCGCACGGACTTTATTCCCATTCAAAAAGGACCATTTGAAACAAAACAAAAAAACAAATTGCGTCATCCCGGTGCCCCTTCCACCTGATGAAAAAAAAGAGGGAGAAAGAAACCTCTACAGAGAGGCCCCGGACCATGACGTCATGCAAACATGGATAGGCCCCTTTGCAAGCCTCTCAGCGCACAACAAAGAATTTTGAAATATTTTTTTATTTTTATTTTTTGGCGTGGGGGGGACGAAATGTGATCGGCCAGCGTTAATCCACTCGATATAAATGCACCCCTATGAACCCCGTGGTTGGGGGTGTTCTCTACTTCCCCCTGCAGCGTTTTAAAACTGTCCCGGTTTCTATTTCGGTTTTACGCATGAGGTGGAGTGGACTTAGATGAAGAATTAATCAATGTCGAAGCATCGGTACGGTGATGGGTAAAAGGTTTTCAGCTTGACTAAAACGGGACTAATATTTTGAATACTGAAAAACAGGGTTTGGATTTCTCTTGATCGCTAACACCTGGTTTAATAATTAAATTTTGAGCAAAATACTAAAAGTCAGGCCTGGTTCGAGGCATAAACCTCATGATCCGATTTTGAGTTTTATAGGTTTCAATTTCAAAAATTATGTGATCACTTTTTTATAATTATCAATTTCAAACCCTTCTGAAAAGGAGGTTCTTATTCCAAGTTTTAGAATTCCGCCAGTTTTCGATTAGAAAGAAAACCAATATTCACAATTCAGTGTTTGGATATCTATAAGTAATTCTTGGTGTCACACATACATAGCTAGCCGCCATATTCACCTGAATTTTTTCTTCTCCGGATATAACAACTCTTTTTAAAGTTTATTTTAGTATAATTTTTGTCATAGATCCACGAATATCAAAAGTACCAATAATAAATTTAACATAAGCAATCGAAATATAAATTTAAAAACTTTAATTTAGTCTCAATTCAATTTAAATAAGTATTTTAACTTGGTCTTTTTTCAAACATATATATATATCATATATATATATCATATCATATATATATATATATATATATATATATATATATATATATATATATATATATATATATATATGTATATATATATATATATATATATATATATATATATATATATATATATATATATATATATATACAGGGTGTAAAGGAAAGTCCCTTTACCCTGTAATAAGTTGCTAACGGAGCAAGCTAAAGCTATGCAGTTAAGGTAACGGTATAGTAAAGGGACTATGCGCAATCGAATGCGACCAACCGCAGCGCCCTCTAGTGGAGATTTTAGGAGTTAGAAATTTTATTTTAAAAACTATTAGGAATTTGTTAAAATAGTCAATTACAAAGTTGTAGAGCAGCATCGATTTAGTAGGAAAAGACACCTTAAGCAAAAAAATATCTTGAATAGAACCCCTAAAACGCGCGCTCAATTAGGTTGAATTTACGTCGATTTTACGTCTTAAAACGCTTCTCACGAGGCGAAAATGAGAAATTTTCTTAAATAAATGAATAAAAGTATTCGTAACTCATTAAGTCATTAAATTGAAAATTTCTCATTTTCGCCTCGTGAGAAGCGTTTTAAGACGTAAAATCGACCTAAATTCAACCTAATTGAGCGCGCGTTTTAGGGGTTCTATTCAAGATATTTTTTTGCTTAAGGTGTCTTTTCCTACTAAATCGATGCTGCTCTACAACTTTGTAATTGACTATTTTAACAAATTCCTAATAGTTTTTAAAATAAAATTTCTAACTCCTAAAATCTCCGCTAGAGGGCGCTGCGGTTGGTCGCATTCGATTGCGCATAGTCACTTTACTACACCGTTACCTTAACTGCATAGCTTTAGCTTGCTCCGTTAGCAACTTATTACAGGGTAAAGGGACTTTCCTTTACACCCTGTATATATATATATACAGTGCTCGATTTCTAAAAAAAGAGGTACCGGAACGGTAAAATTATTGGTATCAAAACTGAAAAGGCGAATACTTTTTAATACCAAAACCTGAGCATTTATTTTCAAATTTAAATTTATAAAATTAATTCAAATGTGTTGTACTAGTTTAGGAAGAGTGTTCTAACTCTTTATACACCTTTTTTTACAGTGGGTTATACTTTTTTTCCAACAGGGTGCCTCCTGAAGGAGGTGAGACGCCTTATCCTTAATGAACCATAAGTGTTGTATATTTTGCCAATAATGCGTAGAATATAATGCGTAGTTATGTCCTTAAATGGTAATATTTAAGATGTCCCAAATTTTCTTTGTGCAAATGTGCCCAGCGATCTGGTGAATCTGGTTCAAATAAAAAAGAATCAACACCAGGAGAGGATTGTGGGTAGTTCAAATGGGGGTTCACAATCATGTTTTAAAAGAACAATTAAGTAAAAACCTTACAATTAATTCACAAATATTGTTATTTGCAAAAATGATAAAAATGCATCACAAATATTTTTAAAATTTGAAATATGCCTTTTTTATACTTTTTTAGTAGGATTCTTAATGTTAGAGGAACTTATCTGAAAATAAATCTGATAAGTTGAGCTCTATATAAGTACAAAAAGGGGGTCTGGGGGTTCTCCCCCCGAAAAATTTTGGAAAATTGACAGTAAAAACAGGGTTTTAATTCATTTTAGGACATTTTTTTTTCGTACATGGAAAGGTATCCGCTGGCCTGATGAACGGGTCTCGCAGGCCGTAGTTTGGAGACCCCTGAAATAGAATATAATTTTTTTTTTCCGAAAAAGAGGTTCCGGAACGGCGTTCCGGACCGTCCCGGCTGAAATCGAGCCCTGTATATATATATATATATATATATATATATATATATATATATATATATATATATATATATATATATATATATATATATATATATATATATATATATATATATATATATATATATATATATATATATATATATATATATATATATATAAGTAAAAAATTCATCGATTACTAATCAAAATTGGCATAATTATCAATTATAATCAATTCATCTGCATTAGCATCTGGTTTTTTTTTTTTTTTTTTTTTTGTGGTATATCTGGCAGCAATCTTTTTTCGGGTTTTTTGAATTCTTTGGCAACATCTTGCCTTGTTTTTCATTACTTCGAATATAAATTCGTCTTGAAACCATCGTAAGTTTTACTTTCTCCTCTGTTTTCTTTCCCACGGTTCGGACCCCGATGGCCGATATCTATTCCTTGGCGTATATCGCCCTATCGGCCATCACAGAAAACCGTGGTTCGCTGGCACCCGGGGTTCCTGATGAAGTGGGTGCCGGCTAATTCTTTGTTTTTTTAATTTTTGTTGTCTGGGTCTGCTTCTCAGGGTAATTATGCCAATTTTGATTAGTAATCGATGAATTTTTTACTTATTAAGGGAACTGATTTGCATGGCTGCATGGCGCCGGCATGTTGTGTTCATTTTCTAATTCTTTAAAAATAATTTAGAATGTAATATTATATATATATATATATATATATCCTTTCTCTAAAATTTTATCATCGTCAACTTTAACTATGTTCCTGTCCCCCTTGTTAAGAGGATAAGGTGAACAGATTAAGGAGAGGAATAGAAAGGTACTATGTCTCTTCATTCACAATTTATATCCGCTACATAATTTTGTTCGTATTATCAATGCTAATTGTAATTGTTTTAGTTCTAAATTTCAAATATGGCTGGGGAATCTTAAATTTTAAAATTTTGCCGTTATTTTTGTGACAGGTATAACGAATTAACAGCAGTTATGACGCATAGTAAAATAATTACATTTTACTATCCTACGAATTATTTTTTTAAATGTAGCCAATGACAAGGATTTTTTTCTGACAGGAAATCCTCTTAATCTTCCTACGCTTACAGTTATCTTATCAAGAACCAAATCTATTCACATTTTAATGCATTACATTAAAATACATTGAACAAAAAGAATTTTAAAATGTTTTGAAAATTTAAACTAGGAACTAAGAGAAAATTCAGAAACATTTAAACCAATAAAAGGTGTCTAAACTTTACCTTCATTACTTCATAACTTTACTTCTTTACTTTTCCTTCATTTACTTGACTAAGTTTCTATGTAAAGTATTCTGCACAAACGGCTATCAAATAATCCAGCTTGATGGTCAAGACGCGGGAAATTAAATCCAAAGAGCAATATTAACTAGTTTTTTTCAAATTTTTTGAGCGCATTGAAATAATGATGGAAAGAGAAAAAAACGACGTTTCCCCCAAATGACGGAAAAAAGACCGACGTTTCCCCCAAATAATGGAAAAAAGACCGACGTTTCCCCCCAAATGACGGGGAAAAGACCGACGTTTCCTCAACGATGGAACTTATCCGGCAACAATGTTGTCGAGTAATTTCTTTCCGTTTTTTAAAGAAAATATTTTCACAGTGTAGGAAACCATAGAAGAGAGAAACGATTCTCCAGTTAAAACCAAAGATCCCTCAACTACTGTCTTGTCCTGTTCGATGGGTGACCACCGCGACACACCACGCATCCCGAGCGGCCCCCTCCGACCCAGCATTCCGAGGAGGGAGGCAGTGGGCATTCCGGGCCTCCCGTCAAGGTCTCTCTCCCTCCTTATCGAGGAGCTCCTTCGTTTTCCCTCCACAGCCACAGCATCTGCGAGATGCCAGCTTTGTTAGTTTTGAGGGGAGCGAAAGGGGCCAGGCCGGTTTTTTGAGAGGCCTGCTTCTTCCACAAATAACGGAGGCCCCTCTCTTTTCTTGCTGCGCCAGAAACGCACCAAATGTGGGAGTTATATCATCAGTTTTTCATGCAATTTCAAGGTTTTTATAGAGAACTAAAGAAGGTTTAAAATTTTTGGGGTGAAAATTTCAAATGGATATTTTGGAATCAATGTATCTGCCTAAGCCGGAAATTCAGTCCAGAGGTGTTGCACCCAAAGTGCCACTTAGGAATTTTTATAAGGGACCGTTCAAATATTATGAAAGCATGTTTTTGGTCATTTTTGCCCCTCCTCTCCCTTGTCAGGAAATATGTTACGTATAATATTTGAACAGCCTTAAATGAAAAAATTTTATTTTAAAATTTATTTATTTTATTTTTAATTATTTTTAAAATTTTATTTTAATAAAATATTTTGTTCAAACGTTTAAGAAAATCAGGGGTTTTGCAAAGACCTGACTGCAGGCTCGGATCCAGCACGGCTCCCACTTTTTCAGACAATACATCTCCTTGTGTTGCCATTGGGGGTATGAGGGTCCTCCCGCAGAAAAAGTTTTAAATTAGACCTGTGAAAGTAGTGTTTTTACTCATTTTGAGAACCTTTTTGGGTTCCCAAGGGGGGCACTGTCCAGAGTGCCACCGCCCTGAATCCGCGACTGCCTGATTGGTAGGCTGAGAATGTTTGAACCTCCCATGGTGCCGTTTATTTAACTGTCCGTTGACACGGCATTTTACTAACTAACCAATATTACTGAATATATACAGACACTTATTTTCTATCGAATGTATGTAATGCATATAATTATCTTCGAAGATATTTTGAGTGTTTTTCACTTTCGTCAATCGACAATCGCCATCCACACGGTAAACATTTCAAATGATACAACATATTTAGCATGCAGTAGATAATAAGAATTCTCATATCTTCAATTTTGTTATGACAACATAATGGGTAGTAAAATAAAGGAAAGTTTCTGAAACATAATATGCATTTTAAACAATATATAATTATTTTAATAAAGTACGAAGAGCTATTGTTACAAAACAAGGAATGTTTTAAATTAACAATGATTTCACTATAAATAAAGCTTATCAAATTATATGCGTTTTTATCTTTAGAATTTTATCTTTTTTAATTTTAATAATTAAATATATTTGGTTATTGTTAAAAAGTTGCATAAATTGCTATTTAACTTACTCACACAGAAGTGATTTGTTGCGAAAGTTGCAGGAAAATACGAACTGCATAAAGCATAGAACTCAAATGCTAAATTATCACAAACATTTTTTTATTTGTTGATTCATAAATTTTTATTACATCATTAGTTTTGAATAAATATTGTATGAAATTAGAAATATCTTGTACAGTAAGTAAACTCGCCTGATAACAAAAATAGTTTAATTTCTCAGTAAGGAACTTTTCAGTTATTATCTTATTAAAAATCAATATAACAGTTTTTGACGCCAAAGATAAGAAACTTAGCCAAAAATTTCAAACCAACCCATAAAATTATTACAGTTTTTTTGTCAGGAATACAGTAAAATTTTTTTGAAATATTTGTCTCCTCAAAAATTTGGCGATTTTGAACCAGAAATTTAACGGAACCGCTTAGTATCTTTTTGTAAAATCGAGATTCATTGCAGTTACGTTAACTTAACATATTTGGTATTAGCTATGCTACAAAGAAAGTGGCCTTTCTCATAATTTTACTATCATTTGGAAAAAGCGATAAAAGAGAGTAAACGATTTTGGAAAAGATAATAGAAGAAAAATAATTAGAGAAACAATCTATTTTCGAATTAAAAAAGACAATTGGAGAAGTCAGAATTAATGAGAGAGAAAAAAAAAATAAATACAGTGATTCAAAACTCATCTGCAAAAATGAAAGGAGGCATAGACGATTCAGACTTACAGAAAAGTGGATCCCGGACGTTAATCTTCGGGCGCTAGAATCAGATAAATATTTAGGGTAGAAATAAAACTATAGTGCAGATTATCATGATTGAACTTATTTACAAAAACTAGATAAAAGTTTTGTCCTCAAGAAATCGTTAAAAAGTCAATAAAATGAAAACTTTACTGCCCAATCATCAGACGGACTTTTAAGATCTAAAGCTATACCCAGCATGATATTTAGCACTGGAATTTTATTTCTATTTCCATTTGCCCCCTTCAACTTACCTTTAATCGCTACTGACAACATTTTGTCCGTACTCTAGTGCCTCAAGATAGATGCCCATCCCTTTGAAGAGTAATGCTGAATTGTCTTTGTCCCTTTCATTTTTGCCAATGAAATTAGAATCTACCTGTATATTATTTAAAAATCAAATAGGGGACCATATTCACAGCCATCAGCATCGGCGTTAAATAGCAGCTAAAGAAAGAAAAATAAGCTTTTTGCTGGATCTGTTTAGTGTTAGTGGAATCATTTTTTGACCTGGGATTTAACATGGACGCCGATGGCTGTGAATATCATCATCATATTGTGAATATCCTCATCTGTCCAACCTAATCATCATCAGTGATTTAGTAAATTATAAGTAAAGATTAATGTTTTATATTTTCCCCAGCATGGGGTAGGAACCGAAACAGCGGTCACTTCGATTTGGCCCGAAACGCAGTCAACTAAAATCATCGCGCGGCCTATTTAAATCCTTATCGAACTGTGGGAAGATAGAAGGGGACTCAAAGGGTCATATATGTAGTAGACTACTTTTGGTGAGATGACAGCAACCGGCCACTGCCAGGCTTGTCTGTGAGGACCGCTCTGCTACAGGAGTAATCTACTACATTTCTTCTGGAGTCCTCTTCTTTCTCCCTTCCTCTTGGTGATTTTGAAGGATCTTAATGGGTCACACGATTATTTTAGCTGACTGTGTCCGGAGCCTTTGTGTCTGACCACACTAGGCGAATCGATTCGCTCGACTCGTTAAGTTAAGATCCATCGAAGAAGGGAAGTTGAGGGGCGATGCACTAGACCAGCGTTTCCCAACCATTTTACTCTCACGGAACGCTTATGACAATCTCCGAGTTACGGGGAACCCTAGCCTTCCTTGTAACAATATTTTTTCCTAATTTTAATTAATATTTAAGTTACTAGGGGACTCTGCTCTCTGCTCGCTATCGTTATTGTGATTCCGTCTTATCAAGTTCATGACATTTTAACTCGCTCACTAATTGGAAAACTCATTAGAAAGAAAAAGAGAAAAGAAAGAAGAAAGAAAAAGTCCCGGCTTAACCGGGAAAATCGGCAGCTATGTTATACGGTTTTGACAGAATATTTTTAAAAACTACAAGTTTTGAAAATATTCCCTGGAAAAATTCGGCTGATTGATCCATAACTTATTTAGGGTTGTAAAAGGAGCACTAGAAATCGGATCTCTCGCGGAACCCCGGTTGGGAAACCTTGCACTAGACTATGTTAACGACTTCGAGAGACTCGAGTCACCCAGTGTGGCCAGGGACTTTAAGTCTGCACACTCTGGAGCTACAAATGTCGCAGAAACCATTAAGATCCTTTGGGGTCATCCATAAATTACGTGAGGTCAAAAAGGGGGGAGGGGTTTGGAAAAATCTCACCAAGGGGGGAGGGGGTTGATTAAAATCTCACGTCAACTTTTTTTAACTTAATTATAACTGAATTAGGTGCTATGAAGCACAAAATGCAAATAATTTTTAAAAGTTGTAGGTAAATCTCACGCGGGGGGGAGGGGGGGGGGTCCAGATTTTGGAAAAAAAAACCTCACGTAATTTATGGATGTTAATTAATTAAAGGGGACCCGAGGGGAGATGCACTAGATGCGGTTGAAGTTGAAAGGATGACACCCGTTTTCCTCCGCTACATCAGGAGTGTAGTGGAGTCTTGGGGATCGTCCCTCGAGTCACCTTCCTTCTCCCATCTGCTTCATAAGGATCTTAATGGTATGGCCAGGAGAGAGTGATCATAAATGCCATCACAACCTCTTTTTTGACTTATTTAGCTGCTTGGCAGGGACGTAAACCCCAGTTCGAAATCCAAGACAAATGCCAAAAAACAACAGAGGCCTTCTTTCTTTAGCAGCCTCAACATAAACACCTCCAAGTAGGGGTGTTTCGGCGAATCCAAACAACAGGCCAACGACGGTGGAAAAAAAAAGCTAGTGCTGCACCCGTTGCTCACCAAAGAGCTGCAGTAAACAGCGGATTGCTTCGAAAAATAAACGCTGGGCGGCGCGTGGAGACAAATGCTTCTATTTCTGGAAACATGGGGTCTTCTTCCTCACCATCATTTATCGTCTGGCGGCAGCAAACAAGGCGAGGAGAAAAATCGTTTGGTCATTTGGGCCCCGACGCCTTTTGGATGTTTCTGATTTTGTTGGGGATGCAGCAGCATTTCTCTCTTCTTCTTCTTCCTCTCAATTCGTTAGAGCGGACGATTCGTCGTTGGACAGAGGAATGGTCCGTCAGCGGAGAGGACAACTTACTCCAGGGTCAAATGAGAAATTTCTTTCGGACAGTGCATATACGCAGAGTCGTTCTGGAAGTGTTTGTCACTGAGGAATCGTATAATGTGGCAAACACCTTTTTTCTTACATCACTGAAGATTGGTTTTGTAAAGAATAACCGACTTGGGTTATGAAGCTCGCGTCAAAGAATAATTTGAGAACTATTGACCTAACCCCTTTATTCCTAAGCCGCTGGAGATTACTATACCATTGAATCCCGTTAAAGATTTGGGGAGGGGCTGGGACTGAAAGGGTTAGGTTAAGTAAATATAGTTAGAAACGTCACTGAAGTTAAGACCTTTAGGCTAAGCGCGCTCTAGAGACTTCTGTCACGACGACTGAGACAAAATTATCACCCTGGCTATTGTAAGAAGCTAGAGCGCGCATTAGGCGACGAGACTCTTGGCCGATTGCCAAGATCTCGCCATAGAGATGCATTCCTCTCGAGTGACCTAGTGTTATAATCGCCGTGACAAAAGTATCTAGTGCGCACTTGTTCCCAAACAACCCAAATGCTCAAAATTCGTCCACTTTTGGTCACTTATGACAAAATTTGTTTATTTCTAGATGTAATTAAGCAAACTTGGCATATTTGGTATGAGTTGTGCTACTAGGGTTATTATACCTTTCAGGAGTAAATCCAAGCTATCCGAATTCATCAATAAATATCAAACTATGGTCAAGACAGAAAACTCTTTTATTTTCTGTAAATCCTTTATGCATAGAACAAGAATAAATATCATTTTTATAATTCAATTATAAAAAATATTGAAAATTCCACTCTGTACCAGCTCTTAAAGCTTCTAAATACCAAAATAGAAATCAATCAAGTACAAATACTAAAACCTATTTATAACTAAATGCATGCGACCACTGGACAACTTCTTCAGGGGTGCAGTATCTAAATAGGTTTACCTAAATAAAGTTACCTATTAGGTTTACCTAATAGGTAAAACCTAAATAGGTTTTAGTATTTGTACTTTATGCATAGAACTTTTTAGTTGTTACTCTTTGGGTAGTTTTGTATTGAATTGCTAGTAACAAAGTCAAGAACCAGAAGAACCATTAAAGATATTTAAATGAAATGGATGTCCTGTTTTTCCCCATCTATCTCCTCTTTCTCTCTAACCTTTCTGTTGCATTCTTTCCTTCTTTATCCAACCGCATAAATTAGTGTTTCCACTAATCCGAACCTCCATCGATGTAAGGCAACAAAAACGACGTCATTTGGATTTTGATCTGTTTTACAGCGTTTCCACAAATTGGCCATGCTAGATTACCGTGATGCAACAGAGGAGAAGATAGATGGAAACGCTGCGAGAAAGAAGCAGAGAGATAAAGAGAAAGGAGATAGACGTAAAGGAGGTGGTAGAGGGAAAGTTAGGATACCGCTAGGGAGGATCGGAAAAGTGGAAACGCTTCTTGTGGAGCGACTTTTGCAGTTATTGCGATAATATTTTTTGTAAGATTTATTAAGTGTAAAAAAGGCGTGTGTAATAACTACTTAGCAACTGTTTTCGCATGATCATTTCAATAATAAGTCAAGTCTAAACCAAGTTCCAATGGCTAGAACAATGCTATGAAGTTTACATTCATTTTTTACAAAACAAGCCAATACTTTTTTTCAACATTTCTGATGCGTCACTGAGCAAAAATGGGTAGTTTTACTAAGGTAATTATCCAATCATAAAATTCACACATCCAGGTAAATATTTAAGAACTCTCCCTCGTCCACAAACTCTATTTACCATTTATTGTTTTTAAAATTTGACGATTAACAAACAAGACACAACCTTTAATAAGTATCCTGCACGAACTTGAGAAGATTTATACCAAGCGTCTTAGTCACATCACCCCTGGAAAGAGATTACCAGCCAAACAGAGACAACATGTTATTCCGTTGCACAACCAAATCAGGGGATTTCGCCATCACCCAGCACATAATCCGCAGTAAACGTACTACAGGCGAAATACTTGTACTACAGGAAAGCAGAAAACATCATCGTCAGCTGAAGGATTAAGTAGGAATCTATTGTAAAAACAAACTGCTTATGGAAAGGAAGTGGTATCATTGGTCAAGACTGTGCTCGTCCTAGTTGACTCTTGAGCAGCTGAGAATACGTGATAACGGAGCCTTCGCTGGCTTTTCATTGGCTGTCCGAAACCGGAAACGGAGGATGAAAATCAACGATCTTTTAGATTTTATGGCGGAATACCTTGGGAGGAGTAAATAGATTTATTTGATTTTGCTTGTGGGTTTGATGTATGGGTTGCAGAACTTTTGCATGCAATGCTGAAGTTTAATAAACTGATTGCAGACAAATTTTTAGCTTTTGTAAGTGGAGTACAGTGTGTATTTCCAACTGCCCTATTATTATTTATATATAGGGTAAAACGCAACAAAAAATATTCAGGTTCCACACTTTTTTACTGAGTTATTGAACCTTATATAACGCTTAATCGATTGGCTCCCGTTGTGAAATTGGCATAATGGACATTGCCTAAACCTTCTCTCCTTTCCTTTATACATGGAATTTTACAACTTCCATGCCCGCTCATCAAGTCCCCTAGCTCGTTACGGGTGCATTTCCTACCCCCCTATTCCTAGGCGTGTGTCCTACCGTTCCTGGAAGTTATGAAACACTTATATGAATCACTCTGTACTTTAATTCCTTTATAATATCTCTATTAGAATATTTCTCTAATTTATTACGATATCACATATTTTTATAATATCTCATTCTTTCCTTTATTACAATATTTTTTTTCTTTATATCACCTCTCATCATCTCCCTTATACTATCTCTCTTGTTTTCTCTTTGAATCTTTCCCTCTCTTTCTTTCTTTAACCCTTTCAATCCTAAGCCACGCGAGATTACCATTGAATCCTATGAGAAATTTGAGGCGTCTGATAGAAAGGAAAGGGTTCATACAACTCACGTTCAATCCTTTATACTATTTCTCCAAAGCATCCCTCACATTCGCTATCTCATCATTAGTCACATTACTGTAACTCCTCGATCATAAAGTTGAATCCCATCATAGTGAACCCTCAAAGAACTTAATAAATAGTTCACTACAACAGGAGTAACACTCCAAACTATATTATTATTAGTATGAAAGTTGCTGGAGCAGTGAAAATATATTTACTTAGTTGCGGAGTTTGACAGTATATTTTCCCCCAGGAAAAGGAGTTTCTTCAAGGGCGGATTTAGTAAGGGTCAAGCTAGAGACTTTGAAGAGGGTATGATGTCCTTACCATAAAAAATCAAATATACTTGAAAAGTGGGGTAGGGGGCATTGCTCCCTCCCACTCTTCCCTAAATTCACCTATTATTTTGTTTCAATAACTTTTCACGTCTATGTGCCAGAACCACGTCCAAGTTATAGTAAAAACTTAACACAGCCCCAGTTTTTCTCGAATACAAAACAAGACCCTTCCCAAATGACCCTTCAGATAAAACGGAAGCACGAATACGCAGGGATTGAACGAATCATAACAAGACAAATCGTCCACTTTGGGACGATTGAGAGGGATGGTCTCAAGTCAGCATCAAGACAGATAAAGAAACCGACAGAAGGAAAAAAACACAAATCCCGGTCGGCTTTCCATCCAACCCTCTTCTTCGAGTCACCCAAAATTCAAAAAGCCCACGCACAGATGCGTCCGTCCCAAATTAAAGTTTGAACAAATCAAACATTTTTTTCCACTTTGCCTAAGCACACATCGGCGGAAAAAATAACAATGCCTTTCGCTTTATTTAGACACGCTTGACGCTCCTATACTCCGGTGGGAAAAGAAGCAAGGCTTTTGCTCTTTAATTTTTCCCGAATTCGGCTTTTTTGCGTGCCTCTAAAACAAAAGGTAGCGATTCTTCTTCTTCTCCTTCGAAAAATGTTGGCAACCGTGTAATTACACTCCCGCCGCTGCCCCCTTATTTACCCCGGACCTGGCTAACCACAAGATTGGGTGGCAGTTGCGGTCACTGACAGTTACGAAACCCCAAATCCCCGAGCATTGCAAACATTGAATAGGTGTCTGAAATGTCATTTTCATTCCAAGTTTATAAAAAAGACGTCAATAGGTATAAACTCTATTGTACTCAAATCCCAAATTTTATATTTTTTCTGTCGATTTTACTAGTGAACACTCCAATAAGTCAGAAATTTCACGGTAAAGCTTTTCAAAAGCATTATTAAAAATCGCCGAACTTTTATTTATCATATTGATGTTTTCATCATTAAAATTACTAATTCACAATTAGTACCTTTATTACTTTTATAAAAAACTTGATTCTTTTGCCTCAGCTCAGACTTTCAAAAATTTTTAAATAGTTTACTAGAATGTATATGCATTTCCGTAGTCAAAAATTTTCATTCTATCTAAAGAATAAGTTTTTATGATTTTCTTTTCCTTTTGTTAGTTTTTTATCTGTTTTTTAAAACGTGATTTCAAGCTTACATAGCATTAGAATAAGATTTTACAAGGAAAGATAACCTAAACCTCATAGTGAACTTGCAATGATAGCATTTGAGAAGAATTTTGATAAATATTAATTTGCGTTATTTTAAAACAGATTTAATTCTTGACTGGTTTCGAAATTTACCTTGTCATTTCGACAAGAAAAATTTTCCAAAACAATCCCTGTAGACAGGGCTCATAGTGACAGAGTGAAAGAAAATGTTGCAGATTTGCGTCAAAAGTATAGGACAGAAACCAAAAAAGAAGACAATTTTCAAAATGTTCAGATTTTCCTCGTTTATAATCACATACGAATTAACAGTGCAAATTATGATGTAGAGTAGAAAAATACAGGAAATATAGAATAACTATGAACTCTGGGAATATCTCCATTACAGGGTTCATACTGTATCTAACAGAGTAAAATTCAGGAGTAAATTACTACAAAATCAGGGAAGGTAATGTGAATATTTATTAACCTTAAACAACTTTTTATGTTACGAGTAGAATAGAGTTCAGAACGAAGTATGGAGCAAGGAATTGCAAAAGTGGTTAGAATTTCACATTAAAACGGAATTTTATCGATTAAAAACAATTATTCCCACTAAATCGATTATAGAACTTCGTTTTTCCCTTAGACAGATGTCTTTCAGAAGTCAGAGGGTACATTCAGGAGAAAAAACCCAATTTTCCGGAGTTATAAGAACCCTTAGAAAATAAAATTTCAGGAGTTTTCAGGAATTTCAGGAGGCGTACGAACCTTGCCTAGGGATGTAAAAGAATCGTTCGATTCGATTCTGGAATCGATTCTTGAGGTTCGATTCTTCCGTTTCTTGGATTCGATTCCTGATATCCAGTATCGAAAAAGTAGAATCAAACTTATCTGTTTCTATTACAAATTAAGGATAATTATCAATTTAACTAATAACCAGTAAAATATTAATTAATTATCAAAACACTAATTAATTAGTGAAAAAAATGTTTAATTATCTGTGTTAATTAGAAAGATAAGTACGATTCCTGCTGGAATTGATTCCTTCATGATTTCGATTCCTTGGTATCGATTCCTTCGGAAATATTTAGAACCCTAACTTTGCCATTAAATCTCTCTGAACCAAACTGTCGCCCAATTCAATTGTCATGACACTCCGCTACCTCCCTGCAAATAAATAAACACCGAAGGGGGGAGGGCAAAAAAACAAATTCCATCCATCCACCCACTCGCTCCCCCAAACACAGAAACCACCGAGATTTCCCTCTCATTCGGTTTTTGCCATTACACCCCTTTTTAAAGTCGTCCGGACGAATCCAATTGTCGGTGTCACTGCTTGATAGAGCGGTCTCGGGGGAGGGTCGGCACAAGTGGCCGTGTAGAGAGATAATTGTGTCTGGGGGAGAGAACAAATTTCGGGGATGGTGGCTGTCAGATTGAGGTCGCAGTGATAGAGGGTCGCCGCGGAAGGGCATTCGTCAGAGAGAGGTGGGTGCTGTGCATCCTCCTTAATAACACGATTTCGGGAGGCAGCTTTTTGACAAATCTGTGTGTTTAATAATGCTACATGCGATTATGGGAATTTTTTTCTGAATGAGATGCAAAAGTAACTAAAAGTTGAAGGGTGAATAAATAAACAATTTAACTATGTAAAAGATGTATAGCATCATCTTATAATTAGATATTTTCATTTCCGTTTTTTAGACTGTTGCAGTTTACCATGGATATGATTTAGAGATGGAGATCATTTAGGAGGACTAACCCATGATGATTAGGATGATTTAGGAGGACTAACTCATAATGATTAGGATGATTTAACAGGACTTACCCATGATGATTAGGATGATTTAGGAGGACTAACCCATGATGATTAGGATGATTTAGGAGGACTAACCCATGATGGTTATTTAGGAGGACTAACCCATAATGATTAGGATGATTTAACAGGATTAACCCATGATGATTAGGATGATTTAGGAGGACTAACCCATGATGGTTAGGATGATTTAGGAGGACTAACTCATAATGATTAGGATGGTTTAGGTTTAGGAGGAATAACCCATAATGATTAGTATGTTTTAGGAGGACTAACCCATGATGATTAGGATGATTTAGGAGGACTAAACCCATAATGATTAGGATGTTTAGCAGAACTAACCCATGATGATTAGGATGATTTAACAGGACTAACCCATGATGATTAGGATGATTTAGGAGGACTAACCCATGATGATTAGGATGATTTAGGAGGACTAACCCATGGTGATTAGGATGATTTAGGAGGACTAACCCATGGTGATTAGGATGATTTAGAAGGACTAACCCATGATGGTTAGGATGATTTAGGAGGACTAACCCATGATGATTAGGATGATTTAGGAGGACTAAACCCATAATGATTAGGATGTTTTGCAGGACTAACCCATGATGATTAGGATGATTTAACAGGACTAACCCATGATGATTAGGATGATTTAGGAGGACTAACCCATGGTGATTAGGATGATTTAGAAGGACTAACCCATGATGATTAGGATGATTTAGAAGGACTAACCCATGATGATTAGGGTGATTTAGGAGTAACCCATGGAGATGATTTAGAGTGGCATATGGTTTGTTATGTTATTTAATTATTATTATTAGTTTCAAAGCCTAGTGGTTAAGGCAACGGTTTCGGGATAGGAGGGTCCCGGGTTCGATTCCCGACACCGTTGATGACTCACGGAGTATGTGCTCGTTAAATCTGTGGGTCCGAAAGTCCTGTGGTCGGTAGCAGAGCACTTTACCATTTTAGTTAAAACTGTTGATAATATTTGAATTATTTCAAAACTACCGATCTTGTTTAGTTTTATAATTAGAGTCCTTTCCTCATTGAACTTACGTGACGTTATAATTTTAATAACAAGTTTACAAGTTTCGTTATGGTCTTTATTCACAGTTTTTTGGATGAACAAAGAAAAACAGGATTAGATTTACACATTTTTAAACTTTAGGAAACTATAATTTCTTATTTAGTTTCCTTCAACTATTTTTTAAACTCTTTTAATTTACTTAATTTAATTTTAAAACCGTTTGTTACAAAAGTTAAAAACATGGAAAATTTTAGCTACTTAAATCTTTTGATGAATCAAAACCTTGATAAAACTATTTCTTAAATTTATAGAAATAAGGAATTGAAAATTTAAACAAGGATGCACCATAAGTATTTTAAATACGTGACAAAAATGCCTCATCCTTATTGCCTTTCAATCAACCCAAGTAGATGTTATCTTTCCCAAAAGAAAATGCAGCGATAATTCTTTCAGTTTTATGAATCAAAAATCAAAGATAGTTAAGCACTGGGATGATAATCGTAAATGGAAAACACGCATTCTGCATTTTTATGAATTTCTAAACACAAAAAATATCCCCAAGATGCATAATTATCAACGAACAGCAGACTTTTAGCGGAAAATAAAAACAATAAGTGACCCTCACCTGACTTGTAGGCATTTCCGACTTGCTTTGAGATAAATATGTTTAACTTGACCGTTTATATTTTTAGACTTTTTGATACCACAGTGAGTATCGCTTTATGTGATCGCTTTTGATAAAGTTAACACTCATAACAAAAATATCCGCTTGATATTAAACAATTCGAGTCAGCAACGAGAGCAACTAGAGCGTTTGTTATAACCATAAATATGCACATGCATAGGGGAATTCTCTTTTCAAGCCAACTTCTATTCTGGAGGGATTATTATTGACATAGCAAGGGCTGTATTGAAATCCCATGGATCCCTCGGACTGAAGTATAGACAAGCCACCAACAAATATGTGTTTCTATTTCTAATTGAATCGTCAGTTAGAAGAAGGGAATAAGTCCAAAAACCAAGTTTTGAGAAAATCGAAAAAAAAACATATAAATAGTGGAATTTTTGTTGTATAACTACCACCAAATGTTTACTGGAAATTTAGGAACATATTAAGAAAAAAGGGAAATCTTCGGAAAAAATATAAGTGCATTCAAAAGTATTTTACAGTTGAAAAAGTTGATTGACTTTTTCAACCTTGTGAAGGAAAATCTTAAAAACCTCATAAATTCATCGTTTAAATTATATTTCTGCTTAGTTCACAGCACAAAAGTGAGAAATAGACAGACCAAGAACAACAAAATTCAAAATTATTATGAAACTGGTTCATTGCCCCTTTATTTACCGACGGTACCTGTAAGTACCACTGGCGCAAGTTTAGAACTGCTGATGGTTGGCGAGTTTTGGCTATTTGCTGCCATATTTAGAAGCCACATAATTCACTTAACATTAGTTGGGGTAACTACACATAGTGATTTTTATCCCTAAAAACTTGGCGCATCAGCAGTTCTAAACTTGCGCCGAAAAATATTTGGCAAATAAAGGGTTCAGGCAGTATCAATGAAGTAAGTGAATATGAATGGGACAAACATTCCCTTGATAAAAAAGTTAAAAGCACTTTTAAATTTTATTTTGGTTTAGTTTGCAGCACAAAGAATAAGAACAGAAAGACAAATTAACTTTAATTCCAAATTAACTGAAAAAATATAATGAATGGTCATCGATTTCGCAACTTCAAGGGGCTATATATATCTCTTTGTAGGAGGTAATTATTTCCCCCCTCTTTCCACTCATGTGTAGAGCAAAGCTTGGAGATTGTTTTGACCTCAAACACTCAATTTGTCATTTTTTGACTTTTTCCCTTCTTCTAACTGACGATTCAATAAAGGATGATGAAATTTGCAACTTTTAACTTTTACAAGGTGAAATCAAAATGATGCAATAAATTAATGAATTTGATGCTTTATGGTACTGGTTTTTTTTGTAAAATATATAGACAAATTTTGATAGCACTTAACGATGGGTGGGTCACAAAAAAACGATAAATTTAGCGTTCAATTCAATAGTAGTGATCGGGACCTGCCGATTTTGATAACATTATATGACTGGTAGCTTATTAACCGTTGTCCCTTAAGGAATAGTCGAAGAGATAATTTCATAAAAATTAACAAAACCCATAAACTTAATACCATGTGATTCCGATATCTAATGACAGTCCCCTAGATCCCTCCATAGGTTTAAGACATCAAGAATAGTAGATACTTCTTAAGTAGATCTTCGGTCAAAAATTTCCTATCATTTCATCATCGCTATAGAATCTGGTCCTTCCGTTGGTTCTTAGCGTTATGACGTAGTAGTACGTCATCAATTATAAGTATAGGTAATTTATATGGAAGTTTCTACCAGTCGCTACAGTCACGTTATTCAAAACGCTGCATGTAAACACACCTTCACAAGAACTAGATGATAAGGATTCCATGCTCGAAAACTTCATTTATAATCAAAACCGAACGAAATGCGGCCGGAACAGTAAAAGGTTGACCACCCTTCTTGCATTGTATACGAATCCTGGAGGCATCCTTCTTTGGAATCGGGCAGGATACGGAATTCTCGGTAGCTGTGTGGCCCAGAGACATGAAGGTCCACACCATCAATCAGCGAATGGTAATTTAACGCGATGATGTATCGTCCACCCAATTAAACTCCGATACACCTGCTCCTATGCAAGCGGCTTTTATTTACATTCGAAAGGCATTCAAACAGGTAGATTCGCCGCTATGCCACGAATATGGCTGGAACGGTTTCCCTTCTTTTTTTTCTGTATTTATGAGGGAGCATGTTTCTGAAACAGTTGATACTGAGGCAGAGCAGTTTAACTGTGATAAGAACTTTGACTTTCGAAATTATTAAATTTTTGGGATAGAAAGTTGTTGATACATACGTGTTTAACCAGGGGGTATGTATTGAGACTGTGGAAGTTGATGCATCGAGTAGTACTATACTCTGTTCATTTAGAATAGGCGCCTGAGACGTAATGTATTAGAGGCAGTTACTACTGTAATTATCATCGAAATTTTTTTCTTGTTCAATGAAAAGGTAGCCGAAACAGAAGTAGTTAAAATACGGTAAAAAAGTCGGTCACTTAAGTTTTGTGATGAGCGTTATTAGGTGTTATTGAGCGTTTTTTATCCTGTTTGAGGCGCCAATTGTAAATGAACAGACTATAGAGACTAGGCAAATGTTAAAATATTTCTTACACCTTCTTCAAACTAATGTTGGAATGGCCACTGAATGAAATAAAAAAACACCCCCGTCTCCCGTTGTGTTATTTAATGGAAAACGTAATAATTTTAAGTAAAATTTAAATAGTAGTAGGTTTACTTTTGCATATTTTCGTGTAAATTTAAAGGAAACTGTAACTTTTAAAAAAAGTAGAATGAAGAGTTATAATTGAACAACAGAAATTTGAATTTAAAGTTTCTTTCAACATATATAAAAGTTTACCAAGTATAAAAGTAGATGTTAATGAAGAACTTATCCTTCTACAAAGAACATTTTATAACAAAAGCTGTACATTAGTCCATATAAATACATTTTTTAAATCAAGTGCTAATAGCTAATATTCCAAGCCAATTATTGTTAATATTTTAAGAAGTAAAAATCCCACCTGAACAATTTTGTCACTCATCTTCATGCGATCATTTTTCAACAGGATGTAAACGTACTTCTTCTTTTGAGTATTTAAACCAATTATCCAATTAATTTTGAATTTAAGACTGATTTTGGATTAAAGAGGAGAATAAAAAACAAGGGGGTTCGAACTTCGAAGAGCAACTGCTGAGAATTGTTTGGAGTGCGCCCATCACCACCCACCTCAAAAACATCTGAGCATCTCCCTCCTCTTACAAATATTCCCACTTTTTTGGGGGGGTTTACTTCTTCTGGAAGGGAGATTATGTGGTGCTCTTGGTTGATCCCTGTGGCCTATGCCCGTGGCATACCTCTTCTGTAACAGGAGATCGAAAGACTGTTGTTTATATTTTTAGGGGTCGAAGCAGCTTTCTCGGCAAATTGTTTACACGTTTTTGCAGTGCGATGGCAATAATATCCCTCCCCGTATAACGAAGTATTCTAATCTAAAATAATACTATACTAAATATAGGAAATTTTTAAGTAGATAGAAGTTTTCTGTAGATAAAAAATGTTATGGTATTATTCACTGCCACTTAACCAGCGGTTAATCATCGGTTTAAGTTAAGAAATATTCCACCAATCAGAGTAAGCGAAAAGTTCACTTTCTCTCTTTAGCTATACTGGTTAACCGCTGGTTTAGTGACAGTAAATAATAAGGCCATTAAACTTTGCACCTTCGCCAAGCGAACATTGTATTCTTAACGGACACAGTTTGCAATTGCATACGCTAGTTTCTGAGAAAATCGTGTTTGTTATGACAGACCAGCATGGTTTGAGACACCCTCTGTATGGAGTAATTTTAAAAATCTGAGTTTAAATTATAAGTATTTAAAACTCTAGAGTATTGTCCTTTGCCCATGACTAATTCAAATCGTGGAATGGGCCATAAAAAAGCGGAAGAGCGAGAGATACAATTACTCTTCTGTATAAATAAGTATAGGTCATAGACTACATCTGATAAGAAGGGAAGTTGGCGAAAATTACTCGCGGGCAATCGCCAAACCCGATCTTTCTTAGGCACCTCGTATCACGTTCTGTCGCTGCTTTGTTCCGACACAGCAGATGCGAATAACGACAAACGGAACCTCTAATTTGGCGATAACCTCCGGAAGGTTCGCTGACCAGAAGCGTCTCTCCAACCTTGAAAAACAATCAGAAGAAGAAGAAGAAGAAGCGAAATAATAATAATAATGTAAAAAAACAACAGCGGTATGGATCGATCGGGTGGCGATAACCCTACGGGACACTTCGCTAATCTCTCCCACACTGTTGAGTTTCCTTCTCCTTCTTTTGGAGAAGAAGGAACAATAATAACAATAACGCATCGATGTAGATGGTGGTTGGTGGTATGCGGTCTTGTTGACTTTGCTCCGCGGCGGGGGTGATGAGAAACAAGGGCAGAAAACAGGTTGGAGAATTGAGGTTGGGATCGATGATGCAGTGATGTTTTGCAAGCTTCTTGTAGGTTAAATTAATTGGTTTTGTTGGAAATGGAGTAACCCTGAAAAATTTAAGAGTGAGACCTGTGCTCCAAGACCAGTGCCGAAAAATGTGACTGGCCAACATGTATTATACAATAACATTCATCTTTGTCATGTTGTACCTGGGAGACACTTTTCTGAACCACCCTGTACGGGGTGTATGTGTACGTCAAAAAATGTGTACTAAACATATTGCCTCTTACATAAAATTGCGTTAATACTGACATTAAAATCAATGATCGAATAATTGAACAATAACGCGTAGAAAATGAGAAAAAACTATGAATTACAGGGTGTTTCATGACTTCTAGACACACCTAGGTAGGACACACCTAGACGACTCAGAATCACATAGGAATTGGGGGGTCAGAAATGCACCCCTAACGAACAAGGGGTTTAATAAGCGAGCATGGGAAGTTGTATAGTTTACAGTGGTAATTGACACGTAACTTTTTAAGATCGAAATAAAACCATCGATTCAGGCATTTCTTCCATAAAACCAATTAAAGATCTGAAATTTAAATTCCTAAGTTGGTTTTTGTATAATGAATACCGGAATCGAACAATTTTGCTGGTTTATTCCAACTTTAAAAGATTACTAATAATTTTCACTGGGGATTTTACAACTTTCCCATGCCCGCTCATAAAATCCCCAAGTTCATTAAGGGTTCATTTCAGCCCCCCCTTTTCTGTGTGATTCCTAGTCTTTTAGGTGTTCCCTACCCCTCCTAAAAGTTATGAAACACTTATCTGAAACACCCTGTATATACAAGTACTAAACTTACTTGTAAAGTTGTAAGTATAGTACATAAACGCAACATAAAAAGAACAAATCATTATACCTCAGCCTTTTTCATGCTATGCCCAATCTGAGTCCTTCCTTCCTAACTCCATGCCCCCTAGCAGAAGTTCAAACAATTTTTTAGACTTTGATTATAAGCATGCATCAGAGGTTGATTTTATTGAAGTGTATGATTCGAGTATATATTTTTTTAATTTGTGGAGGAAAATTAACTATATCAGGTCTAGAAGGCAGTCTGGTGGTCCTTTCTTAAAAAGTTTTTGGAAAATTGACTCTTAAGAACTCATTTTTTATGAACCGGGAGTAATTTTCAATGCAACCTTTCTGTAAAAAAATCAACGACCCACGATTCTGATATGTTTATGAATTTTTCCTACCTTCAGGCATCTAAACAACACTGTTTTATCAATTGATTAGAAAAGGTGATACCAAAATTACAAAAAGTGCGTACAATAAGAAACTAAACTAAAACCTAACCTTATTAATACGAGCTGTAAACTACGTTTTATTATCAGACCAATGAAGCTACAGGTCACCCTTTTAAATCTGCTCTTGCCTGCACCCAACCATTGGCATGCATAAAAACACAAGCAATTCTAACAAATATGATTTTTTTGCGCTATGTCACTCACTTAGCTGATGAAATCAAAATTTCAATGTGTGTTTGTAAGTATTTAATGACCGAAAATATACAATTTATTAAAAAAACTGAACAGAATAAAAGCATTTCTATAGGGAAAAAAATGTACGCGAATTAAAATTCTCAGCAAGATGCCACTCAAACAAATACGCGGCTGCACTAAACAAAAAAATATATATATAACTTGAATTGAAATTCAATTTACAGATGCCACTCTTCAGCAACATTTACAACCAAATCCAATTCCCATAATCACGATGTAACCTTTTCTGTTCCGATTTGATTGAAAAGCCCGATCGAGATTCCCAACTAACAGCCCAACGAAATAAGAACGAGTTTGACGTTAACGAGAACGCATCACCACCGGAATCAAATGAATGCAAACATTTTTCTGTCCCGATGACAGTACACAACGGTCCCGCAACAGACGCAATAACATAAAGAAGAATGGAGGAAAAAATAAAGTTGTATTTTCCTCTTCCATCAGCATTGATCAGTGATTGACACCACAATAATCCGAGCCCGTGCTTTCGAATAACAGGTGGTACCGTTAGGAACATTGTTTCGCTTCTCCCAAATGCGTTTCAACTAACTCTTCGACTACATTTTCTTCTCTTCTTTATTTAGCGCTCTGCGACGAAAGCGGTAAACAAGGACGAATGCAGTCAGTGGCTGAAAACCGTTTCGAAACTCCGCGGTTTCGACTGTTATTAAGTGAAGAACATGACTAGACGTTAAATCCAGGAACGCTTATTTTGTTAATGCCTCACTGCACATGCGCTGGGAGTTGGATTTCCCAAGAGCAGTTCTTGGACGTCTTGGCGATCACTTTGACATTCAGTGTTTTCATGCTGCCATCTATACTTATTTTTAAAAAGTACGTGTTTGGTTAAAAAACTGATATTGAAGATAGATTCTTTTTATTTCTGTAATAATAATTAATTCATAAAATATAACTCAACTTTAAATCAAGCAATTATCACATTAAAGGTTCACTTTAATTTTATTTCTGTAAAGAGATAATATAAAAATATTGGAATGTAACACAGAAGGCATTTCATTTTAGTTATTTTTATTAAATAATTAGATTATATTATTATTACTTGAGGGATGGGTGGGGGGTCAAACCCATTCTTACTTAAGCTTTTCCAAGTTATTTTAAATAAATTCCAAATATTCTAATCAAATTACTATTGAATAACCCCAAAAAAACTTAAAAATGCTGACGATCTCGGTACATTATCGAAGCTTTAATTTTAAATGAAGGAAAATCTGATGCATCTTTTTTAATGGAGTAGCATTAAGTTAAGATAAAAAAAATAAAACTGATGAACCCATCAGCCAGTTGTCAAAAGTGGAAACGCTGAATGTCAAAGTGATCGCCAAGGTTGATAAAAATGACAACTACATCTACAAAAGCAAAGGTAAGGATACAAAACAATTTTTCCAGGGAATTTGAAATTGTGACTGGATTGAGACAGGGCGATGTTCTATCGACCTTGTTGTTTAATGTTTGCCTTGAAAAAGTGATGCGTAACACCATATCAAGTAGAGGTGGAACTATTTTTAATAGAACAAAGCAGGTTCTGGCTTTCGCCGACGATGTTGTATTGATGGCAAGAAGTAAAGATGCACTTGTCGACCTCTTTAAAGATATGACCAGAGAGGCCAGTCTTTTTGGTTTAGAAGTAAATGTAAAAAAGACCAAATACATGATAATGGATTGTAGGGGAACTGATAAGAGCACAGAACTAAAGATAAATGAAGAGGAAAGATTTGAAAGAGTTACAGAATTCAAGTACTTGGGTACAATTGTCTCTGAAAACAATAATATTATGCCAGAGATTAAACAAAGATTAAATGCTAGAAATCGCAGCTTTTTTGCACTTAAGAAAATATTAACATCTAAAATAGTAACAAGAAAAACAAAGCTTCAGGTTTATAAAACTATAATCAGACCAGCAGTTACCTATGGAGCAGAGACCTGGGTTCTAACTCAAAAACAAGAAAAGATGCCAATCACCTGGGAGAGAAAGATTTTAAGAGCAGTTTTTGGACCTTTGGAGGAAGAGATTTAATTTTGAAATTGCAAGACTATATTTAAAGAGAAAGACATAATCAATTATACAAAGACCAAAAGAATACAATGGTTGGGACACCTCGAGAGAATGGAGGAAGATAGGGGCACTAGAAAGATCTTCAAGTGCCAGGGACAACGAAAAAGAGGAAGGCCAGTCAAAAGATGGTTGGATGAGGTTGAAAAGGACCTTAAAATTCTAAAAGTCCGTAATTGGAAACAAAAGGCAAGGGACAGAAGGCTTTGGAGGAAAGTTGTTGGAGAGGCCATAGTCCAACATGGGCTGTAATGCCAGGGAGTTAGTTATAAAGAGATAATATAAAAATATTGGAATGTAACACAGAAGGCATTTCATTTTAGTTATTTTTATTAAATAATTAGATTATATTATTATTACTTGAGGGATGGGTGGGGGGTCAAACCCATTCTTACGTAAGATTTTCCAAGTTATTTTAAATAAATTCCAAATATTCTAATCAAATTACTATTGAATAACCCCAAAAAAACTTAAAAATGCTGACGATTTCGGTACATTATCGAAGCTTTAATTTTAAATGAAGGAAAATCTGATGCATCTTTTTTAATGGAGTAGCATTAAGTTAAGATAAAAAAAATAAAACTGATGAACCCATCAGCCAGTTGTCAAAAGTGGAAACGCTGAATGTCAAAGTGATCGCCAAGACGTCCAAGAACTGCTCTTGGGAAATCCAACTCCCAGCGCATGTGCAGTGAGGCATTAACAAAATAAGCGTTCCTGGATTTAACGTCTAGTAAGAACATGTAGTAGATGCGATGTGGTGAATAAAACGTCTTAGCTAAGGCCTATCCTTCCCCATAAAATAATGAAATAGTTACAGAACTTAGAGGAAAGTGGGGCTTATGTAACATTTTTTAAAATTAATACTTGTTAAAAAGTAAAACATACTTCTTCTACACAGTGAAAATCTGTCATGACAGATGATATTTCATGCTTCGATTACATATTGAAAATTTGGAATAAAAACCGATGATGAGTTAGAAAATTATTAAATATTGGGAAAATCTAAATATACCCTTTTGAAATTGTTTGTTACCTACACGAAGAAATCTATTCACAGCCCAAACAAATTAATGAAAAATAAGTTATTATTTCGAGTGACTATCACAAAAGTAACAAAGAAAAAAATTTGCTTAAAACACATCATTCTATTGCTTTTAAATTAAAACAAGAAAGTTAGTTTTGCAACCATAACCCATAATTAAAACACTTATAAGACCATTTCCAAAAATAGAAACCCCAGACACGCTTCACAATAAAAAAAAGACACACAGGAAAAAAAACCTTCTTAATCGCAGGTTTGCCATCACTCTACCTCTATTAGGCAGCACCTCCAGTCGGCCCAAAAAACGCATCCCACTGTAGGTGAAATACAAAATCTCGCCAAAGTGATCTTAAGTTGGCGATAGTGTTCGCTAATTTGATGAGAAATAGCATTAGGAATGTTTTTTTATTTCTGGAAGTGTGTCCTTCTCGTGTCCGTTTTGATAGCATTGATTTCGTTAAAATGCCGACGTAATGGCCTAGTGGTTAGAACATCTGACTGCAAAGCCGTACGTCTGGGGTTCGAATCCCCGTTCGGCATGGATGTTAGCGTTACTGTCCTTTTGTGTGTTGAATTTACCAATACGGGTCCATACCTTCAGGTGAATTTGTACAAATTTTTATAAAAAAATTATAAATTATAGAATGGATATTTCATTTCTAACCCTTGACCACTGTGGTCAATAACACTCTGGTAAGCTAGAGGTCCATCCTGGTCAATTATGCTTACATTATGCTACCCTATATCACTGGTCACTTCCTCTTTGATTTGGATCACTATTGGCCATGGCCTTATTATGCTACTTGACCATCGGTTAACCATCTGTTAAAGATGGATTGTATAAATCTAGTTTCTGGTCAACCACTGGTCAAGTAGCAGTGAATAAAGCCGTAAGAGGTGTCTCTTCCATTTCTGGCACACAAGAGGTCTGTCCTCCCAGAAACAATTATGGTTATTTAGTATTTATGATACTACTCTTGACCCCTAGCCATTTCTTTCTACTTTGGCTAAGTATCTCTTCACTTTTTGACACAAATATAACTTTTTCGTTTTTCCTAAGCGTTTAATATTACGCTACCCTTCACACCACTGATCATTTCCCCTTTATATTTTGTTATTTTATTTTGTCAGTCTACAAAAAAGGGAAGTGACCAGTTTTAGTCAAGGTTTATAAATAAAATATGTACTCCAATGAAATCATTACCCAGTAATCGTAACAAACCATCAGATTAGCGAAAAATCACCCAACAGCACTAATTTGGCGCGTTTTTGTATTCCACCTACAGTGGGATTCGTTTTTACGATGCCTCGCGATACACTGTCCCATCGCGGCCCTTTTTATTCCTTTATTTAGACGGCAGCAACAACAAGAGGAACAAGAAAAAAAAGACCGAAAGACAGAAGGGGAAAACATTATTTATGAGGATGAAACGGCTCGCTACGTCTTGGAAGGCGTGAAGGTCAAGGATACAAGAAACATGATTTGTTTGTCCATTTTTATGCAAGGCGGTTGATGGATAAGATTTCCTTCGCCAGTTGAGATGCATATCGCGGTTGTAGTGGCATTCCGACTGCAGAGTAGTTGCAAAAGAACCGTCGCTACTTACTTACCTGAGAGAGCCAGACACAATTCTTTAATTCTTGTTTTTTATGAGGTATGGTGGGACAATGTATCACTTCGGAGAGAATTCCAGCTGGATGGAGGAAAGTTTTTAAATCGTTTCGAATGCTAAGTAGGGTGGTTATGATCGTGTGTTGGTATTGTTTGAGACGTCGAATGTGTTGGGAAGGGACTGTTTATAAATTGATATAACATTCCATTTTGTCGGCTTACAGGAGAAAGACACTAAGGGGTCATCCATAAATTACGTGAGATGTTTTTTCCAAAATCTGGACCCCCCCCTCCCTCCTTGGTGAGATTTAGTGAGATTTTGCTGGACCCCCCTCCCCCACGTGAGATTTACCTACAACCTTTAAAAATAATTTTCTATCCTATTCGTTTGCATTTTACTTAAAAAAGAAAGAAAATCGTATAATTTCTAACTTAAAAAGTTGACGTAAGATTTTAATCGACCCCCCTCCCCCCTTGGTGAGATTTGGGGAGATTTTTCCAAACCCCTCCCCCCTCCTTTTTGACCTCACGTAATTTATGGATGTTCCCTTAATGACCTTATTCACTGCCACTTAACCAGCGGTTAATCATGGGTTAAAGTAAAAGGATTACACCTATCAGTCAGCGAAAAGCTCACTTTCTCTCTTTAGCTGCTGGTTAATCGCTGGTTTAGTGGTAGTGAATAAGGCCATTAACCTTCCTACCCTCTTGAAAAAATAGTCACATATTCCCCTCGTGGGGTCTAATAAGACCCCATGCGTAAAACATGCCTATGACTCTAATAAAGGTTAAAAATTCCTTAAATGGAGAAGAATTATCATTTTTTATTTCTAGAAAGATGCTTCAGAAAAATTTATCCATTTTTTTTGGTATTTTTCTAATTTTTTTTGTTTTATTACGGCGTAATTGGGTTTCTTTTGATACACGTTTTTTATAACACCTGGACCTTCAAACAAGAATTAAATTACAGAAATGAACTACAATGAAATTGTTTTACTTAAAATATTTATAATCACACTGTTTAAAGCATACTAGTTGATATACCCGGTCTTGCACGGGTAGAATTTAGTAGTTTATTTTAAACGATTTATGAAGTTGCATATATTCTCTATTCTGCATTATCAGCTACCTGTCACCCCAGATTAATTTATTTAGTAATATGAAACATGTAAAGTGTGGATTCTCCTTTTTAAAATTGAAATAATACGAAAAAAAAAGATCGGTTCAGATTTCTTAGTGAAAACAGTATCTCGTTTGCTTATGTAAGTTTTAACGCAAAATTGTTTTTTTTCTTGATAATTCTTCGAAATCACATTCTGGACTTCCGTAAATACTCATAAATATTTGAAAGCATTCTTATTTTTCAAAGAAGACTGAATATAAAAACCTATTTACAATCAACCATGAATTTATATTGTTTTTGTAAAGAATGTGTTCAACAGGAAGTAATGGCGACAGTTGTCTGAGTTTTTTTTGCTGCAACTGTTAGATACTCAAAAGATTTCTATAAATAGCATATTTTTCTTAGAATGTGAATAAAAAATTTAAGAAATAAAAAGTGATTCAATGTATTAAGCCGCAATCTTCTTTTTGTAAAAAAAATGACAATTTCTACGAAAATGTCTTTCTAATATTTCTCCAAACGTTCTAAAAAACATATAAACCTTTTTTTTATCTATAATACAACAAAAAATAAAATACTAAACTTTATTTGATACTGTTTTAACGCCATTCATGCCTGGGGTCTCAAAAGACCCCAGAGGGGGAATATGTGACTATTTCTCCCAAGACACTTAAAAATGGAATAATAACTCCAAAATTTTTACCCATTGTAAAACTTTGCGTAATGAAGGAATAGTAGCATCGGAAATTGTCAAAACAAAAATGCATGGGAGATATCAAGCGTCAAAGTACGTCTGGGGTCGAAATAGACCCCAAAGGGGTAGGAAGGTTAAACACTTTTGGCAAGGTTTTTGAAAGCGTCGCCAATGAACAATAAGCGAAGCCTTAGCACACTCCTTATATCTCGCCAAGTTAAATACATAGAGTTATGTTTGTAGGGGCAAAAGAAAGCGATCTGGCATATCCAGATTTGTCATATCCACGTAATGGTAATGAAAGTATAACTTGAAACTGGAGTTAAAAGTTAACGAAAGTTTGATTTGCACAAGTATGAATATTATTGTAAGTTTTTTGCAAATGTCTATTACTTTATACGTTAAGAGGAAACCCCGAATTTAAGTAGGGACAAATTATTAGTCTTGCTCCTGTATTGTGCCAGTTGTATTATTTTTCCTGATGCATACTGTTTACTACGACTTGTTTAAAAAGTAGTATTTATGGAAACGATGCTGGATTTAGCAGGCTTGAAAAGTGCATCTCAAATTAATTCTATATTCAAGTTCAAATAATTTCCTTATTTGAAAAATATAAAATGTTTTTTAAGTCAAGTAACTATTTCGGAATTTTCACTAGAAAATAAACAAATTAACACGAATTTCAAGTAGATTTACAATGCGGTGTATTCCAGTTTTCCAAATCAGATAAAATTTTCATTTCTATGAAGTTTTAAATTTAAAAAAATGCAAAACGAAATCCATACTTTAGTACAGACAAAATAACAGGACAACTTCATTTATTACAGACTATGAGTTCAAAGACCCTAAACGGCCTTGCCGTCTGACCCAGTAATACCATCGATACCGAGAAAGGCCAGACAAATGTACAATAGCTACTTTTCAAAACAATGGGAGATCAATTATGAAAATTCAAGCCGGGACTTCAAAGAGATTAACACTTTCAGTTTAATTCCCTAATCCGATTATGCAGAAATTTCTCCCAAGTTCAGCAATGACGATCTACTGATACTGGGACATCATTGTTGATTACACAATAAAACAAAGATCTACACTTACATTTCGCGATAAGATCTTTCGAGAGTTAGGAGTTGAGAGAGAGAGAAGAGAGAGAGAGAACTTCCAAGTTCAACAGTTTTGGAGTAAGTTCTACTACTTGTATTAAAAGTATAGAGGAAACTTGGTTTGATGTCGTGTTTTCAGGCAAATTATGATGGATTTACAATATTGTCTTTGGAATTATGGTTTTCGAGTGTAATTTAAGGTAGTATACATTTCAAATCTATAATTTGTACTTGCCTCACTATTTTAACTAATTTTATATAATTTTTTAGATTTCACCATACATGAGAAACACCCTGAAGAAAATAAAAGTGATCTTATTTTGGCAACCAAATGGGAGAATATGTAACAAATAAATGGAAAATTAATTAACCGTATGAATTACAAAAGTAGTGGTTGTTGAACATTTTTGACATTACTACCCTTTGCTATTGAAATATCCTGATATTTTTCTAATTACCTCCTTTTTTTTCCTAAAACTAAACTAAATACTAGCTGGATTCACGTAGTAAAATCAAGAGAGAGGTTCAAGTTTCAAGAAGTACCAGGGCCATTCCATGAATAGGGAAACCAAAGTACCAATTTTTAAAAGTTAATAAAACCTATGATATCATACATCATTTTAAAGCTTAAGAGTGGAATTTTTCTAAAATATCCATTAAATAGATCCAAAACTAAGTTATAAATAAGAGTTTTAGCTTAAAATAGTGGAACTTTACAAGATGGAAAATACTCAACATGAAGGTAGTAAAGTTTGACTAGGCTTGCTGATATTAAAAATAACATTAAATTATTAAAAATAACATTTAAAAGATAGCATTGAATAAAAGGCATAAGATTAAAAAAGTCGAAGCAGTAAAAAAGAAAAGCCTTATAGCTAATTGTCAATTATGTGAAAAAAATGTTATAACAAGTTTGTACGATTTCAGTATATCCCGCTGGCTGTGCGGTATGGTGCACGCTCTGCATGCGGGAGATACATATTTCAATCCCCGGTAACTGTTTAATTTAAAAATAAGAACAAAATTATATTTCGTAACACACTTAAGTGTTATCATTTGAGTCGGTGTAAAACAAGGCGGCCTGAACGGGCGAACAGCCGTGATATAGCATGATACCGTGATATTCCATTTGGTGACCGCGTCGACTCTTACCGAAGCTGTGCCAAAATGGATCTGTCCGGTTTTGAAACTAGACCACTCAAGTTGTTTGCACATTCAAAATGTATTAAAATGAGAAGTAGTAATAGTAACACCTGTTAAGCGATTTTCAAAAAAGAAATATTTGGCGTCAATGATAGTTAAGGTTATTTCATGGTACCAAAAATGAAAATTGAGAAACCCATAAACACTCACGGAGTTTCAAAACCTTACAAATTTTTAAAATGGGTAACTTACCTCATACTTTGTCCTCGACATCACAGAAAGAAGGAAGATGAATGGAATGAATGGTTATACTTTAAAAAGTCTATGTTGTGTTGTAGTCAAAAAGCCGCCGGGATTGTATGTGCAAGAAAGTTCATTTCGTGGATTAATACATAGTCCTATGCTTTTTAGCTTAGGATCACAAGTTCAGCATACCTGAAACAAATTGCACAAGATCAATATGGAAACAGTATTTAAACAAAACATGCATTGGGGAAATGGTTACATTGAAAACATCAACATTATCCACTCGATTTACTTCCTCGAGTGCAATCAAATTACTCTTTCTTATCACGTAACAAATATTCAGAATTTCAATTGAAAATTAGGATCTTCTAATGTAAGAAGTTGCTACTTATTCAGAGTTAGATAGATTGCATCTAAAATAGCTAAAATATATTAACATCTGATTACATTAATTTCAAATAAATCCAGTATAACCCTGAATATTTATTCTTATGAAAAAGGTTATAAATATTTACAAACAGAGTAAATGTTATTTTCTATAGTTTAAAGTCTTAACTTAAAAATTAGCTAGAAATCCACAATAAATTTCAGTGTACTAAAACTAAGATAAATGATATAATTCGAGAAAAACATGTTTTTTTGGTATTGTTATTCTGATTGATTGATTTCTATTTCGATTGTTTATCTATTGATTTTGCCTCCTCCTGGCTAAGTAGCTCACTTGATCAAACCGTAAATTTCTCAAAAATAAAAATTTCATTTATGTGCTGAAAGATTTAATAAAATATTGATACATAAATAAATTAAAAAATTTAAATCGTAAGGTAGTCAAACCCGTTTATATAACCAACAAAAAAATATTTTCTCAGTTTGTATACGTATGAAACCATATTATACAATTTCTACTAATTATTTATAAAGATATTAAAGTTAACAACACTATAGTACTTGATAATAAAATAAAATAAAAATCACATCGCCATATCTTATCAGGGGAGAGTCTAGAGGAGAATGCTAATGGAGTTTCAGCTCATTCAAATATCAATCAAAATATCTAGTCAAGATATTTTGGTTAATACTAGGTATAATAAAATTGTATTGTCCAGTTTTAACCAGATCTAGTTATTTTTATTGTAAATATACTTATGATGATTATATGATGATGGAAAAATTCGAAAAGTCCCAGTGATTCCAACTCTTTGGAACCTCTGTACTCAGGCAAAGAAAAAAAACCCTCTTAGATCCGACAATGCTCTGTATAGCATGAGTGTAAGGCACCGGAAAAGAAATTTGGACAAAACGAAGAAAGGTAGCCCAAAAGGATAAGTTCGTTCTATCTAGGTTTTGCTTTTTTAGGGGGTTTAGTTATACGTTTGTTTAACGCTGTACAAACAAGTTGTTCTTACATACTCGCTAAAACTGGGTCCTCGTTTTATTCAAATTCTCTATAAAAGTGTTCCATGTTTAATGTGGGTTTAAAGTTTTATTCCTTTACTCTCTTAGGCGCACATACCCATTGGCATCTTATTTGACAAACAGTGTTCTACAGACCAGTCAGTAACTTAGACTGCAATCGACGAAATCCAACACAAAATTTAAAATTCCAGACCACAACCTCCACCCAGTCCAGCATCAATCCAGATCTCCCCACTCTAAATAACTAACTGACCCTCCAAAATCCACCCCCAAACCACCTCACTTATTCAAGCAATGTGCGTTTAACTCTGTTATACAACAGCGTATCAACGTCCTGCACAAAATCAACGTGTCCGGAGTAAGGACGTGCAGAAAAAGAGCCATAAGGAATATGCGAAGGACCCCATCTACATGGTCAATGTTTGTGCAAGAGCGGATATAGGGTCGATGCGGTGAAGCGAACGTCCAGTAGGGAAACCCAAGGTAAATACGAAATGCGGACGTCTTCTTTCTAAACAAACACGCAAGCCCTTATGTAGGGGAAATTTTTATATCATTACCTAATGTTTTATTCTATTATGTTTTAAAGGGAACCCGTATATGTATAAATAAGGGGTATATTGAATAAAATGTGGAGCTTGTGTGCTTAAAATTTTGCGGGAATTTCGATCCGAGTTTTTTTAGTTTTTGAAGGTAAAGAGATGGTGTGGTGTGGTAAATATTACGTTTGTGCTTTAAGAAGAGGTGTGTATAGGTAGTCGAAGGGGTGAATTGTATGATTTAAAGGTAAATATGAGACTTAAGTCAGATTTCGTTATTCTGGTGGTAAAACTCGTGACTGAATATCAACTAATCCCTTTTTTTGGGGAGGGACTTGAAGAAATGAATGGAAAATATAACAATTTATATCAGTTGATTAAAGTTAATCAGTCGAAATGATTCCATCTGATTTAGAACGAGGAAAAACTTTGTGTAAATTATTTAGAGAAATGGGGATTTTTTCTAAATGCATTTATAAGGGATGAACAAAATAAATAAAAATTACCGAATTTTACTTGAGGGACATTATTTACTAAGAACTTATTGCACCGTTGGTGTTCTTTCCACCCATTTACTTTTTTTATTCCTCAAACTTTTCCAGGAAGAGATACAGCCTCAAAATATGTTTGCCAACAAATTAAATAAATAGCAATAAAGTATTTTTATTCACTCAATTTTAAAAGTCACGAATCCCATATGTATAGCCAAAGACGTAAATTTCATTCATATTTATTCATCATCTAACATACAGCTGCAAAGCTGAGGTGAGGAGGTGACCAACAAGGGTTCCGGGCTAACATACAAAATCACATAGAAAGCGCCATCTACTGGTGACTCCCTTTACCAGAGTGTACACTTTCTCGATAATACTATTCCCACTGTAGTAGTAAATTTAATCATATTAATTTTTTTCCATTAAAACATGCATAGAAAAAGCTATGCATTCTAAATATATTGTATTCTTCAATATTTCATATAAAGGAATTAACTCTTTATTAGAATAAAATTTTAAATATTAAGTCATAACAAATAAATATAACCTCATAAAATATAAGTTTAGATCGGCTAAAAGGAAGGTAACAAAAATTTGGTTGGGCAGAGAAAATTTTTGTTGGAGAGAAATATTTTATAGTCCGAGAAATCCAGGATCAGAGGAGATAAAATGGTAAAGAGTTTAATTCATTAAATAGTAAAATATAGATTTATTTCTCAGTCATGTAAGCATATTACTGATGAAAATTTAAAAAGTCCTCTTTAAATAATGCATAATTCGTTTGCATTAAATCGACACCTAAAAATACATGGTCAAAAGAACTCGAACATAATTCATCCAAACCCTTTCCCTATGAATATATATTTTACAGAGAAGTGTATAAAGAAATAGTTTAGTTATTAACAGTCTACACTACACTCAAAGGAAATTTATTGGAAAATTTCAATGAAATCTATTAAACTGTGAATTGTGATTGTGGTTACTACAACAGTGGGAGAAGCACTTGCACACTTGTAATGTTGCATTATTTAAATGGGGCCAATGTTCTAATGTTATTAAAGGGTTAAGTATATTCTGTGATTATCCAGTAAACACTTAATCCTACAACTCGGTTTATGGCAATTAAAGACGTTTTTATTTTCCACGATAAAACCCATTTTGTTTGTGTTAAAAACTAGATGTTGCAATCTGGGAGAGCAACGGAAAAAGTTACATAAATATCCAACTCTTTCTGCCCAAAAAAATAAAGTGCTTGAGATACCTCGCGATAAGGAGGGAGATTTTTGACCGATGAAGATGTTTGTTCTTGTTTGTTTCACTCTGATTTCGCTGCTCCGAAATTTATCATGTTCGCGCGGGATTATTAGACCACACTCGGAATCAAGATAAGATGGCGAACGAGATAATCTGATGTTATTGTTGTTTAGCTGTTGCGCGGAGCGATAAACCCTTTTGGAGAACTTTGAAGCCGGAGAAACCTCTGAGGCTGCTGGGAAGTGGAGATATTTTTGGAATTGGGGATACAATTATCAGCGGTTGGGTGCTGCTACGGTATATCGGAAATACAAATGGCAACATGTAAAAAATTATTTGAAATGGTTGTGGAGAATGTTTATGTATGCTACATTTATAAATATTAAATCAAGACCGCATGTGCAAATCCAGGTCTGATTTCTGAAGTGGGCACTGGAATTTTGAAAATATCTTTTGAAGTAAAACATGTCATTTTAATAAATAAAACATAGTGGTTATTTCCACGATAGTTGAAGCATGTGCATTAACCAGCCAGATAACATTAAAATTATATTATTGAGCAATGGACTATATCCTTCTGACGTCACTTTTTCCCCATCATGGGACCTACTGAGCTTGCAATTGGTTACCACAGATACCAATAGTAGTAGTACCACTAGTAGAGTTTGTTGTAAGATATGATTTGATAGTGACAGTTTGTTTTTATCCAACACGTAAATTTTATAGTCTCGAACCCAGATCGGCGCATATAGTCCATTCTCGCATCAGCCTCGATGGCTGAGTGGTTATAGTATATACATGTTTACAAACCCAGAGGTCCCTTGTTCGAATCCTGATGGGCGCCGCTTTTATTGGCGAAATTCGTTAGAGTTAAGTTGTTACTTTCGTGGAAATAACCAGTGCCTAAATAAAAATTGACAGGGGGCAGATGCTCCCGTTCCACACCAAATTTGAAATTAAAAAAATTAAATTAAAAAAACTTTATTGTTTGTACTTATTTTTACTTGTTATTTAATGTAAAATGATTAGCCAAACCAAAAGAGCGATATACCTAACACAGTTTTGAGTCAACCTGCTTGTTTACGCACCACCTTTAAGCCTACTATATAGTAGTTTCCACTATTACTATTGTAATAATACTATATAGTATTTATAGTAAGTACTACTATTGTTTTCTACTATATATAGTAGGAAAGATGATAGTAGCTAATAAGAAAGAGTTCACAACTGAACTTTCAAAGTCAAACAAGATGGCATAATTGTTGTGTCGTCCTACTTCCCATTTCGATAGCCAGGCGGCGCTAATAAAGCGCCCGCCTTAGAAGTAACTTCAACTATAGCTAAGTATAGATTCTCCCGCTAATCTGTCTGTAATGTCCGTGATGTGTATCTCGTCCCTGTATTAAATGTTTACTTGTTATAAAGCCGGTGTATTTCTTTGAGACAACCTACAGTCTCGCCATATCTGGCGCCCACGTTAACAACCCAAGTGCTAAAAACAAGTAAATATGTCTACAATTCCAGTCGTTGAACGGAAAGTTTTGAGAACATCCGTCACTAAGACGATAACGGAACTGGACAGATGCATCTCGGAAAGAACTGTGTTCGCTGCCACACAAGCATTCTCCAAGCTAGAGGAAAAAATGCAAAGGCTGCTCATAAAAGATGAGGAAATTCTTCAGACCCTTCAAACCAATACTACGGAGGAAGGTGCGCTAGAAGCAGCTCTGGAAAAAGAGCTCGAGACCACGGAAGTCTACCGAGACAACTTCACGTGCGAGAAAGCCAACAGTTGTGACAAGTCTCTCGTTGGACAATTCCGAGCCTGATTTCTTCGAGTGGACCAAGCGAGTGTCGAAGTTTACTTCAATCGTTCGAATTTTAGCTCATGTGAAACGGTTCATCTTCAATGCTAAATCATTAGCAAGTGGTAAAAAAGATGCCATACGAAAAGGTAACTTAACCGAAGAGGAGTTAAGAACATCCGAGCTGGAAATTCTCCTTTACATCCAAAGAGACACATTGGTAAAAACCGTCGTCTCTTACCTCCTAACTTTGTTGTGTACACTGATTCTGATGGTCTCCTACGTGTTGAGACAAAACTGATCTCTTCCGATGACGACTTCTTCAGGCGACCAATCTTGCTGCCTGATAAGCATGAACTTGTCTTTCGTCTCGTCGAGGAACAACATCGAGTTCACAGCCATGCTGGTGTGCAAACGCTTGTGATGATCTTACGTGAAAAGTACTGGATCTTGCGGTCTAGAAAAACCGTGAGGTCTATAGTGTCCAAGTGTGTCGTTTGCCAAAAGTTCAAAACCAAGTCTTCTACTACAAATTGTGCTCCCCTACCCGAAGATCGCGTCCGAATGTCTGCGGTTTTCGAAACCACTGGTGTGGACCTAGCCGGTCCCCTGATCCTTCGAGATCGTCAAAAGGTGTGGATTGCAATTTTCACATGCGCTGTATATCGTGCAGTGCATTTTGAACTTGTCTCGGACATCTCTACTCAAAGTTTCCTACTCGCTATGAGGCGCTTCATCGCTCGTCGAGGCCGAGTAAAGACTATTTACTCAGACAATGGGACAAACTTTGTGGGTTCTAACAACGAGCTCCAGAACGTTGATTGGAGCGCTGTTGTTGCCCATTCTGACTTAAAAGGAATCACATGGCATTTCAACCCGCCTTCCGCCGCCTGGTGGGGTGGTTGGTGGGAAAGGGTAGTCAGAATGCTCAAAGAATTGCTAAGACGCAATTTGGGAAAAGCTTGTCTCAATTACGATGAGCTTCACACCGTCGTGTGTGAATGTGAGGCTTTGCTAAACAGCAGACCCCTTACTTACCTCTCCGAGGAACCATCTGATCTAGTGCCTCTCACACCATATTTATTTTTACAAGATCAGATTGAAGTGTGTGTTCAAGATTTAGATCAAAACGATCTACAGAACCTCCGCAAACGTGCGAAACACCTTCACGCAGTTAAGTTAAAGCTCAAAACGCGGTTTTATAAAGAATATATCTCCGTTCTCAAACAATCGGGCAATCTTGTTCAAACTCCGCTTGTTATTGGCGATATAGTTTTGATTGGTTCTGATAACAAAAAACGCGTTGATTGGCCTTTGGGTAAAATTGTTGAAATTTTTAAGGGACGTGATGGTGTTTCCCGTGTTGCGAAGGTCAAAACACAAAGTGGTGAACTGATACGACCATTTCAACGGTTGTACCGATTAGAGACTTCTGGAACAATTGCTGAACTTATAAGAAACGCTCCATTAATGACCAGGAGTGGAAGAGTTATTGTGAAACCTAAAACTTAAATTTTCACTTTAAACATTTTTCATTTTCTTCTTTTGAAACAATGTGTACTTCTTAATTATGTTTATATTAGTTCTAAAAACACATGTGTTATGTTTTGTCTAAAGTTACACTTTTGCGGGCGGAGGATGTTGTGTCGTCCTACTTCCCATTTCGATAGCCAGGCGGCGCTAATAAAGCGCCCGCCTTAGAAGTAACTTCAACTATAGCTAAGTATAGATTCTCCCGCTAATCTGTCTGTAATGTCCGTGATGTGTATCTCGTCCCTGTATTAAATGTTTACTTGTTATAAAGCCGGTGTATTTCTTTGAGACAACCTACAGTCTCGCCACAATAATGCTGTTCACAGACTTTGACGACAAGAAGCAGTTGCTATCCAGCAGGCAACAAGAGCACAGCTAACAGGCAACAAGAGGCACAGCTAAAAACTGCACTTCCTCGACGTTCTGATACACATCAAGCCAACGACGTCTCCATCAGTTAAGGGTTAGACACTGATCCCAACTCCAAAGACAGGTGTAACTTCATCAACCACCATCATCACAAGAAAGAACGTCAACGGCCACCAAATAGATAGATACCCGGAAAAAGGCGACTTCCCGCGAGCGAATCCGTTGGAAGGACGGGAAGGACTTGCCATGGGGACAGCTGCGACAATACCCATCATGCAAATGGGGTCCCCGGTCGCACGGGAAAATTCCCGGCATACTTTCGAGATAAATACAAACGACGCTGGTTTTGTTTGAGCCCCCGAATGCACAAGCACGCGATGATAGGCTTAATTAATTCGCCGCTGCACGAAACAGGTGTCTGTCGTTATGTGTCCCTTTTTGCGATGGAGGGTGGGTGGAGGGTTGCAGTTTGGCAAACTAGTTGAAGCTGGTGAAAGATAACAGGTCACTTTAACTAGTGAAATATAAGTTGCAGTATAGACTATACTATATTACAATGTTTCCTGACAGTGATTTTATACACTTTCCAGCTACCTAATTGGTGAAAGAGGTAGAGCAAACTAGAGAGCCTATATATGAGAGAGGCGACAACCCGGTATAGCACGCTGATTGGTCAACGGCGTTTTCTGTTCACCACAGATTTCCCTTCATAGGATTAGCATGGGAGCAAGAGAAGCGGCATGATACAGTTTGGACAGAATTGGAGATTTGGACAGTTTTAACTGCGCGCAAGGTTGCGCAGAGACGCTTTCAAGCGAGTTGTCGTCTCTCTCTCGTATACAGGCTCTCTAGAGCAAACAAGATATCTCTGAGTCGCCAATTAGGTAGCTAGAAAGGGGTGTCTTTAATAGAAAATGGGAAGGAATTTTTGATGATAATACAGTTTTTAAACAAATAAGGGATCTTGCATGATCATTGAAAATTCCTTCCCCGATCATCATTTTTCTAAATACCATTACACTAAGGGAACTCCATTCTTTGGCTAAAAGATTAATTATTGCACTTTTAAAACTCACCTGACGGTTTATCAAGGGGTCCAATTTCTATCATATTTATGATGTAAGTAGAAAGGATACTTCTTTACCGCATGCGATAAATTTTTTCATTCTATTAATGTTTTTTTCGTTACACGGGCCTTGGCAAAACGGCCTTTTGTAACGCTTTCGCACTAAATTAGGTCCTAGCTCTTTTATGCTTGTCTAGGTCCCTCTACCTCCCCCCAAAATATTGATGATGAATTCAGAACCACCCTGTATAGTAGGTTAGAGATGCTTCAGTTTGTAGCAAAAACTAACTAAAATTTAACCAATATATACAAGATTGTAAAGACTGAATTCAGTTTTAGGAAAATATCTTTTAAAGAAAAATACTAAGTGGATAATATGTATTCACAGAGTATTTATAAATTAGATCGATCTTCATTTTCAACACTGGAAGCGTTTACAAAAACTTAGGACCACAAAACTTTGTTTTAAAAGCAAAAAAGAAAGAAAATAGAAAATAAAGAAAGAGAGTTAAACGGACCTGGAAAAAGTTCCCCCGAACCTAACCGAATTTTACCCGAACCTAATGTATTGCACCTATGGAAGCTGGAAGTGGCTTCCCCCGAACCAGGTTCGCAGGTTCGGGTACTTTTTCCAGGTCCGGAGTTAAATAGAGATACGTTTAAGTAGATTGAAAAGAGAAAATAGGAAGACAGGGATAAAGAACACGGGAGAGGAGATAAAAGGTAAGAGAAAAGTTAAAGAGAGAAAGGGAGAGAGTAAGAATTAGGAGAGAGAAAAAATAATGAATCAAAGACGCGGAAAACCCAAATCTTACGACACCCATAATATTTCCTTTTTAACATTCCCCCCATCCCCGTTCCAGTTGAAGTTTTCAATCCTAATAAATTCATCATACTGAATTATTTATATTCAGTTTATGTAAGTAAAATATACTAACCTGACTACATATTATGTAGCGATTGTATAGGAATGCAAATATATTTCAGAAAGATTAAGTTGTCTTCACTCGTTTCAACAAAATAACAATTTTAAAGAAGTTCCATATTTAACAAAATTTCCATGCATCCATTATAAGATTTTATGCATGCATTTATTATTTTGTATTTCTACACCTATCCATATTTTTTGTGGGTCTATGTGTTTCAAACACAAGGTCACCAATAACCTTTAAAGAGTTGCAAAACTCATGACTCCCAAACCCGTTTTCCGCGAATTAACATTCACGCGTTATGCCACCTTAGTTGAAGATAAGTCATAGGGTGTAAATAATTTACAATGTAGCAAAACACTCCGAAACGGCAGCAGCAGCAGTAAATCACAACATCGTAACAGGCACGACAAAACGAAAAGCGATCGGACAGCACAAGACAAAACTAAAAAGATTAGTTTACGACTGCTGCCAGAATTGAGGTCGAAATAATTACGAACTCGCAAATGGAATATCAGTCACAGAAGCGTTTCTCCGTAATTAAAAACTGGAACATTTTACACGGAAATTATTCAAGAAATTAAGCAAATTCAAAAGAGGGAGTGAAGGTCGGGATAAAAGACGCAGGTTTTCGAAGCGGCATCCCAGAAAACAAACAACAAATAAATTAACCTTGCAACTTGAAAGTGAATCCATTAGGCTCCTGATTAGGGTTAACCTCATCAAGGACAAAGTCGGCTAACTGAATGGTTTAGTTTTTCAAATGCGCTCTTTGCGTGAGTGTTATTGACTCTATCGTGAGGCATTTATATAATCGTATCGTGTTTTAGTGGAAATATTAATTTAATGAATTGAATTATTTTATATTTTAGGGATGTGGTTTAGATGAAATCGAAATTTTATGCGAAGATATACTTATTCGTTTGCATTTTGTGCTTCACAGCCCCTACACTTTTCCATTATTAATGATGTGGGGGGGGAAGGCCATTATTCCGCCTGAAAATAAGCACAGTATCTTATCTGTGGGTATTATTCCTTCTCAAACTTTATTTCATTTCGAACTTAAAAAGTTGACGTGAGATTTTAATCGACCCCCCCTCTCCTCCCTTGGTGAGATTTGGTGAGATTTTTCCAAACCCCTCCCCCCCTTTTTGACCTCACGTAATTTATGGATGTCCCCTAATGGGCGAAAGCCTCTTAGAAGAGGAAAGAAGCAAAATTTTCGGAAATAGTTAACAGCTATTACTTTAGGACTCTTGTTTGACAGTTTTTTGAAAATATTTTAACTTTTTTAACAATAATTTGGTTTTAAATTTTTTGAAACTATGTGAATCAATGGAAACGTACAGCTTTCTGTGCATCTTTAGTATATATCGACCCAATTACTCTACTATTATCTTTAAAATTAAGTCATTTAAGGTCTTAATTATTGAAATAAGTATAGAAATGCATTTGGTATAATTAATATCTTTTAAACGTTTAAAAAATTAAAATTCTGGTATATTTTCCTCTGGTACCTTTTCCTTTCCTTCGATAAAACTAAGCTTCCTCACCGTAAGCGTAAAAAATGGTTAGTCTAATTTTAATAAAATGTGTTTCATGCATACTTTTGTTTTTAAATTAGTTTTTCTTCCTCACTTTTCGATAGAAGGGATTTTTCTAAATAGAACTTGCAAAAACCTGAGAAAAAGTGTGTTTTTACAGTTATTTTATTCGAAATATCGGGGTTTTCGAGTTATCGAGAGTATTATACGACATATTAAAGGTTTCTATTTGATGTGCAAAAAATTTGAAAAAACTTAGGTTGGATATTTTGCTCTAGATATCACTCTGTTCAATACTAACTGATAGAGATTGTAGTAGTGCATCCTGCCATCGTCCTATTTTTAGGAAAGCTTGAAGAATGGTGAAATTTGACCCCCTATGTAATTTTTTTCACCAAATTTGTTTTTATAGTTTTAAAGTAGAGTATATAGCCGCAATAAATTTGGATACAATTTTGTCTAAAAGCTATTAATTCTTAAATAATATCTTTGTTGAAAATTCAAGAAAAAAAATCTCAAAAAATCGTCATTTTGAAATTTTTTAAAAAAATATTAAATATTAATTTAGACTTGCAATAAAAACAAATTTATATTGATAAAGTCTGTAATATCAATATGCATTAAAGTTTTACCAAAATATTCAAAGAAGTTTTGGTAAAATTGACATGCTGTCTTATTTTTAGGACGATGGCAGGATATAGTAGGTTAAAATCAATGTTTAGAATTGAAGGACGTCACATTTTGACATTTGACGTTTTCGCGCCCCTTTTTTTATAAAGTCAAACTTTGAAATTAAATTAAAAAATAAATAATAAATGCGGGAATCGCCCATTCTTCATTTTTGAGTTAAAATAAATTATTGTCCTGCAGGTTAATTAATTATACAAATCCACTAAACAATCCAATGGTCCGAAGAAAATAAAGTTGATGGGATGCGCGTATAATAACTGCTCGCTCTCAATGTGGAAAGTGAAGTATAAGGGGTGATACTCAAACTACATCAACGTCACATAATTTTCAGGTGGATATCCTCAAAAAATCCCACTTGTCATAAATTGTCACATTTCAGTGACACATCCCCAGTGCGATATAACACTTTGAAACTAAACTAAATCCAAATTTTATTTGACACGATTTGATTTGAATAACGGCCGTATTCCCCACTAACCTAAGGTTACGCTGGAATCAAAACTTTTGGTAGTAGAAAAAAGGAAAAAGTTTAAAGCCAATCAGAATTGTCAAAAAGCTTGATTCCAGTTTAACCTCAGGTCAAGCTATAGTCTGCTCATTTAGAATTGCAGGGTTCGTACACTCTTTGACGAAAAAAATTCAAGGATTTTCAAGGACTTTTCCAGGCTACCAGATTAAAAATTCAAGCCTGACCGATATGGTTTTCAACCATTTTTTAAGTAGTACTTCTGTTTAATTTTGTACAACTTTATCTTTTAGTGTTTAATAAAAGCAAATTTTATACAAGTTCCTAAAAAAGGGTTTGAATAAAAATTTAATTAAGATATAGAATATTAGAAAAATATTTTCAAGCAATTTTTAAATACATGAACCTATGACAGATTTAATCCCAAAGATAAAAAAACTACCATATATGTTCAATAAACTTTGAATAATCATCAAAAGTCATTCTAATGCATTGAAAAAAATGTCTGAATTGCAGATAATGAAAAATTAAAACTATCTGACCTAAAAAATTTTTAATTCAAGAAGTTTTATTTCAACCCCCCGAAAATTATTTTTATGCAAAATTTTGTTAAGGCTTTCTTTCTGAAAAAAATTTAATAATGCCTAAATAATATAATTTGCCTTCCACAATTTTCATATACCCTATTATCTACACACCTTGTAATTCTTTGATATTAAAACTCAATAGTTCAAACTATAATTTTCTATTTGCCTTCTTTCAAAAACAAGAAATTACTTTCATTCCATTCCTTCAATTTGCCAGCTAAATATTGGTATGTAACATTTGAACTATAATAAATGAACACTTTCTCCAAAAACAAGCATTTAAAACCAAGGGTTTTGACGCGAAGTAAGAAAAACGCGATCACGAAGCGACCTTCAAGTTGTTTTTCCTGCCCTAGTCCACGCCGTCAAAATGCCAACTTTACAGGCAAACGTCTGGAAACTTATAAAAATTTGGGGTTTTTCATTGAAATTTCGGACCGTCATAGGATTTTTGGTCTTTAACATAATAGGTTGATAACCTGAAATCTTTTCAGCCTTTTAGAAATTAAAATTCAAGGATTTTCCAGGACTTTAGTACAAAAATTTGCTTTTTCCAGGACATTCCAGGCCTTGAAAATTAAATTTGAAATTCCAGGACTTTCAAGGTTTTCAAGGCCCCGTACGAACCCTGGAATTGGCACCTGAAACAGGATCAAAAACGCTCAATAATGCTTAATAACGCTCATCACACAACTTCAGTGACCGATTTTTTTACGGTAATTTAACTACTTTTGTTAAGGCTACCTTGTCATTGCAGAAGAAATATTTTTCGATAATAATTACAATATAACTGCTTCTAATACATTACGTCTCAGGCGAACAGAGTATAGTGCGTTAAGTGGTGAATAAACCAGTAGTATAGGTAAGTATTATTATAAGTCAAAATCGTAAGAGTTAAAATGTCTCTTAAGTACTTAAATAACATTAAAAAACATTTGAAATACAGTGTCAAAAAAGTTTAACACCACGAATTTCACCCCTTGCCACATTGTGTCACAAGAACAAGATCCTTTCGTGCTACCTAAACGAGTGAAGTAACTTAATAATGGCATTTAACAACGCGTAATGTAGAAAAATACAATATATAGAACCACTCTCTAGTCCAGATTATAAATAACAAATAATATAAATCCCTCATCATTTACTCCCAACACAGAACTCTAGCCAGAAGGTGTTTTACAAACACCCACTCCAAGAATGTAAACCCCTCCACCACCCCTACATTCGCCTTCTCCGCATTGCAGCACAAGATGCGCCCAACATCCCCTCCCCGAGGGACCGTGGTGGAAAGCCCCTCATACCTGTACCCACCGATATATAAAAAGAAACACATCATCGCATGCATACCAGAGAGAGCAAACAGACCATTTCGATTAAAACTCTCTCTCCAACAGAAACAAGCCGCCATTCTTATATTGGGCTGCCCATAAATGCATTTATACATCGATATATCCGCACATATATTTATACACTTCCCCCCACATGCCAGAGGAAGAGGCAGTTGTGTCAACACCAAAAAGCGGCGAGTCCTTAGATCAACAACTGTTTGTTGGACGTGGCCGCAACTTATGTAAACATCCTGCTCCCTGGAAATGTTCGGCGAAAGTTGACCTTAGCCGCTCTCTCTCTCTGCTGCAAAACGGTCTTTTTGCTGCAGTTGGTTGCTTGTGTTTCTTCTTCTTCTTCTTTTGCTTTTTTGTTATTAGTGTTGCGTTGCCGCCCACGTCCTGCGTAGTTGGTTCTGCGACGGTTTGCATATCACACCCCTTTCGCAAACAATTAAACAGGTAGAGAGCTATCTGGCAGCAGCAACCTGCCCACAAATCTGGAGAGGAAGGGTGAGTTCTTAAGAGGGTGAAGTTTTTTTTATGAACCCCACCTTGAGAGGTGAACCTTTCCGAGAATCCCAACGCGATGAACTCATAACTTCGAAACCTATCCTCTGCACAAAAAAAGCGAAACTATAAAGTGCGTGATAACAAAAAGGTATCTAAGAGATACGAGATTAAAGTCAACAATGATAGTCAAGTTTTCCATGGAAAACCTTACACCCTTTATACTGCCTTTATAATAAATTATAGGATGATGATCCTGCGAAATTTAGACTATCTTAAATAAGTGAAGACGGGGAACTTAGACAGGAACCCCACCGCTGTTTTCTGAGAATCCCAACGCGATGAACTCATAACTCTAAAACCTATCCTCATCACAAAAAAAGAAACTTATAAAGTGCGTTTATAAAAAGAAATGTACAAAATACGAGAATAGAGTCAACAACGATACTCAAGTTTTGCATGAAAAACCGTCCTAAACTTTTTTTTACTGCTTTTGTAACTATGGGAAGTTGGCGCTGTGAAATTTAAAATAGTATCTTAAACAATTCATGCTTGAGAGAAAAAACGCAATATTTAAGTTGAAGGTCAACAATAAACTCTCGTTTTGTACGACACCAAAACCGTACGCAAGAAAGTTGCATTCAGCTTAACATTTATATGTTAAAACATTTTTTCCAGAACTTATATTCGTATGAACACGAGTAGACAACAGAAGGATATTCCATTTGAATTTGAATGGGTTGCATACAGTAAGGCCAAAAAAATATGAAATTTATGCTTTTACACAAACATCCAACACACAAATGAAGTCTTAACTACATATTCAGTGCACATTGTTTATGAATGTTTCTATACTAGACAACAACGTTTCTTGACAGTGGAGAAAACATCAGCTGAGAGTCAACGAAGGGAGTAGCCTTAGAGCAAGGGTCGGCAACTGGCGGACCACGGTCTGCATCCGGACCACGAGAGGTTTTTCCTGGATCGCCAACAATTTTCGATCTGAATAAAGAATTTTTAACATCTATATAAAGCAATTTATACTTAGTTTGACCACAATAATGAAATCTGCTTAAAAATTTTATTGTTTCTCTTATTTTGTAGATTTTTAACCCCCTTCTGGGTGATTCTAAAATCAAATGAATCTAGTATGTCTCTCTAATCTTCCAATATTGTTGGAGAGAACTCCGAGGCCACCTTTAAAATATAAAAAGTTATTTTTCTTAGTTAATCAAGGTTTTGCAAATCCTTCTGGGGAAGAATCATCCCTAATTCTCGGTTCATCCTCTTAACATTCTCTTGTTGACGACGCTCATTCATATCCGAGATAGCCATATATCAATATTTTTTATTTTATAACTTATTTTATATTTTAAATAATGTTGCTGGTGATATACAACGGTTTTAACGGAAATAAAGAAGATATTTTTTTTATTTAACAAAATTTAAGTACAAATTTATGTACACAATTTATACATGAGGTATGTGTATCAAAAGATGATAATTTAAAAATTCCCTGCGTCAGAGGAAATTCAGCACTTTTCTTTTGAAATGCGATTAGTCTTAATTTAATCCATGCATATATTGCGTTTTTATGGGTCATAATTTTCGTAAAACGTTGAATATTTTCGATTTCAAGGTTTAGCTCATTCATTTAGCATTAAACACGCAAGCCAATGAGAACTCACAGATGATCTGTTTACTATATTTTTATTTCGCTCCTCGTAGCATCATTGTCAAAAAGGTAGTAATCTAATATACAAGGCATTTCAAAAGTCCTTTTCATGGCTTTTATTCGAAAAAGGAATCAACTTCTCCTATGGGTCATGAAAGTAAGGTTTGTACCCTAGGTAAGTAACCCTGGACAAAAGACAAAGATGCTGACAAAATTTAATCCAAAAATTTAAAAAAAACCTTGCAAATTTGATACTGGTTTATGAAACACCAGAAAATTTTTTCCAATAGGATTGAAAAGGCTATTTTCATATGCTGCTAGCTAATATCTTCGCGAATATTCACGATATTTTTCATGAAATTCTTTCATTCACAACAGTGGCAACAATACTTTCTTTGCCGTTTTTGCTCAAGCTCCTTTAGTTTTTTTAATTATTTTTTACTAGCAAGGGGCGCTGTAAAGTCATATCAATGGATTCTCCAGGGTTACTTACCTAGGGGAAGATCGTACTTCCATAACCCTAGAAGACGTTGGTTCCAAATAAAAGCCGTACAAGGGACTTTTAAAACACTCTGTATGAATAAAAATAAATTATAAAAACGTTATTAATACTGGATAATTGGAATTTCTGTGGCAACCATACATAAGTACTATCTCGTAAACAGAAAAACAACACTAAGCCAGAAATAAAGTATTTACAAACACCAGCTTGACTCCCAAGTAACATTCTCACAGAATATCTAACTAATTTAAAAGCTTACTACGTCACTTGAATGTTTCTCCCAACATCAAAGCTCATCAGCGTCCTTTCATCTCACCAAACGAAGTCGTTCTCTTTTAAACTTAGTAAACAGCCTCCTCACTTCAAAACGCGCAGTAGGGTTTTGATTACCCTTCCCTCTTGTGTTTGTTTATCGCAGGTTAGCACAGGATAGAGGGAGAGTGGGAAAGGGGTCAAAGAGACTGGACTAAGTTGGTTGAGGGATGCCCATCGTGTGATTTGAAATATGGAGAGTTGGGTAGTTTCAGCTATGAATTTAAAATCATCCAGAAGTGAAGAGTTGTCAACAAGCATGCTATTTTCAAACAGGTATCACTGTATGCTAGAGTTTTTATAGGAGCTTGGTATTTGAAAATTTCGCATGAATTTGGGAAGGCAGATTTCTAACTGCGAACTGATATCTTCAGGGACATACACGTGGTCACGAATGCATAGGACATGGGGAAATTCTATTTTAGGGGTAACTGGGACCACGCAACGTGGAGTCAAGAGAAGCTTTCTACGTTCGGTCATGGTCATCAAAACAAATCCCTTCGTCAAAAACAGTGATCAGAAAAGATAAAAAAGTGAAAGATAAGGGTAATAAGAAAAGGGAAACAAAAATACTTATTAAAAATTTCTTACGATAACTCATTTAAAGATGCATTCCTACTTTTAGTTCATGTCTTTAGTTCAAAATACCTTTAAAAATACATATTTATTAAACACATCTCAAAACATCTTCAAAAACACACAGACAATATTTAAAATAAATCGTATTCCATAATAAAGTTTAGTTATAAAACACAGTCAGAGTAATAACTATTAATTCTCGGAAAAATACCAACTTCCCGCAAAATTACTGCCAGAGTTTCTTCCTAAACCAACTTCCAACTTCCCGCAGAGTTACTGTCTAAACCAAAGGTATTCCTAGATACCTCATTAAAATGCATGCATCTAAAATAATTAAATTCTGCAATAAAATAATTAGGAGGGGAATGAAAAAAAAACTAAACAATCCAAACCATGCATCAAAATGTTAACGGTTAACTTACATTTATCCTTAAAGATTTTTAACTTTCAATGTTTCCAACAAGTTTTAAAAACAAGGGGATACTTTTTTTAGACAGTACCTAGATTGCTAGATCTACCAACTCCAGTATAACCATAACCAGCTTCACTGGGTGAGGCCATGAGTAGAGCTGTTACAGAACGTTTGACTGAAAGGCACAGTCAGCTAAAACAAAGCACTTTGTTTCCCCAAGTTAACTCGGTCCTCATTTTATGGACCCCGGAAGGATGAAAGGCTGAGTCTTTCTTGCACAACATGGGTGAACAGAACTACTACAGTGGCACAACCAACGCCACTGGTTTTCCCACAGCTATACTCTCGGTCATGGCCTCACCCAGTGATGCTGGTTATAAATGGAGTTTGAAGATCTATAGCGATCGAGGTAATCTCCCTAAAGTATCCCCCTTGTTTTCAAACCTTGTAAGCAATATTGGAAGTTAACCATTTTCAAGGATAAATGTTAGTTAATCATTGAAATTTTGATGCATGGTTGGTATCGTTTCATATTTTCCCCACATTCATTGTTTCATTTTTGTTTCTTTTTTACTCCTTATTTTGGTTAAATTTATTGAAAGAAATTATATATTTTTAAAATTTAAGGCTCATAGACTTGGAAATTTAAATTGTTTCTATCCCCAGTCTCATAGATAAAATTATAAAAAATTAACTTTTTTGATGTTTGTTGGTGCAGATGTAAATGCTGCTTCACCGCAACGGCATAAGCATTGCAAGAATGCCCAATAAAATTAACCCGCCTTCATTCCAAGTTTGTTATTCAGTTTCCGTTTAATACACTTTTTAAACATCTCCAACTCCCAAAACGAGCAACACAGCATCTATTAGACGACGAATCCCCGCAACTCCATCAACGATCAACGTTTCAATCGCCACTCCAACACCTCAGCAAACCCATGCAACTTCTCTCACGCAACCGGAGTCAAGCCCGTATCAAAAACCAATAACCGCAACAACAGCACACCTAGCGCTAAAGAGAGAGATAGATGCCATTAGAATAATCACCGGCTCGCACACATGGAAAGAGATATAGCAGGTGCCATACCGGTACACCATCAAAAAACCCCCCACAAGAAAGAAGGCAGGGAAAGAAAAAAAGAGAAGCGCCGTTTATAGGGAAGCAAATTAATAAATAACCTCCGTCACAATAAAAGGGTAGAGCCGAGCGCACTAACTTTTAGTTAGGCAGGTAGTTTTATTCACCGCGTTGCCATGACGACCGAAGCACCAACAATGGAGGCGTGACGCACTGTGGTCAAGAGAATAAGTGATGCACACGCAGGGGTGTGGGTGCTGGTGTGACGGTTGGGGTTTGCACAGTTGCGATTTGAGGTGTCATGATGGACTTGGATCCTTTGACGGCCGTTTTCACCATTAACTTTGACCTTAGGTTAATCTGGAAACAAACGGTTTGATTCCAGGTTAACCATAGGAAATAAGAGGTTTGGAACCTCTAATTGACTTCTTCTAGCGTACACTAAATAACGTATTATATTGATAATTAATTATATTAATAAATAATTATTTATTATCAATACCCGAATCTTCTCCTTCATTCCTTAAGATCCCTTTGGAATGATATAAATAAAAAGATAATAACTAGGGTTACATATGGAAGGAAATGAAAGAATAAAATGAGAGAAAGAAATAAGAAGAATGAGATAGGTGGGAAATTTCAGCATATTTCTTCGAACGTAAAGCATTTTAAGCTCGAGTGAACCAAAATATATTCAAATCTGACGCGGATATTTCGTTCGAAATAATATAAACTTTTAGATGTAAATTTAAAAATTTATTTAATCATTTCGATTTTTATATATGTATTTTTGGTAAAACTTCAATACTAATTTATAAACCTTACGTAAAATAAACTGATTACTCGAATTAAAATGAAATAAAGTTATTTTTTGGAACTTAAACCTATTAATATAACTTTAAAATGTTTTAAACTCCAAACTATTACGTTAAATTATAAAAAAAATATTGCTAAATTATAAATGGTAAAATACTTAGTTTAGTTTACAGCATTGATATCATAAAAAAAATATAATTATGAAATATGGTGTAAAGAGTAATATGGAATTTATACCTATACATTCTATTTAATGATTAAATCATGTACCCCTAAATTAATTAGGAAAAATTAAAAATGTTTTTACAAGTATTTTTTGTGACTCTTTGATTTTGATCATAAGAACACTAAATAATTAAACCATCTTTAACTAGGATCTAAAATTTTTAAAATGTGTTACATTAGTTGAAATTTAAAGTATCAAATTTAAATTACGTTGAGCCTAAGAGACTTGCATTCACAATTACGTAAAAAATTTAAACACGGCAAAAAGAATAAGCTTAAACAGTAATTAAATCTTACGTAACCGCAATTGTTATTGACCGCTATTGTGACGAAAGTGTGTTGCAGGGAAGCCCCCTTCTGTTTTTCAGTGGCGGAATATTTTTAGAGGCTTTTGAAAAGGGAACACATGCATCAAACTCGCTTGGTGTGAAGGAAACTTCCCTAAATGTCAACCTGGGAATTTATTAATCAGATCGAGATAGTTATATTCAATATAACTACTGCCTATTTATTAATGCGGTATTTTCTGCTTAAAAGGGGCTTTTTGTAATTGAATGAGGAAAGAAAATCTTAAAACGATTGAAATTATAGTGACTAAAATATGTAGTAGATATTGGTAATCTCAAGATTTTTAAAACACAATTAAAAATTACATATCATTTACTAAAAAAACTTTTTAAAAAGTTTTTAATAACTGATTATATCTGACGGGGTGAGTGCAAGTTTTCTAACATTATTAAAAAATGGAAAAACATCGAGCCAATGACTCGGTGTTTTTTTCAGTGCATGACTCATCCAAGAAATATTACTTTGAAAAACAACAAATAATCTTCCATAAAAACATATTATGTGACCAAAACACATTTATTGACTTCTTACGCATTTAACTTTTATGTATTCAATTTTTCTATAGTTTATTCCTCTTTTTATATTCTTTCATCATTATTTTTTTTTAAAATAAAAAAACACGATTTCTAAAATTTTAACTATGAATCGGGCAAATTTGTGGCAGTAAAAGATGTTCCTAGTATACTAATTATAGTTGGAATGAGCTGGCTAGAATTATAAGCATGCCCATACTTTTAGATAAATAAATCAATTTTGTATTTTTTGATAACAATAGTTGCAAAATAATGAATAAAAGTAGAACTGTTTTTTAGAGAAAAAAAATAAGTTTTTCCTAGTATTGATAAAACACTAATGATTTTTGTCAAAACTAAAGAGCTTAATAAAAGCACATGTAATTAAGTTTCGTAATAATATGACTACCGGGATAGAAAAGGGCAGGTATTTTTTCATATAGGGTTCAATTGTGCTTATGAAACGCTTTTTTAATCTAAAATAAGATATCTGTAGCTGTGGAAAAACCTCGAATTATTTATTGAACAATCATTAAAATCCATCAAATGTACACGAAAAACTCTGATAACAATGCACTAACAATGCCTGGCTTGTTAAAAAACTAATTTCGCACCTCGATTGGGCTTAAAAATTAATTTAATTCCAGTCAACTCAAATCGCAGATAAAAGCCAGAAAGATACGAAAAAAGCTTCCTTTGCCGAAACCGGACGTTAAAAACTGTCAGACAAAGTTTCAGCGTTTTGAATTGGATAAATTATCAGATTGTAGCTTATTGTTCAAACCCACAAAAGCTGCCGCAATTAACAAGAAGCCAAACACAAGGTAAACTGGAGGCGAGATGCAGAATTAGAAAAAAAAGAGAGAAATAAAATCCGAGAAACTCTTTTCTGAATCAATTAATCATCAAAATGCAAGACACGCGAAAAAAAATAAAGCGCGACACTTAGGACATGCTCCTTTTTTGTCGAGTAACACAGAAAGAAAGAGTGAAAAAAAACTCGCGATTAAAAGCGCCAAAATTGAGATGAAAAACCGACTATGGGAGACAATAAAAAACTTGATGAAACGGTTAAAATAAGGAAACTGAAACAATGAGTGACAATCCTTTTTTTTACTGGGCGATTTTTTGCGGGGCTTTCGAAAAAAAATATTCTAAATGAGCAACAACGATAAAAAAGATCTCTCTTTTTGTGGGGTTTTCTCCTCTTTTTTTCTCTTCTTCCATCGTCGCGTTGTACGTTTTTTAAATTTATTATTCAAAACATTTTTTCCGAAGGGAGTTAATACAGTGTTAATTTGTTTGTCACACAGGATGTCCTGCGACCAAGTGTTTGGGGGGTTTTCCTGCGCAGAAAGGAATCCGAAATGCTTTTGTTCTGTCGTTTATCGCGTTTTAATCACGAGTCTTTCTGTTAGTCCCGTTTCCGGGAGAAAACAATACCCGAATACACACTGGGATTCGCGTATAAAAAACGCTTTCTGGGCGGAGAAAAAAACAGACAAAAAAAGCCTCGGCACTAAAAAACTCCCAAAGTGTGTTTTGTTGAATTAATATCTTTTATTATATTCGATTTCGCTAACTCTCCGAGATACTGACGTGAGATATTTATACTCCTTAATGACCGCAGGCGGTACCAAGAGAGAGATAGAAAAAAATCGGTTTTTGTGCATGTATCAAGCAGATTAGCTGCGGAAATGTTTTATAAAAAAAGAAGAGAAAGAACTTTAAAAAAAAGTGTGAAAAAGCTGAAGAGTCGACCCCTCCGTAAATGATGGAGTCAGAGGTGGCTTCAAAACAAAAGGCAACCCCGAATTTCCAATAATTACATTTCCAGCTTCATTTACAAAAATGGCTTCCAGATTACGGTTTTTGAATGAAGAAAAAAATTGTAAAAAAGGTGTCACAGAGAGGAGAAAACGGAGAACAAAAACAATAGGAAAAAGTCAGGAAACAGTTTTTAACACGACCCTAAGCCCTGAGGTAACAATAGCGTAAATACTAATGCCGGTTTATAGATCGCAGTTATGCTTAAACAATAGGCAGAAACTGATAACGCCCAGAAAAAGGTTACCAATCTGAAAAATTTTTAAAAACGCATGCACACCCCAAATCGTTTTTTGTTTTGTGTGGCGGGGGGGGGAATAATAGTCTCTCCAGGGCGCCTCCCGATAGAGGGGCGGCGCTATCCTCTTCCCCTTTTTACAAATGCGCCCCAGCAGCGTAAGATAATAAACCAGACATCGCTATCTAATTCGGAACAAAAAGCGACAACTTGTAACAAATAATACGTCGGTAAGAAGGAGGGAAAAAATCCTTCCCTCTAATGCCTGGGATTGAGCGAGGGTCGGATAAAAAAACTCCTTCGGATTACAATTGCGGGCGAGACAATAACAATAATCGCATTCGAAGGGGCTGGGACAAAAAAGCAGCAAAATGAGGCGGAAAAATTTAATAAAAAACGTCCGACGGAGAAAAATGTGTGTTTATTTGCTTAAAGACCGGTTAGAACAAGGCGGGTTTTTTTCCTAATAATAATGAAAAAACATATATCTATTTTTTCGAACGACGCCATTGTTCCAAACTTATCGTCCGCACAATAGAATAAAAATGTTTTAAAAGGGCCACGGTTTTTGTTTAATAAAGTTAAAAAGTGTGAAAGAGAGAGAAAAAGATTTTTTTCATTCGAAATAAAATGGCGACTGTGTGGTGATAAGGACCCCCGGTATTGTTTTCTTTGCACCTTTTATTCGAATCATTGGCGGAGGAGAAGAAGCCGCAGAAGAAACTCCGTGACGTCATATTCATTGTTTTTCCCGCCATTGTTTGTTCGAAACGGTCGTTTGGGGATTGGGCAATTTCGCGCCTTCGCTTGATTAAAAGAAAATGGCGCGGAGGGGGGAATTAGAACGTCGCGTGAAGAAAAAAAAATCCGCCCGAATTAATTGCTGCGGAGAACTGACTTTGTCGACTTCCCAATGAATTCGTCGTTGCCACTTCAAAGTAAAATATTATAAAAACGAGGTGCGAAGAAGAGAGGGGTGGGGGAGGTGAAAAAATTAATGGAAAGTCGTCAAATTTTTTTTTCGAACGAGGGCAAGCGTCGATTAAAAAAAGGGATTTTTTTCTCTCCCTCTCTAACCCTGGCTCGAGTTTATTTAATTAGAAGAAAAAATGATATAAAAGTTTACGTTCCTCAGAAAATACTCGAGAGTGGAGTTGAGAAAAAAGCAGCAGCGGGAATAATAATCATCATAAAGAACAAATAATTTCCCAACTTTTCCCCCGACCTCCCTCATTTGATGTTAAAAAGTGGGGAGCGACAAACCCCTTTGTTACTACACACGCGCTTGTCTTAAAGAGAATGGATAAGGAGAATTATAAACAAGAGAAAAAATGAGTAGCAGGCAGGGGTACAATTAGCGAAATAAACACAAGGAAAAAAGCTAAGCCGGGAAAATATCCAAACAGGTTGCAAAAAATTAATACGAAGCTGATTTTTTTATCCAGCATAAAAAGTAGTTTTAAGCGTCGTAAATATTTACTTTTTTTAACGTATATCATAGGAGAAGTTATTATTGGTTTGTTGATGCGTAAGGCATTTGTCAAAAAGTTATAACACTTTTTATATAGTTGTGTTTAAAATACATTTTTACCAGTTTTATAACTATTTTTACACTTTCAAAAACCTATAGGACTTTAAAAACTTTTCCTTTCAGATCATCCAAACTTATATTAAGTCTTAAAACTGAACTGCATGAGAAGGTTAATAGCCAAGAGTGGTTCATAACATTGGGGGTTCTCTTTAAGTGTAATTGAATCGTCAGTTTGAAGAAGGGAATAAGTCCAAAAATCAAGTTTTAAGAAAATCGAAAAAAAGAAATGGAATTTTCATTGTATGGATATCAATTTCACAACTTCAAGGGGCGATATCTCCCTACAGGGGTTAATTATTTTCCCCCTCTTTTCACCCATGTGTAGGGCAAAGCTTGGAGATTGTTTTGAGCACAAAAAGTCAATTTGTCATTTTTTGGACTTATTCCCTTCTACAAACTGACGATTCAATTATTCTTATACTTTGCATCTAATAAAGTTATACCTATTTATAGTCAGTTTTCTAAAAGATCAAACGATTGGAACTAATATAGGTTGGGAACGATTACTTTTAAATGGAGATGGGGATCTGCTTTAAAAGTTTTGATAGCAGATGCTTATCACTTATCATCCCCCATTTAACTCCGAATTTGCACCCAATACTTTTTTATATTTACGCTGCTATTAACTTCAAATGAAATCCATCATGAATATAAATTTTAGGGAAAATGTTTAGTACAAAATACTTGGGCCATTCAGGAAGTAAGTCCATACGTTCCTTAAAAAATATAGTTAAACTTATATAAGTCATGATACATTTGGAAGCAGGGTCTAATACACCATAGAGGGAAAAAAGATATAAATAATATAATTCATTAAATTATGATTTATTAATACCATTGAATTATTCATTTTTAATTGGAAAATTAAAAATTCAAATTTCTCATTAAACATTTTCTCGTACACGTAGCAATTTTTAACAAAGAACTTAAAAGCATAGTTTTTCGAAGTTACTGATTTTGTGAAAAGCAGAAACATTAATGTGGTTGATCAAATATAACTATTCCCTAAAATAATTCAATCAATGAAGATGTACATACTACTATGTATATTTGGCAAAACCTTAATATTCACTAAACTTGCCTGGCTTATTCCATATCACAAGCTTAAAGAGGAGGTTCCTTTCTATGGTTACATTATGCATTAAAATTTACATTGGGTTTTCTAAGGGAGAGGGTTAGAAAACTTAAGTACATACAGAAAAATCCCCAAACCTGATAGAGGAACACCAATACTCACCACTCGCCCAACACCTTCCTTTTACCCCCCATCCCACCAAAAATCGGATCCGCGCGATCAAATATTCAATCGATACCTCTCTCTCCCAATCGATAATTACGTCGGCCGGTCCCCGAGCATCGATCGGCATGTTTACTCTGCACCTTCCACCCCCCCCCCTCTGTCGGACAACAGCCGCGCGTGACTCACAACCACTGGGCCTCCTCAAACAACTCAACTCCGCACAAGAGAAAAAGCCAGAGAGAGAGAGGACACAACAAAGGATAGAGGATGCTGATCCTGGAGGAGGAGAGGCATCATCACGTGTGGAAAAGGGGGTGGGGGGTAATGAGTATCGACCAAGTGGTGGGTGACACCCTGGGATGCTAATGCGGTGGGGACAGTGGGGGGGTAGTTAAGAGGAAGGAAGTGTTGTGTTGGATTTTGAGGTGGAATCTACTGTGAGGTGGTCGCTGGTTGAAAGGTCTAAGGAGGAAGAGGAGATGTGAGGATAGAGTTGAAGAGTATGGGGATACCGGTTGTAGGATAGATATTCCGAGAAATATTGATTTATACTAGACAGCAACTTAAGTTGAACCTACTACGTCACTAACAAACAAAGTAGTTTCCATCGCGGTGTCTGAATTTCGAGTGAAACAAAGAACGTCAATTTTATAATATGATTATTTCGTTAAGCCCATGTATAAATAGTGCCTTTTTATCACGATTCGCGTATCGAAATTCCTCCTATCAACCCAACATGCTTTGTGTTTATACTCAATTTCTCCTTCCGTGTAGTGACATACCGGGTTCAGGAAACGTTGCTGTGAAGTATAGTTGTAAACCATAATTTTAACCAGAGGTGAGCTTTGTAGTTTACGTAGTGAAGAGTATTTAATTATTGTTTTCACACTTAATATTCAATATCTTGATTCTTTCTACCTTGACAGGTTGTACTAGGACGAGAATGCATATTCCGATGAATATTATTTGGATTTAGATATAAACGAAAAATTTAATCAATTGGAGGTTAACAGTTGTTGTGACTTTTGATGGGCCAAAAAAGTGGGAAAGCATTGATAAATAGAAATAACAAATCTTTAGAACCATTTAAACATGAATACAATTAAAAGACAAGGTCCCACTCGATTCATTGGTTTTCCTATCTAATCAGCTTACATCGGAATTTGTGAGATGAAATAAAATGTATTGTTGTGAAACAGAGAGGAAAAGACTGCTTGAATGGAGAAAATAGAAGGAAGTGAGAAAGAGAGGAGTACTGACGGTGAAGATGAAATATAAAGAGGATCAGAATGAGATAAAGATAGTAAAGTATGAGAAGAATGAGGAGAAATGTTGAGAAATAAAATGAGAGAAATGGGAGGAAAATTAGAGAGTAAAAAGGACAGAGAAGAAGATAGATAGAAGTGAGAGAGGAATTATAGAGAGAAAAATTAGGGTGAAAAAATGAAAGAGAAATATGGGGTAAAGAGAAAGAAAGAGATGAAATTAGAACAAGAGGGCGAGAAATCGCAATATTTTTTGGAAACACCATTTTAGTGCATTCTGATTCAACTAACGTCCTACCTCACCGGCGGATAACCGGGAGTCAAACGTCTGATTGTTGGAAAATTAATTTTCTTTTTTTAACTGCCAATCAGAAGTTTGACTGCCGTTTAACCATCGGTCAGGTAAGCGGTGAATATGGCCGTTAATCTAGATAGAGAAGGACAAGAATAACTAAAAATTGAAAAAAATTTGCCATATCGAAATGAGACAAAATGAATAAACATCTCTTTGACACCACAGAAAAATGTACTGACAGAAAATTAAATGGTTAGAAGCAAATTTTAAACTTAATTCAGCTAAAAATTTAAAATATAATAAATAATTTTATTATAAAAAATAATTGAGGAAATATTAAAAATCAAAAACTGTTTAGTGATAGTTTTAGAGTCAACACATCTTACAGTAAAAACTTAAATATTAAGAATTTTGCTTTTAGAATCCCGGAATTCAACGCACACGCCTGTAAATAAGGTTTTAAAGTGATGCACATGTCAATATTATAGTGATCAAAATAAAGTTACGCACACAAGTTTCTCTTCTTCTGGAATTTTTCAAATAAGTCACAATAATCTTATATTACATTGATGAGAAATAATTTGAAACGATCGAAATATTAGTAATGTAACTGATCCAAAGTTCCACACCATCCCTACAGACACATAATTAAATCACACCCAAAATTAAATTTTTAAGATACATAACCCATTACAACCAACTGTCCATCACTACTGAGGCACATCTTTAACACCGGTATTTCAAACCAAATCGAAAATAATAAGAGGAACGCCACCACAAATCCCCAGACGCATTAGTCCTTAGACACGGACACCCCACACGAGTCGCATTTTCGTCACCCACACACAGTCCCCACTTAACCCCTTCGAAAATTAGCCACGCCGCTCGGACAATGCCTCGGCTCCGCGTGCTCCCGTTGCCCCTGGCAACCGCCCTTTCTTACTTACCGAAGCCACTTATTTAATTTGAGGCTTCCGCTCCTGATTTAGTGTGGGGGGTGACTAAAGGGTTGAGATGTACAACAGTAAATAATGGCGAAATACTTTCACTCGTCGATCGATCGTCTGAGATGTGAGAAATTGCCATTTGTGTCTACGGTTACAGGGAGGTATGTATGACTTGACTGTGATCCCCCGCACTCCTTCCTTGCCAATTAGGGGGAGGTTATGGGGGTGATCGGGCATCCAGAAAGGTGTGAAAGGCGTTATAAGCATTTGGCCGTATCAACGGTGGTGGCTCGATTCTAATGATGGGGGACTGTCCGAAAGTTTTGGGGAAACGTGCTTATATCGTCGTGTAAATGAGAGATGGATATTAAATCAGGTTTTTCAGCAATGGTTGAGAATTTGGGAAATAGGGTAATCAATTTGTGATGCTGTAAAAAATACATGTTTTCAAAGAGTTGTGGATTTTAAATAGTTAATATTCCTTACGACTAAATGTAAATTTATAATTAAAATGGAGTTGAAATTAATACTGCATTTATAATTTAGTATATTTTGAAACTAAAAAAATAAGTAAAACGAATAAGAGTAAAACATATCCTTCAACATAGCAATATCTTTTTAAAACTGAAATAAAAAATAACAAAAGCTTCTACGATCTAAACCACGTATGGGCAACCTCCGGCCCGAGGAACATTTTAGATTTTAGTACCAGAACAAGTTAAAACCCTGTTTTTTAAGTTATAATTTGCAAAAATTTTATGGGGGGATCCCCCAGCCCCCCTTAGGACTTGGAATTTAAGAATTTAAAACTATTTTACAATAAGTTAATACAAATCCTACCCAAAAATGCAAATTTAAAACATTCGAACTAGGTGTTCCAAATCTAGTTAAAACCTGTTTTTTGGAATTAAATCTCCAAATATTTTCGGGGAAGGACCCTCAAACCCCCCTTTGGTAGTTGGAATTTTATTACTACATTCTTTAAAACTCAAATTCTACCCAAAATGTACTGCAGTGCTACGTTAGACCTATTAAATATAGATGGGAGGGGCTGAGGAATAATCTGGGGCCCCTCACGAAATGGAATTTTTATTTACACCCCTGAGATTAATCTAACTTATGCATTATACTTATAATAATGCTTAATCAAGATCACATAATTCTAGTCCAGATTATTGTTTAAATTTAGTACTATAACTGTTTTTTTAAAACGCCTTTTTTCAAAATTATACCTATTATCTACTCTATGGCCCTCCACGTCATTTTAATCTTTGAGTCCGGCCCGTAGGTTCAAAAAGGTTGCCCATACCTGACCTAAACAGTTACTATTTATATTCCATTTTACAATCTCCAATCCAACAAACGGAAAATAAAATAAATAGTAACTGGAATAAATGTTTAATCTAAAAAGACCGCTGAAAAACTGTTTTTTTATTTTACAAGAGGAACAATATTTGCTATTCAAATTTTCAAGTTCTTCCGATTAATAACAAATACGTATGTTTACATAAAAGTAAAATATGATATTCAAACCAAGACATATTTAAAGTTTAGAATTCTTCATAATTTTCTCAAAGACTTAAACAAAATATCTATAACAAATCATCAATACAAATTAATCTACATAAAAATTCAATAAATTAACATCAAACAGAAGATAAAACAACATTTCGAACCAGAGTTTTAAAAAATATCGCATATTATTACTTAGTCACAAGATGTGATAAGTCAACAACTCCCGTTATCTTGTCATCGAGATTGAATAAAAAAAAGGGGTGAGGAAAGTTTGAAAACCACCACTAATTTTTAAATGTTACCAAGTCAATTTTAATTATCAAATTAAATATGCGAATTTCATTTATTCAAATTGTGTAACATATTATATTTGTCAAATTTAATAAAAATGTTTTTAAGAATATGATAATTTCTTACCATTGCAACTTTAGTGGATTCTAATGCAACATCGGCATATCCTTCATTACGTAAATGCCTTTTCAAATATATATAGATATATATTTTTTAATTTTATAATTTAGAGATGTTTAGCCATAAAACCCGATTCATAGTGACAGAGCACTCAAAATGTTTCGACTCTTCAACTCTGTAATTGCATCTTTTCATTTTTCATCACGTGCAAAAAAGAAAATTGCTTTTTCATAAAAGAAGTCAATGAAATCCTACGCGGAAAAAAATGAGCCTCCTCTTTTTATACAAAGCAATTTTTATACATATGCTGATTATGCAACAGTTTACTTTTTTCCAAATTGAGATAGTTGCAATTTATTTATCTCCGAAGAGGTAAAATCGCATGAAAAGGCATTCAAATAGATCTATTGATACACGCATAATCTACCATTTCGTACTTTATGAGATATTATAATAGGCAAAGACAACAGAAAATGATGCCATAAAAGCATTTTTGGTAAGAGGAAAACCGATTCAAAAGCTATATTTAAATACGCAAATTGGAGACGAGAAAGGAAACAAAATGAAATACTGACACACGAGCTGAGATTGACAAGGAGAAAAAAAGAGAAAAACGCACTATCCCAACTAAACAATCACGGAAAAACTCAGGGAAAAGTAAATGATGCCCAGAATCACTTATCAACCCCCTCCCCCTTATCGTATTCGAAATTAGGGGGGAACTAACCCTTTCACGTAAGTTGACAATTTGTCCCCAAAAAACGCAATCACTCAGAGAGGAGGAGGGGAAAAAACTAGCACACGATAGATTTTTTTTATTTGAGACCAACACCCTCTTTTTCGCAAGAAATCATTTTGTGGCGGATGCTTAAATATGCATATATCTCTACAAAAAGGGGTAAGCGATGGGGACAGGAAAAAAGTTCTTTAAAAAAAGCTAATCACGGCTAATTTTCGAAACTCGCCCGTTGCAGGTGAGGCTTGGGAAAAAGATCACCTTCAAAAAAGTTCGCCAAAAACGCTCTTCTCTTATCTAACCTCGTTAACGCCCAAGCAACGACACATAGTGACGGGGAAATGTGTTTTTCCCTACCCCTCGCCCCGTGATGAATTTTTATACTCGGGCATTCTGGGCAAAGGAAAAAAAAAGATTTTTTTTTCTTTATCGGGCTAATAATATCATAGGGTTTTTTGAAGCAATTACAATGTGACCCAAATATGCGGAATTTATGGGGAAGTGAATTTGAGGACGCCTTCGTTAAAGTTTAATGGATGACAATGACAAATGCGAGGACGGGAAATTTGCTTTGATTGAGGTATTGCGTTCCTCGTGCATAAATCTCGACCGATATGAGATACCGGATGATGCATATGACAGTGTTTGGTGTATTTATCTACAAGGTGAAGTTTTATCTATGAGGAGAGGGATTGGATGAATGTAAGAAGAAATATTCAATTTTGATTACATTGTTTTTAAACTTTTATATAACTAAATAGAACGGTTTTTGCTTCCAAAATTAACCAGTTACGTATTTTAAGAGCAGATTTGTTCTTGATTTCCACCCTTTGAAATATTTTTCTAGAAAAAAGATCACTTATGAAGTTCCTGTTAAAAATTTAATGGGAAAAACGTTAATAAATAACTAATTGTGAAGAAAACTTTAAAACGTACAAGACATTTTAGCGTGAAACTATAGTGTTATTTTTTATATTTTCAATTCTATTAATTTTTTTCCTTTTTAATTTAAATTGTATGCAATCAATTATTATCCAGATTTTATACAACAGGATACGAGTTCACTAAGTTAACATTTAAGTGGCTTTTCACAGTAATTGTATAGTTTGTAACAATTCATTCATTTTTGTTTTTTAAACTTTTAAAAACTTCACAGAAATTCTCTTTTATAACTAGCATAACCTATTATCATGACATTAGCGTAGAGAAAAATGTTTTTCTTCAAATTCATTGGCATAATAATAGACAAAAATTCTTGTTACGCCCCACACCACGGGAGCACTAAAATTTTTAAGAATTTTCTGATGATCAAATGATGTTGCAACTGCCAATTAATCCCACATTACTAAAAAAACAAGTTGAAATCGATTTTTAAGAGACAAATTTCAGAAATGTCTTTTGGGAAAGACCTCCCAGACACCCCTTTTTATTGTGGAGCTTATTATTGTTGCTCCCATAATCAAACAATTTCATACTTCCAGGCTAAAATCCTTCCTTTAATTTTCTGAAAATTCACTTAATTTTTAATTAATTTTAATGTAATTTATTATTGTATTGTAACATATTGTCTGGTGACTAAACCACACACACACAAAGCTAAAGTCTCGTAGGGGGGACATGGGAAAATTTAAACTGAAGATTAACGACTGTAGTCACCGGTAACTTGACCGGCGGTAAAACAGCAGTCATACTTCTGATTGGCATTTGACGAAGGAAACCTAGTTTTCCGCCAATCAGAGGATTCACACTGGTTAACAGCCGGTAAAGTTGACGGTGACTACGGTGACGTAAGGGAGTCACGTTAAATTTTGTTTATAAAAAGTGGGTCGCGATGTTCAAAATCTTGAGAACCCCTCCCTTCCTTAGGGGTCATCCATAAATTACGTGAGGTCAAAAATGGGGGGGAGGGGTTTGGAAAAATCTCACCAAATCTCACCAAGGGGGGAAAGGGGGGTCGATTAAAATCTCACGTCAACTTTTTTTAACTTAATTATAACTTAATTAGGTGCTATGAAGCACAAAATGCAAATAATTTTTAGAAAATAATGTTTAAAAGTTGTAGGTAAATCTCACGTGGGGGGGAGGGGGGTCAAGAAAAATCTCACTAAATCTCACCAAGGGGGGAGGGGGGGTCCAGATTTTGGAAAAAACACCTCACGTAATTTATGGATGGCCCCTTAGGGAATCCCTCCCTTAGAGCAGCCTTAAAATAAGAAGACACATAGATCTCCCATTCATTTCAATGGGAACCCCAGTCTAAATAAATCACATTCGCCAACAGAACTCGGTTTCTTTTTGTTACAAGCCTTCGAGTGTCCCAATATAAACAGATACATTATCATTCCCTTTGATTCGTTCTCGTACTCTAAATAATCAAGCGAAGACCTTGACTTTCATTTCTTGCGCGATAAGGCCCCTTTTATCGAGAAAGAGCTTTGTTTATTCGCACAACAAAAAGCAGATAACTCTTTTTCCAACTATACATAAAAGGAATCAAAGGGTTTTTCGTGAAGGACGTTTAGCGACTTCTTCTCTACCGAAGAGAAGCTTGTGAGTGTGCGGATTCGTATTAGATACATTTTGATTTTGAGGTTTTAGAACCTATTTAGAAGCTCAGCAGGGGTGCATAATAGTATGTGCAAATTCAGGCAGCTATACGAAAATTTTTGTCCAAGTTATGATGAAAAATAAAAAAAAACTATTGTCACATTCGCAGACAATATTTTTTCTTACTTAAGTGACTTGGGCTTTTCTTTCAATTTTCGCATGATATACAGAAAAACAACATATCTGTGAAAAACATGGGTAATTTTAAGTGAAAATTGCGTTTTTGTTTAATCAGATATATTTTGTTTTATGCTGAGTTCAAAACGAGAGTTTTCCGATAGCTAAATTTTATAAAAATAGTTTTCAAATTATATTTGAAGAGAAGAGGCACACTTAGTAAGGTAAGTTTAAGAATGTAAGAAAGACTAGAAGGGCATAAAGTTCATCCAAATTTTAAATTTAGGAATTCGACAATTTTCTAATCTTAAAGAAGTCCAATAACTGAAAAAACTAAACTATTAAAAAATCTCATTTTGGGGGGAAATTTTGAAGGAAACAAAAAAATTAATTAATTCAATAGTAAGAATAATACTAACTACATAAATAAACGGCTAATTTATGATAATATTTTATTTCAATCACCAAAGTAATTTAAAGAAGAATATAGGGAATAGGAAAAAAGTAATTGTAGAAGAGAAAGACATTTTGTAGGATGAACAAGAGAGGTTAAGGAAAAGTAGGCGAGAAAAAGTGACACGCAGAAAGAAAAGAAGGGTCTTAAAATTACTAGATTAATTTAAAATTTAATATCCTTTTTGAAACATCTACTATCATAAAGTATTGGTGGCTATTTAAGTTGTGATTGTTTGCTTATAGATATAACCTGCACAATTGGGGTTTCAAAATTGATTATTTATGTACAATTGTTGAAAATACAATATTTGGAAACTGAATACTGAATACAAATCATTTAAAAATATTCGATATCTTAATACAGGTATAAAAACATTATCAATAAACCCAAAACTTCCCCATCAAGTTTCCCCTGTCGAGCGAGAAAATCTGCTTCAGACGACACCGAGGCCAGGTGACAGCTCTAATCCCGGTCTCGAAATATATACACCCTCGCCCCCCCCCACAATTAAGTCCATTAAACCCCTGATTGGGCCCCTCCCTCGTCCCTACCCCCCTTGGGATGCCCACGAAAGGGGTTCTAATTTGTACTAATAATAGTCATCCTATGTGACAAAAAGAGAGACGACGCAAAAAAACGACAGTCCACAAAAAAGGGTGGGGCCACCCTACAACCCCCTCCCTACGTCTAATCTCAGCGCCGAGATTAGACGAACCGAGCGCTCAACAATAATTTGTTCCATAATCTAAGAAGGAAAACTTTCATTGTAATTTTTTACTAGGCGTTTTTTTGCCCCACCGCTCCGCAGAGAGAAGATTAAGATTTTCCTCTCCTCCCCCCATGCGTGTTTTTTGCTCCAGATACCGCAGGGTGGGGGTCCATGAATGATAGAACGCGTTTAATAATGAAATTATGGAATACATAATAATATAATATGCTCTTTTAAGGATAATCGACGTGTCACCACACGTATTAATGGACTTAATAAGAACTGAATTATTCCGTCACTTATTTTGTAGCATTAGGGCCGCGCTGGCTTTTTGGAACGGTTTATTACGTCATTAGAGGGGGGTGAAGATTTCGGTTTTGTGTCGTTTGATAAATTACGGCGCTTTATGGGAAAATATAAGATTACTTTCATAATTCGACTTGTTAAAACGCTGATAAATATTGAAACTCAATTATGCCTCCTCGACTTTCGGAGCGAAGTTAGGTTGTAGAGATACGGACCAGCAATTTACTTTCGGGCAATGACTTAAATAAACGTTCTTAATTTTTAGGTACGGATAAAAGTGATCAAGTGAGTTGAAGATGTGGACTGTCATCCACTTAATTAAATCCCATACTATTTCTTTCAATTCATGAAATGGCAGGGGAAAGACATCGTTACATGATCTAGAAGGAACTAAAGTGGCGTTAGTCGGAAATTATTATTTATTTGGATTCTTCTTTAAGCCATTCTGTTCAGTAGTTTCGTAAGTCAACAATAAGGACTATTTTTTTATTTATTTCTGCCAAACATAAAAAATCTAATTACATGACAGGATAAAAAATACGTTGCAGTAAAAAGACATTACAACTACAAGAAAATTAAAAAAACACACTACATATAAAATCAATTCTTAATCACTAGTATTGGGTACTTGTTTGTACTAAAGTTGTTGAATAAATAGCATTATGTTTTCAAATTAAATAAGAAAAACCTGTTCACCAAAATAATTATGTTTATACAAATAAATGCGCAGTTAACGAACGCTTAACATGTCTTGGATATTTTAAATAGCACATAAAGTATTAAATAGAATTTGATTTCACAATTTTTTTGTATTACACTTGTTTGTTACTGTCTGTCTATCACAAGAAGAGTTCTGGCTGTGGCTAGTTCACATGAGCGGTGGTATGGTGTCGAATGATAAATCGTAAATTTCGAGATCCCGATCATGAATAACGATCATGAAAAATCATAAATTTGTATTTTTATGACTTAGGTAAATGACTAAAAATGTTCTTACATCATAAAAACAAAAATTAAAAAAATCCTTATGACTGCTTATGTGAACTAGCGACGGCCAGAGCTCTTCTTGTGATAGCCAGACAGTACCTGAGGTTCTTCCTCGAACTTAATCCCAAACCAATAATGTCAGTTATATCTTTAAAAAATGTTTAACATTTTTCCCATCTTCTGAAAACAAAAATCAACGCGTGTAAACAATCTTCTGCTCCCTGGTTGCCACCGATGTAAAACAAACTCAAAAAATCACCCCGCCCGGGGCTCCCAACCATCTGCCTTCTAAAACAAACATTCGAAACATTTCTATGAAAACCTGAAAAAAAATAATTCGGAAAAAAGTCATCTGAAATCTGACTGCAGAAGACAGATACTTCCTTGCGTAAATAAAATCGTGATACAAATAAATTTAAACCGAAAATGAAGTTCCCTCGATATATTGTTTGACGGGGTTTAGAGTTTTTTTCTATCTCTCCCCTCAACCCCTGGCGTAAAGAACAAACTGATATTTATTCAACAATGATAAAACCGCGGTCATGCAAAAGCAGTGTAAATTTTTCGATTATTTACATTGTTAGGGCTTGTGTTTCTTTCTTGAGGGGTGTTCCCCTTCGAATTACAGCGCCATTTTGTTTTTCCGCCGTTTCCAAAAAAGCGCCTTTATTTGTTTTTTCCCTCCACACCGCTTTTTTTATTCAATCTCGATGCGAAGATAACGGGAGTTGTTGACTTATCACATCTTGTGACTAAGTAATAAAGTGCGATTTTTTTAAAACTCTGGTTCGAGATGTTGTTTTATCTTCTTTCCTCGGGATGATGAAAGATGTTCAATTCGTTTCTTTAGAGGAATAATACCGTTTTCTTATTTTTGAAACCATTCGAACACAGGGACAAAAAATATGAAAAAGGTTAAAGTAACGGAACCAGCGAAAGGCATTAATAACTACCATTGCCACACCCATAAAATAATGAAGAAAATACTTCTTTTTTTAAAATTACGTTTGTTTTTAGACTATTTTTTAGTCAATAAAAGAATTTTTGGACGCTAGAAGTTAAGTAATGAGGCTTTTACAATTAACTTCTTGCCTTATAATAAATCGTCTCAAGTATACAGATTGCCGCTTCTGTAATGAATGAGGCTGGTTTGAAATACTATATCTGATCTATCCCAAAAAATTACTAATTTTGTAATCAATATATTTAAATATTTGGGTGTTTTTGGCCACACTCGGTTCTTTTTTGTCCATAATAGCTCGGTAACTGTTGAGACCAAATAATTTGGTAATAATTGAGAGGATGAAATAGCTACCATTAATATTTAAGTTTTAACTATATACTTATTACAAATATTTATTAAAACTTCGAATTACAATCATAGGATATAATACATCATCACCATTATCATCATCGATGGCCATACAACCTAAAGCCCTGGATACTCTACCTTAAGTAGCGACATCACGCTCAATCGGCCGCCATTGTGGGGAGAACTCACTACTAGTCTGGATAGTCTTGCTTATCGTCACTAGTAGTGAGTTCTCCCTACAATGGCGGCCAATTGAGCGAGATGTCGCTACTTAAGGTAGAGGATCTAGGGCTTTAATACAACCTAATGTGGGCTACTGCCTACCTCTGAACATTTTTTGCATCGTCATTATTGTTCAGAACTTGTACACATATTACATTTTTATTTGCGTATATAAGATAATCTTTATATCAAAAGGATATAATTTTACTTTTTCAGGTCAAACTAAATGCGTTTAAGAACAACTGATGGTAATTAAAGTACTTACATTAAGTTGAAAGTAAAAAAATAGTGTGCGACATAGAAGATATTTCATATGGTTACGGTTACTTAAGGATAAAATAATTCCGATAATTTATCGGGCTCGAAACACTACCGCGATGGAAGCAGACAATCCAGGTCGTTCAGAATTATTTCAAACCTCACTTCAAACGGCTGTCTGTATCATATTTCCAACACATGACGTCACTTCAGTTGCATCTGTCACGTCCGACCTCCCCCTCCCTCCCTCCAGAACAAACACAAAACAAAGGCCTCTGTCCCCTCCCTCTAAACACACACCAACGAAAAAAAAAGTTATAAATAAAAAATATAAAAATAAAAATTAAAGCTTTTATTTTTTGGTGATCTCCACACTCTCTCCCCCCCGTCTTCACTTATTATCATTTCGCACACGGATTTCAATATCATCCCGCAAAAGACGATGGGTGTCGCGTCGGAGATTAATTTTTTCTCGTTATTTGTTTGCGCCGGGGTGGCAGCAGTTTTTAATTGGAAAAGCCTCTCTCTCTCTCGGCAACAATGGACCCGTCGTCATGGCAACCCGAAGGCGCGCGTTTTCGGATGAAGCATCGAGGAGGGGTTTTCCGAGATAATCCGGATGAAGTGGACCGTGACGCAAAGGCGCATTATTTATGTGCGGTCCGGTGGCAACAACGCGGACATTTACGGCGGGGGGATAAACAAAACGCACGTGCTGGGTCCCTTCAATGGGGCTGTGAGGGGAAGGTTCATTTCTATTATTATATATGTACGTATTATCTTCGTGTGGAGACTTTATCGCTAGTGAAAGAGAGCGGGGGTGATGCTAATAAAAACCTTCCCTTCCTAACCCCCCCGTTGGATCAAATAAATTTTTCCTGCACTACTGCACGCTTCCGTTCATATTAATCAGGTCTTATATGTGATGTCTTTATTCCCTTCATATTAAAGATTATGGAATTTGTGTATGATATCATTATGGTAAAAGGAAATTGAATACCGTCTGAGGTACTTCATAAAGCTTCTGTGATATTCAGTGTTCTGTGATGAAGTATCAGCTATAATCTGATACTTTATAAAATCATTCGATAATTTGTATGGAAGAGAAATAAAGTGTAAGAAAAACTGAAAGTAACGTAGCCTATAAAAGACACTTGTGACTCTTTAAGGAAGAAAAAGCAGGTGGTGAATATATTCACCAATTTTCATTGGTATCATCTATAGATGATACCAATGACAATTGAATACATTTGGGAAGAAAATAAAGAAGTCATCAACTTCAAATAAAAAGAACTGAATTTTGAATAGGAACCATAAAGAAATGATAAAGCATGTAACTGTATTAACCCATTAATGCCCAACTTTTTATTTTTCTTAAATATTTGGTAAAAACATAGTAAATAGCCCCAAAAAAACTGGAAAAATAGTGAAAAAAATTACAGGTCAAAATTTTAATTTCTACACCAAAATTAAAAAACGTCCCTAAAAAGGGACGTCAGGCACGAATGCCCCCGTTGTTTTTCCCTATAGTAAACGTATTGTAGAAAACTTTTTTAAAGCCTCAAAAACATCTTCTACCTTTTTAAGTGCAGCAAAAGTGATCGTAACCATACTGTATCATGAATATGAACAAAAAATATTAATTATTTATCCAATTAACTGTAAAATTAACCTTAATTAACGTAATTTGAGCATTTTTTATGCTCTAAAACACGTTTTTCCTAGCAAATCTATGTTAATTGCAAATTAACTAAGATTTTTAATTGAAAAGGCATTCTTTGTTTAAATGTTACCTAATATTAAGTAATAATTACTTTTACACACTTCAAATCCATCAGAATATCTCAATTTGTGAAGTTTAAGTCTTTCAAATGCCCATACTTTTTTCATTTTATTTAATTTAATTGTGCGGGACACGAATTTCTCCCCAAAAATCAAGCATTAGTAGGATGTGCATTAGCAAGCCAGATGATATAGATTGATCTGCAGTATAGAACACAATGATTAGCGACATCTAATTAGAAAAAAAGCCGAAAATTTATCACAAAAGCGACTTTTTTGGCAATTTTAATGACAAAAAGTCATTATAACTAATAATCATTAAACTTTTAATTAAAATATAACCGAAATAAATTTGCATAAGTAATAAATATATTAAAATAATTAATTTATTCCTTTTAATTAATACAAATTAGTTAATTCCTTATAATTTAAGACTTTTTATTCCATTAATTTAGCAGAAATAACAGTATTTTCCAAAAAAAATAAACAAAAATAGTAAATTTATTAGCTAAAATTAAAGTGATTTTATAAATATCAGTTATTTAATTCATTTCATAAGAATCGAACGCGTTTTTATGAAAAAATAAAGGAAACACTAGCATTTCACTATGGGGAAAACCACGGGGGCATTCGTGCCTGACGTCCCTTTTTAGGGACGCTTTTCGAGGGTCCAAAATAGGGTCAAGATGAAATATTTTGGAAAAATAAAAAAACACCCCAACTGAATTAATGTATAAACAGTAATATATATCGGCATTGAAATTTTTTTAAAATAACAACTAGGATTTTTAAGCTTTTTCTTTTAAAATTTTTAAAAAAGCACTTTTCTGAAAAATTCTATCTTCCAACTTTAAAAAAAGTGAAACTTTTTTAAAATTCTGCTTTCTTCTTGTGTTCTTTATGTTCTATGAAGATCAGAGATACACCAGTGCAAATTTTGATTCAAAGGAACAATTTTTGTAGAAATAGGAGGACTTTTAAAAAACGTCCCTAAAAAGGGACGTCAGGAAGTAATGGGTAAATATACATTATAATTTAATTAAAAATACTAAAGGTAAAAATATATACAGTAGCACACGTGTTAAACTCTAACTTTCATAGCGTAATTCTCATAGAAAATTATTGTGACATGGTTGTCAGCAATCAATACTTTTTGGTGATTTTGAGAAAATTGAACTAATTTTTTTTTGGAACGATGCTTTTTTCAAACAACATAAAAGGTTATGTGTTATATCGGAGCAAGAAAATGAAAAGAGAAAGGGAATAGTAGAAAAGTTTTGGTAAAATATTTTGCTAAAAAATCGCAAAAAGTGTGAAAACGAGAGGTTAAAACAGTGAAAGAAAGGAAAAAACTAGTGGTACATAGAAGGATATGAGATGAAAAACAGAGTTTAGTAAAAAAGCGGTTTGAAACCAAAGTAAAGTAATTAGAATAAACCATCGAAAACAAGATAAATTGTGCAAGTTTGGTTTAATTACATATACTAGAAAATTGCCCAGGTAACTTTATGTCGTGTTGTTGAAGAACGGATAACATTTCCTAAATGTTTGAGAAATTAGTTAGTGCGGTGCTTGTCAAATCTGGATTGCCTTAAATGACCACTCCCGCAATATTGCCGCTCCTCCACCCAAAATACGACGAAAACCGAACTCTATTTTTAATGCAACATACACGGAACTCATTAATGGTTTCGGTAATTTCATCTACGACGAATATAAAATCCCCTGGTACTTAATTGCCCTGATCATGTAAGACATTCGCAATCCAATAAAAAAAAGTCCAAGCTTCATTAGAACGGCACTTTTCCGAACTCTGTTGTGGCAACCGGACTCCCCTCAAAGACGAAACACAATAAGACTCGCCGTCCGGTAGCAATGTCATATTAATAAATGATTCATATAACAAACAATCCCGGCATCCCATGTCCGAACAAGCCCGTGCGGAATATTTTAACGGACCGTTAATATAGTTCCATTTAAAATGAACCATTACAACTGCCCCCTCCCCAAAGACAAAAGCCAAACATGTCCCTCTCTAACTTCCTGTCATCGGATGTGATCGTCCGTTCGTGTGGTCACGAGACCGGGTTCGATCACGCGAGCCCCGACCCCCGACCCACCCCCGATCGTGTCGTGTTTGTGTGTTTTGTCGCTTGTTTGTAGGGAGTTCAAAGGGGCAGTGTCTTTTGAACGGAGACAGATATCATTATAAGGGGGATTTATGTCTCCATTTAGTCTTGCATTAATTACTTTTAAACATTTTTCGAAATCTAAGTGCATAATATTGTTGTTTTTCATATTAGTGTCAATATATTGTAACAACTTTAAAATTGAATCTATATTTTATACAGGAATGCAGAATATGTACGAAACATGAGGTTCGGAGGAAATTCAGGCAACTCTGGGGACTTTTTTTCTGGCAGTTTTTAACCCTCTCGGCACCAGAACATCAAAAAAAGTGAAAAAACTATTTTTTCTTTTTCTCAATACATCCAAAACGCTCCTATAATTTGTCTGGAAAAATGTTTTTATTGTGTGCACTCCTTTGTAGTTATTTTTATGATCCTCATATGAGGCCATATGGGCCATATTTTTTCATTTTAACAGAAAATGCTTGGTTTAGAACTTATTAAAAGACATGGTCATAATATTAGAAGGTTACGAAATAAGAAAATATCTACCAACCTATAAAAATGTTCTACAGAAGCTATTCTCTAGTTAGTATTTTCTCTTCACAAGCATCACAGCTTAAAATGTAAACATTGAAGTATAAATAATCTTGCTGCCATTTAGGAACGAATTCAGAAACCATGTAGAAGTCTCATATGTGATCTACATGAATCAGTAAGTCACTGATGAAACGAAAATAAATTTGCGTGTTTACATCATACAAAAATTGAGCTCATAAGTAAGAGCCTCATATGAGGCCCAGGGTGGCGAGAGGCTTAAGGAAAAACTACAAATAAAATTGTTATTGTAACTAACAAATGTTTTGGGTAGTTACTACATCATGGCTCCGAACTTGGAAATTCTTGGAGAAACGGATTCTTACTTAATTAATTGCTTTGCGACATTAATATCTCGCATTAAATGTTGTTGTTTTCCAAATCAAAGGATCACAGAATTTGTCAATATTCAAAATTGAATGTATTTTGATGTTTTAAAACTTGTGTAGATTAAAAAGGAAACAACCAATAAAAAAGGTATCCAGTACTACTTGACAAGTCATATGCATGCGACAGTGCAATAATTGAAGAAGTATTAGCTAATAGTATTCAAAGTATACTTGTAACTAAAGAATGGAGCTCTAAGTTCTAACTAAGGGTCGGTTTCCAGATTATAGATAAAAAATACCTAATAACTTCTTTCGATTTTTTCTCTGAATAACAAATACATATATTGTTTATAATTGAACATTCAGAATATTATCAACATGAAATATGCATGTAATCCAATTTATTTACTTTAGTTTGAACTTAATGATCTTTATGTATAAAAATAACCATGTCATAAAATTATCAATCTTTTCTGATTGAACTTCTTTATGCAGAGAAAATACATTATCAGGTTCAATAGGTTTTTCCGTACAGCAAGTTTGTCGTTACTCTTGTTTCTAAATCTACTTGAACAATCCAAGCTTTACATCCACAAATACGTAAAGGAATTAAGGCAAAATGCAGCGTCTCATGAGCAAGTAAATAATGTATAAGTAATAATACTCCATAAATGGCAGGAGTCGTCCGACTCAAGCTTTGAACGATAGATGCTACAACCATCTATCGTCACCTCCACTTAAATTTATATGTTAATGCTTGAAAAAATCATTTTTACACAGCATTCCGACTGTTGATGAATTTCACTGCTAATTTTTAAACTCGATGCTCAGCGAGAGGTAGAAGACATTGTGGGGTGGTCTGTTTATGGGTTAATTACGCAAGAGCGACAAGTCGTGACGGTGTCGGTTGCCCAGCTGGTCGCGTGTTTGTGGGATTTGCAGTCACTCACCACTCTGTGATGGATGAGCTATTGATGGGGGCGCCCGCGAAGGGATGCTAAGTGGGACGCTCTCTCCTCATCCGATTTCTTTCGCTTTGCTGCTGTGGATTAATATAGACATATCGCCAGGAGAAAAACCTTCGACGTCTTACAATATTGTTGCGATTGCTATGGAAACGGATTTTTCCATTCAATTGCAGGGGTGACGGTAGTTTATAAACGCTTAAAACACGTTTTAGTTTTTCTGATAAGATTTTTCTCTTGGTGGTATGATAATAGGTGTGTTTGCTTTGGTTTTGAGAGTTGAAGAGGGGGTTCGTTACATTAATTGGTTGGATTTGGGTTGGGATGTTGAAATGAACGTTAGTGTCCGTATTTTCAGTGAAATTTGAAAAAAAAGTAGGTTGGTAAGGATTGTGATTAATTAAATCACCAGTTTGATCAAGGGAATAAGTCTGAAAACCAAGTTCTGAGAAAATTAAAAAAAAAAACCTGATTAAGTAAGGGGAAAGCCAACAAACTTTTACGGGAAATTAGGAAACTATTAAGAATACAGAACAATCATCGAAAAAATATAAGTATTCTCAGCTCAAAGATATTGCACAATTTAAAAATGATGGGGTTGTTCTCCTTTTAAAACTGACGAATTTTTTGGTAAAAAGAATCGTTAAAAATATTTAAATTGACATACATTATATTTCAAAATACACCTATAGTTCACAGTACAAAATTGAGAAAAGAGACTAATACAAATAAAATTCCATAACTGTTATGAAACTGGGTCATTATGGCAATTTAACGAATTTCAATGAAGCCCAACACTCACTGAATTAAAAAACATAAAAACACTTATAAATAAAAATCAATTCTTTTTATTTTGAATTGCTAAGTGTATGGCACAAAGAATAACAAATTAAAAACACATTAATATATATTTCAAGTTGAATGAAAAATACAAAAAATGGGTATTGATTTCACCAAATTCAAACATCTATATCTGCCTATAAAGGATTGTTATTTTTTTCTGTTTTCCCCATTCATGGTCAAGCTTTGAGATCTTTTTCACACGAAAAGTTAATTTGCCATTTTTGGACTAATTCCTCTTTTTAAAACGATTCGTTTATCCTCATCTAAAGAACTTATGGGTATCAGATGTGATGATAATGGGCTAGTAAAAACTTTCTACCATTAAGTTCCTATTGGATTCAATGAAACTTTTCTGTATAGAAATTTCCCGCTTCTGTACATATTGAAATGAGTGATATTTTATTTTCTTCATATCAAAGGTAATATCATCTGTGTATAATTACATAATCTTTGAAAGGAGGAAACGTAAAGGGTTAAGGTCAAGTTACAAAGAAGATTTTGTAAAAGAAGGACGGAAGTAAAAAAAGTAAGAAGTGAGACAGAGAATGGTGGTTAAGAAAAGGGGTAGATTGGATGGAGAAAGAATACAATATGGAGTTCTTTAGGGACAGTAAAGAAGAAAGAAATAAGAGCGATGTATTGAAAACTTGAGTGAAATCTGATAAAATGTAAAATGATAGCTTATTAATTAGAGTGATTAGAGAAAGATGTTCTTTAGAGAGAAGGAGCTACAAGGAAAAAAAGAATTTGCAATGTATGAAGATGGAGAAAAAAACTTCACTAAAACGTATTGGTTGATTTTAAGCCATCTCTAACTCAATGAGAATAAAACAAGGAACCTTTAGGAAAGGAAATCTATGAAATAGAAAGAAATTATACTGAAGCAAAATATTTGGTAGAAATGGGGTTTTTAACTTTTACTTCTAAGAGTAAACAAACACCCTAACAAATGAAATCAGCTCAACCCGAAGATAACACACGTGTAAATATTACACTTTTGAAGCATTAAGTACGAGTACCCTCGCCCTGGTAAAATCAGGAATGCCTCAACTGGTTTCAAAAAGCCTTCTTAAGCAGATGAAATGAAATTTTAAACAGCTTTTGGCCTAGAAAGAAGCTCAATACCCCATGCATAATGCCAACTGGTTAAACTCAAACGGTGTGATAACTGAGGAGTAGATGTAAAACGCTGTACATAATACCTCCGCAAATAAAGCTAGATCACAATGCCACCGCCGCACCACTCCCGAAAGCTGAACGCACACACAGTTACATGATGCAGTGTTCAGCGGTTTGTTTCGCAATAATAAGACAGGAGAGAGAGAGAGAAAAATTTTCTCTCTGAGAGTATAATGGCGTAAACAAACAACAATGCCTCCGCATTTCAAGGTCGGCGGTCAACAACGCTGACGCAACTGCGCGCAGAAAGCAAAAACCGATCATCATGTAGTACCTCTTCCTGTTTACTCAAATATCGGAGTTATTAAATGCTTGCAACTGCGCATTTTCGGGATAGAGGTAGAGCAGAGGGAACTTCTCACCTCTCAATTCGAGTGTGAAATCAATTTATTAGAGGGGTAGAATACTTAGTGTTTATGAATGATGTTTTTCAAAATGGGTCCTTAAGTTTTATCCTTGGTATAAGGCCGGGAATATCACTGGTTTTACCTGTACAGGCCTAATAATTAAAAAGCAAAAAAAATGTAAAATCATTAAAGCTAAGGAGCACAACTTTCGACCAAAAAACACATTTTTCAATTTTTGCATTTTCGCTTACAATCTTACGCTTAAAACGACACCAAAATTATTACTCTACGCTGATTAGAAGTATTTTTAATTATTTTTACGGAAATAATTAATGCACTACTGATATGTAAGATTTTTTACTAAATTTCCATTTTTCTCAAAACTGAATTTTTTTACCATGAAAGGAACATTTTCTCAAAATCTATTATAAAAAACAACTTATAACTTGGTATCATTATTAATGACGCTATGTTACATACTTTAACACATGGGTCTCTCAAAAAAGTCCATTAAACTGAAGTTATAGCATAAAACATCATGAAATTTCAGTCTTATAATAGCCCTAAAAGCTCTTGTTAAAGTAGGTAATACAGAGTTCAGGGAAAACTCAGCAAAAAATTTGATTATTTAAATTCATTATATTTTTAAAAAATGTACCTTAAAAATCATCATTTTTAACATTACGGAGATAGGGATTTAGCTGCGTGCACCTACCCCCTTAAAATAATAAAAGGTATAACATTTATTGTATGAACTGTAATATTTGTCTATGTAGGTTTAGGGGTTCTTTAAAATTTTAATCTTGGGTTCCGGCGCATTCTTAAAGTTTTTTCCATGTAAAATAACATGCCTCTATCAGTATCTCATTTGAATTCCACTATCATACATCGAAAGGTGGGAAAAGAATAAAACTGTGCAAAGCACTTAACTTAATACCACATTTTATAAAATGAGTTCTTTCAGTATTTTATTTAAAATATAAAATTAATTTTAGTTAAACATTTAGGTTAGAATTTTAAAAAGTGATATTGAGGATTCAGAATTTTTGACGTTTAAATAAAATTTGTTAGAACCACTTTCTTTTGTTAGGAAATTTATTAAAATGTTTAAAATTTCAACATGGAAGTATATTTTACAAAATCAAATAGGAGGTATGATGAGTTAGTTAAAGGGGAATAATTAAAATAATAAATTACTTAAAATAATAATTAGCTTTAGTAAAATAATAATTAGCTATTTTATAATTGAACTAAACATAAAAATTGAATTTTTGGATTAACGTATTCTTAAAATCAACGGGTGCAAGGAAGTTTTTTGAAAGTTTGTGTAAGAAAGTATTAACTTAATAAGTCTCTATCTCTAACTTCGTCTAATTTTCCATACGATATACGTTTTAAATAAGTACGAATATAATTTAATGTACATTCTAAATTGAATAATACCAGACAGCTTAAGTAACTACAAAAGCAGGTAAGAAAAAAATAGAAAAAACTCGAAACTGAATGTCATTGAGTTATTTGAGAAAACAATTCATTCATAAAAAGGTCACAAACCCAGACAACGTCCGGTAAATATCAACCAGTTTTCAAGTACGATTGAACTTTAAAAAGTGATACAGTTAACCATATAATTACGTAAACTGAAAAGCCTCAATCTGACTTGGGAGAGAATTTCTAAGAAAACCAAAGCGGTACTACCTTTCCATTGTGAGTATGCAAAGTCTTTTTAAGGCTCTCCTCAAGAAAGTGGTGTAGCATTTTGAATCGCCAAGGCCTTGACTCAAGGACAAGCAGTACAGACACCAAAAAGAGAGTGGAATAAAAAAATTTCCCTCCTCAAAAACTTGTTATTACTTCTTTTTCAGACTTGTTATTTACTCTCTGTAATCAAGGAGAATCATTCCTGAGACATTTGCATGGTATAGGAATAATCTGACTGTAAAATTACCGACGTTCAAAGTGTGCGACTTGTGAAAAGTTGAAATTTCTTTTTTGTGTCGGGGCATTCGGTCCAGTGGGCTTTAGGGGGTCATCTTTAAATGACGTCATAATATGATGGATGGTCTAGAACAGCTCTTGATAAATATTTTTTGGACACGGAATGTCCGATTTGATAGATTGATCAGATGACAAATTTACGATAGAGTTGGCAATAGTAAACAGGTATTTGGATGTTTGTAGTTTTGGAAAACACAGATGATTAGAGGATTTTCCATTAAAATTATTGAATGAAAGTAAAATATTATTGAGGTTATATATTATGAGTATTAAAGAATAGGTTCTCAAAAGAGAAAGGTGGAATTAAAAGTATAAAACGGCTTCATTTAATAAAGTATTTACTGAAATTTTACATCAAAATTATAAAAAAAACATAAAATAAATAAAAAAACCATTTTAATTCAATCTTCTTTTTTTATTAGAAAAGGGTAGAGTTTTCAATGTTGAAAATAATAAAACAAATGGAAGTTTCGTGGTTTAACCAAGAGATCCAACAATTATATCCAACAACAGGCATTTCACAGTATTTGTTACATTTTGGTATAGTCTACATAACGTATGCTTTTTGTATTTTAATGTAATATTAATTTATATATTTTTAAAAAAGGTTTTAAGCCGATATCAACTTAACCTGCTATAAACATTATATATTAACATTAAACAAAAATTAAATTCTAATAATACGGACTCCACCATAGTCTTAAGTATCATGAAATGACCTTTATAACCTAAAACATGTATCGACTGATATATGCATTCTAATCAATGGAATTTGATAAAAATCAAATTGAAACTAAATCTTTGACACGACCTTATTTTTTTAACTTTCAACATTAATTCAATCTTAAGAAATTTAAACGCATTAGAATTTGCATCAACCGGCCAAATAAATTACCAAAGATTTCCTATAACAAACGAATAACGTTTCGTGGCTGCCCAACCTCCGGCCCGCGGGCCAGATCCGGCCCCAGAGCCCTCTGAATCCGGCCCGCGAAAGAAATTAGAACACATATTTTATTATTAAAATTATAAAAAGTGACAAATAATTTATATTTAAAATTTCTTATGTTATTTTCTCAGTTGTTAATGTAATTAAGAGATTAATGTTATTAAAATATATAATCTTAAATTTAGCTCTATATATTGTATTTTCTTTGTCAAACATTTTTTGAACTTATTTTATGTAATTATTTTTCATTTGAAAATGCCAAGTCGCAAAAATACTGTAAACGAAAAGTTATAAAATGTATTGTTGTAATTAAGCATCAGTTAGCACTTTTGCTTTTCTACTGTAATTTCATTTCTGGCCCTCCATACCTCATCAAATACCCTGAGTGGCCCTCCTCCTAAAAAGGCTGGGCACCCCTATAAAAAACTAAATAAAATTATGTTTTAGCAACTTATTTTCTCTTTTAAATCCAACATCTCCTTATTACATCCTCATATTCTCAGATTTAAATCATAATACAAAAACGGCATCCGCATAAGGTAATGAACGTACGATCCCCAAACCAAAGGAGAAGAAATACACAGAAACAAAACCACAGCAAAAAAAAATCTGCGTGAATTGCAGGTTCGTGAAAATTCAGGGCGTGATGCTAAAAGGGCGTGATTCGAGAAGTTTCTTGGTGTTGTTGTTTAGAAAGAGATAGTTTTGCTTCTTTGTAGCAGCAGCAAAGAGAGACAGCAAATTACAGAGGACACAATATATTTATTCCCCCTGCCTGGTGGCGAATCTGGGAACTACTCGTAACGAAGTGGATTTTGATTGCACGGCTCGCCAACCGAGCGTGACTAACGTTCGAAATTTTAATTCCTTCATTCATTCATCCCCCCTTAGTCCGCTATAATATAAAAAGAACCCCCTTTAAAACCCTTTCCGTCCTAGACCGCCCGAGATTCCCGTTGAATCCTGTGATAAATTTGGGGCGGCTAGGACTTAAAGGGCTTCTTAAAAAGTCCGAGGTGCTTTTTCGAAGAAGAGCGGACCAATTAGAGTGTGTGGATCCCTGTCATTAATTCTGTGGAGGACCTTTGTGAAGAAGGGAGTTTTTAGATACCACTTTCTCGAATTTTGAGCTAGCTAGATTCTTTTTTCTTATCAGTAATTCCATAGGTCAAAATATAACTGTTACCTATTAGAGATTATTTCGTTTTTTTATACTTGTCATCGGGAAACTTTTAACAGTGTTCTAAAATGTATATGATAGGTTTTTAACGTTTAATTGTGAAGACACCGTCTAGGAATTTAGTTGTTTCTGTTAAGAAGGATAATTCTAGTAATTAGAAGCCTTAACTTGAATATTGAGATTTGCTAGTCCAGTTAAAACCATTTAAAAAAGTAAAACATTCACTTATATGTAAAGTGAGTCCCATTCTACGTCAATGCGTAGAGTACATCATTCATATTTAGTCTCGCAACATGAACTACCGTATTAGTAACAGTAAATTTTGATCTTGTTACCCAATGACTAAAATATCCTTAATATTCGATTTTTGTGTTCTTTACGGATTAAGTTATTTTCATTATGTATTATGGTACTTATTTATACCTATACCGAAGACTTTTAATATTTTTTTATATTTGAATTGATCATGAATTTTAACTTATATAATATTTTATTTTTACAATTTTTATTTATATTGTTTTTATAATGTAAACATAATTTTCTTAAAACTAAAAAGGGAATTTAAAATGTTTGACGTCAGAAAAACTGTATTATAAATAATTCTCCAACACAATATATTTCAAGTATTAAAGCTAATTTGTCAAATACATCTTTATATTTTTAAAGGATTTGAAGTCTTTGTTTGAAAAAATTTACAATATTAAAACTTAAATTATGTCTAGTTACTATATCTTAAAACTTTTTTTCAAACCCTTAGAAAAAGGAAACATAAACTTTAAATTATTGAGTATTCTCAATGTCTGGGTTCTTAATAATTAACAATTTTAAGTCACAAAAATTTATACTGCTTTGATTTTAAAACTATTGAGACCTATCCCTACAAATAGTTTTAAAACACTAAAAAACATACCATTAGGAATAATCTAAAAAAGAAAAAACAAGGAAATAAACGGTATAACCCAAAAGTCATAAGCTAAATACCCAAAATATTGCTCAAAGGGGAGATAACCCAATAAATCGCAAGGAACACAACAAAAACAACCTGTTTGATCCTGCGGAGAAGTTTCCATACAACTCTCCTCCTAGATAAGTAGGGAGGGAAAGCAAACAAGAGGTTGGAAAGTCCAAGAAAATTCCAAAGCAGAGAAACATCCTTGACAAAGACATCAAAATAACATAATATTTCCCCTCCCAAACTCTGATGGATATTTTCTCGATTACGTGCAACATTGTGGCCTTTTTGTTGCATTTTGTGATAACCACGAGGAAAATGGTTGTGTCATCATTAGCGTGAGTTATGATGCAAGATGTTCTGTAGATCGAAATCGAGTAGCCACCATGCAAATTAACTTTTAACTGGTTTGGGTACGTTTCGAGTGTTGTTATTATTACAAAATGGGATTGCTTTGAGGTGGACCAAGAAGAATGATGAGCACTGCTTTAAATAACACTCCTAAGAATGTGTAAAAAGATAAAGAATTTGTTAGGGAAAGGGATAAATGGACATCCCAACTCCCAACATTAAGGGTTGAGACAAGAATAACTGTAGGATTTGTGTAACGAAATTTGTGTTCATAAAAGTAAATATTGCTATTTTCTCTATATTAAACACATTTGTAGCGAAAATGTTATGTGTGTGTTTATTGGTATTAAAATATTAATATTTTAATATTCTTCTTCTTCTTCTCGTGTCCATGGATACGTGCACGGTAGAACTAGACACCACCGAAGGTGGCAACAATTGCGGCAGCCAATCTCGGTGCGTCCTTCGTATAGAGGGTCTCATGTAGTGGGTCCATTAGTGGGACTAGGCCAAGATCTAGTACTCTTGGGATGAGAGCTGGGCACTCGAAAATAAGTCTCGGTGTGAGCGGCTGAGTCCTTGGGCAGTTTTTGCACTGTATATAAGATCTTGTTTTATCAGGTTGGATTTTTATGCCCTTGTGGTGCTGAATTAGAAGTTAGAAGAAGACTGAATTAGAAGAAGTTAGGTAACCAATTAGAGGTTTTGATTCTAGGTTAACTTTAGATTAGATGTTAGAAGATAAGAATTTATTAGTATTATTGTAAATATTTTATCTAGATTATTTTAAAAATTATTCTTCTCTATCTCATCTCTTTTATCTTCAACTCTTCCTACCATCTCTCATTCATCTGTACAAAAATTCTCCGGCTTCCCTTCTCCTCTATTGTCTCTCGTATGAAATCACACACTACAGCCATAGTAAAAGAAACATTCCATTCAAGTTTAAAATCACAGTACAGAACATCCGTTCAGAGTTCCTCCATTAATCAAAATACCCATTAAAACAGCCACAAGAAACAAACGGTTAATTTTCCCTTACCAACCCCCCAAAAAATCAGTCCATTTCAACGCTTCAAAAACACTCTCGAAAGTCTTACAAAAAGAGAGAGTGGACCACATCCATCGTAAAGGTGAATCTATCATAGGAAACCCGCGTCATGAGTCACGGCCTACACTTTGTTACATAATGAAACAAGTGTTGCCAACGAACTTCTCACGGCCGCGGCAGTAAAGGCAAGAGACGCGCGCTACCTGACAGCGCAAAACAAAAGCTCTTGTGTCGTAAAAAACCTTTCCGTCTGAGAGCAAGAGAGAGGAAGCCGGGCATTGAGAGTTGGAGAAAAAACCTGTGAGGGAGCGTCGCTGATGTTGTTGCGATGGGCTTGAGGAGGGGGTTAAGTTGAGGTTAAGAGGTGGGTGTTGCTTTTGGATGATTAGGGAGTCTAATTGAAAATGATAAATGATTTGAGGTTTTTAGATTGAAAAAGATGTAGACTCTGCAGTACAGTATAACCTCGTTGTATCTAACTTTGATACCACGAAAAATATTTTTCTTTGATATAAAGTATTAATTAATTTATAATTGGAGTAACTTAGTTACCTCGAAAACTTGATACCTCCAATTTATTTTCGGGCCCTTTCTATTTCGAGATACCAAAGTTATACTGTAAATGAAAATGTTAAATTTTTCAAATGCATATTGATTTTAAAAACTCAACAATTTTATCTTAACCCTCTCGGCACCAGAACATCAAAAAGTGAAAAAAAACTTTTTTTCTTCTTCTCAATACATCCAAAATGCCCCTATAATTTGTCTGGAATTTTTTTTCTTGTGTGCACTCCTTCCTAGTTATTTTTATGAGCCTCATATGAGGCCATATGTTTTTCATTTTAACAGAAAATACTTGGTTTAGAACTTATTAAAAGACATGGTCATAATATTAGAAGGTTACGAAATAAGAAAATATCTACCAACCTATAAAAAAAGCTTCTACAAAAACTAGTATCTACTTAATATTTTCTATTCACAAGCATCACAGCTTAAAATGTAAACATTGAGGTATAAATTATCTTGCTGCCATTTAGGAACGAATTCAGAAACCATGTAGAAGTCTCATATGTGATCTACATGAATCAGTGAAGTCACTGATGAAAAGAAAATAAATTTGCGTGTTTATATCATACAAAAATTGAGCTCATAAGTAGGAGCCTCATATGAGGCCCCGGGTGGCGAGAGGGTTAAAGAAGATTTTATGGTTAAGTATATATGGCTTGGAAATGTGTAGGGTTATTTTTCAGAATGTTAACTAATGATTAATAATCTGCAGAAAAATAATTTTCAAAAATACCTTAAAACTTAAAACATGAAAAGTTTTGTTTTATTTCCAGGAGTTTGCTCACAACGGTTATGGTAAGTTATTTTTAAGTATAAATAATATAATCACACATAACATAGTATACAGAAATTCTATAAAAACAAGTCCACCCAATCCTTCCTAACAATATAACATTCGTAAAGATAACAAAACCCTAATTTTCTTTTCCAAGTAAATTAGAAAATTAATTTTCTTTTCTAATCTAATTTTCTTTTCCAAATAAATTTCCTAGAGGTAGAACTTAAATAAAAACATTTTTACTTATTTACTATATTTCAAAGAACTTTTAAGTTATTTTTTATTATGTTTGAATATGAAATAAATGATAAAATCGTAAATCATGATATCGGAACTAAATATTTTTTTCGTTATTAATATTCAAAACCACGAAGAATTTGTTTTGTATATTTTAAAAAATTTAATTGTGTGAAACTTTTAATATTTTGTTTAAATTCTTAACTTCATCCTTCATTAAAAAGTTATTCACAATTCCAAAAAATTACAATATCAAACCTAAATCCATATAAATTACTTCTAAAGTTGGTAAAAAATATGCCAGTATGATACGCATAATAAATGTAAAAAAACAACAACATTGTATTCATAAAAATTACTAAGTGAAACTGCATTTGATAGTGTAATGATATTTTTATGCTATTTGTAATGAAAATACCACAAATAACTTAAAAAGAACCACCGACACACATCAAAACGTAAATTCGTCTCACGTAATATAGGAATGCCCCCTCAATAACCAAACCTAACGACCCGACTCAATCCGAACAGGTGTCAAAAAGTTGGTTAGTATAGCACACTAAAACAAAAAACACTCAAATTTCACATCGTTAAAAACTAGTTTGCGCGCTGCCCGTCCGAGAACCCTTCACAAAGAGCAAAGAGAGATACAGAGCAGCACTTTTCCCCAGGATTCAACCAACACGGGGACAATCGGAACTCGTCGAAGCACTAGCGAATATGTTGCACCGTTTAGCGGCTAATCACGTGGAAATACCACGAGACGCAGTGCTCGCGGAATATTAAACAGTGAGTGGCATGACGGTAGCCAGTGCTTTTCTTTGCAGTTAAATTGGCCCGTTTGGTACACACCGAAGAAGCGGTCTAATGGGTGTTTTCACGCAATTTTTCATCCCTGGGTTAAAAACTTAAGTAATTGATAGTGAGGAGAGAAGTAGGATGAAGTTTAAATTTTTTTTGTAGGTGGAGTGCTGTTGCTTTTAAACGGCTGATAAGTGTTATGATGCGGTAACGTACGCTATTAAGGTTATCTTGTGATGCACGGTACGCATTCGTTATTATTGAATGGCTGTTGTCGGGAGACGAAGAGTCGTATGACGGATTTTTTTGAAATTTAAGTACTGGTTGATAAGGTAATTCACCTATTTTCAACTTTATAACTCTTTCATTCCCCGTATGGCTCGATGTCACATATTATTTCTACACCTTAATGAGCTTTGTAACTTAATTCTTGAGAAGCAACGATGGTAAAAAATGAAATTTATATTACCTTAAAACGGCTAAAAAGAGAACTCTTTTAGTAAGTATCTTGAATGATATACTATGGAGATCTCTAAGTAAGAAAATTACTAAGCTGAAGAATTCGGTTTGAATAACGGTTTCTGAAACAAAACGAAAATATATTCAAAGAATATTATGCAATAAAAGATGTCGTGATTTATAGCTCAAAATAGAAGAGGCATTTAAAAAAAACGGACCCAACCTCGGGAAAAAACAATATTCTTCACCCCCAATTCTGGAATTGTTATATATTCATCTAAAGGTATGATAGTTTTCCTGATTGCATGACCCTCTTAAAAGCAGAGAACGACGGATACACCAAGACATTGAGATCGCCTTAATCCGTAAAACTTTCAAATTAGTATATTGGTTGCCCCTTCGATTGAATATTTTGATCAACTTTATGTTTAACTAGTTTAAAGTAAGTATTTAATCTAAAAAATATAAATAAATTTTATTCTAAAATAGTTTAAAAAATTGGATATAAATTAATTACAGTTAATTACAGTTTATTATAATTGATATCTTTAAAATCTAAACATTAGGGAAAAAAGTGTTTATCCCCTTGAAGTTTAGTATTCTCTATATTTTCCCTTGTTATCTTGAAAACTCGAAAATGTTATAAATATAGAGGCTGTGTTTAAATGAAATTGAATCCCTTAAACTTTTCTGTAAAAGTTGGGATAAACCAATTATATATTGCTTACAGTTAAAAGAAAATTTTCAGAATAACGGAAGTGCTTTTAATAGAAAATATTTCATGGTTGATGTCTAGAAAAATAATTTGAGAAAGGAAATCATTAATATTATTGGTTAAAAACTATATAAACATTTCCCCTATTATGTCTCTTTAGGATTTTGCAAAGTAACACATATAAATTCCCAGTATGATTGATGACATGTATGTATTTTATGTTTAATTTAGACGTGGCAAAGTTCCGGTTTGTATCAGTAATAAAAACATTTGAAAGGTGACAAAAATAAAAAACCTGATTAGTGCATAATTCATACAGCACGCTCTTTATGAATTTTTTCTTGTACCAATTATTTCCATTAGAGAAGAAGTAACTCTCTATTCAAGTAACAACTAGAGGTCAATAAAACATCCGAATCAAAAGCAATAAAAACAACGAAAAAAATATTTTTTCCAATGCCAACGACTGAATCTCTTCACCTCCATAAAACGTTCATAAAACCAATCCTGTAAACGCAACGTTAACCCAACCAAACGACTAACTAAAAGAAATCAAATAAAAATCCGCGCAACAAGTAATGATAGTTAACCACTATCTACGCATATGTAATTGAGGAAAAGTATCACTAAGTAGAAAAACTTGTTACACTCTCTGAATGGACATGGGAGAATCGCTCTCGACAGAATGCAATGCGATTACTACGATTTTCCTTGTTGGAATGCAACTTAATTAAAACCTGTTATTTAATACATTGATAGATAGTTAATTTCTTGATTTTTAGACCAAAAAAATCATGAGAAGGGAAAAATGTGATAGTTATATTTGTTATATACTAATTAGGAAAGTCAGGGTGGCCTTTTTTGTAAACTTGCTTAAGGGAGACGAAGCCTTTTTTGGTTGAGTGTCTTACCTATATTTGTTCTAAGATTCGTGAAAAATAGTCAAAGGATGTAAAAGTGGATTTTAAAATGCGAAATAACTATTTTTTAAAATTGTTTATGAAATTATGAATGGAGTATGTAAGAATATTATATTTTTCATATTATTTTTCATCTCATTCTGTTGAACTAGGTACAAATTAAATTCCTAATTATTTTTAAAATATAAAAAATATATGGTATAACAAGACATCACATAATAGTGTAATTTAAAACCAAAAAAGTAATGAAAATTAAGAATAATGCTACAATTGTATTGTAAATTTGTACCGAAAGGTGAGAGGTAATTTACGTAATGTGATATTTCAAAATTATATATTTTTCTATAGATATATTTTACTAAGAAAAATTTGAAATGTCAACAATATAATTTAAAGAAACTCTATACCTTAATTATTTTTGTTTTAAACTTTGGTATCAAATTTATCAATGATCTTATTCAGCATTTCATCACTTTAGAGAACTGAAGGACCAAGAAAAGACTTATACCACTTAGAATTTTATACGCATCTTATATACGCTTGCTATCTTAATTTTGCTAAAAATGTTGCTTGAAGACGTTCTATGAGTATCTGAACGAGTTTTATCTGAATGGAAGTAGAGGAGAGGTGGGTATTATGGAATAGTCGGGTAATATGGAACACCTGAGTTTCTGCTCCCTCTTGTGCTGCTATCACGTGGCAATGCCACGAAAGTTTTAAGAAATCCCCCATGATGCAGTGCGCAAAGAGTTTAGCTTCTTGTTGTTGTCTGATCAGTCGCAGCAAAGCAAAGTGTGTTTTAGGATTTTCGAAAGTTTTTGATGGTAAATGTTCAAACCTTTTAACCTACCAGTAACTATGAGACTTTGATTTTGTTGTTAAGCATAATGTGCACTAAAAGATCAGTAGTTTCTTATACTGCAGTCGTTTTTTAGCTATACATGTTTTATCGGTCAGTAAAAATGTTCATAGTACAAGCTGGTATGGAACACTAGGTCCATTCTGATGTGTCATATGAAATTTACTTCCTGCCATCAACTAAAGGAAAGGAAAACAAACATGCTGAAGCATCTTAAACTAAGATATTTTGTAATGAAAAATTTTCCGAAGATCAACGAGGCGAAATTTGGATCCAATGTATTAACTGTTTTCTATGGGCTCATCTTGACTGTACTGGTGCAGAAAAAGACGATTATGTTTGTGACTATTGCAAATAGACTCATGAGCAAAACTATTTGAACGTAAATTGTTAAATATATTTTCATAGTTAAGATTAACTATGTTCTCTAAGGTTTAATTAGTTTTCAATAGCTGTAAATCCAACTGTTCCATATTACCCGACTGTTCCATATCACCCTCCATTTGTAACTTTTTCTTAAAATACATTTTTTGATTAAAAAAATAAATGCTGATTTATTTGACCATTGGCCCTTCATTGTCATTAGTTATAGTATGTACTTAAAATGATTCGGCGGATTTTTATTAAAAACCAATAGAGTTATTCTTAAATACATAAAGGGTGTTCCATAATACCCTCCTCTCTAATAAATATATAAAGGGAAAACAGACTTTAATACATCAGTTATTGTCTTTTAAATACAATATGTGGTAGTTGAAAACAAAGATGTTTAAAATACCTCAAAACATGCTATTAAAAATATTGTTCTTGGACTGAACTTAAATTCATAATTGTTACAACACTGTTTTAAGTTATTTCAGTTTTTAGCTGAGTATGAAGGACTAGGAAAAATGTAAGATAACTTGAAATAAAAGTAAAACCAATATATAGGGCGTTTTAATAACATGATAAATTGAACTAAATCATTAAAAAATACTTTGTAACGGTAAAATGAAACTGATGTAATTTTCTTGTATTAAAAAAGCAAGATCATTAATTAATTGATGTTTAATTGGAACTATAATATTTTTATTTAACAAAGATTTAATAAAAATTAACAAACCTTTTATGGCAATTACGAAATAAGCATAATTAATTTCCATATAGAAACCATATTAAGTAAAATAAATTAATAAAAGCATGCATTTCATCCATTACTATTGCAAGTTAAAAAAAGAAATATTAAAAAAAATCTGTCTTTGAAATTTAAATTTTCTAAAAACTAAACTAACTAAATACAAAAATTTTTTTTTCTTGATTTAAAAAATATAAAATTTACTTTAAATACAAAATTAGTTGAAAAACTTTTGGAGCAATTTAGCACACAAAATAGTTTAAACTTTACGTATGTATTTTAATATTTGAATAAAGAGCAACAGCACTATGCTTTTATTTTGATTAATCTAAAATGAGTGCTTTTACTAGTTACCATGAAAGGGATGCAGAATATGTCCGATCCGGCGATCTAGGATCGGGGGAAATTTTAGCCATTGGGGAAATTTTGTGGAAAAGTATACTATTGAATTTCAGTACAGTAATAAAAATTTGCGTAGCGATTCGTGTCATTATACTTTTTAAGAGATTTTTGATACCGAAAATAATTCAGAATTTTTGAAGGTCCTTATCATTTTTTAAAATGTTGGGTAAATTTGTGTATGGATTGGGGGAAATCTTGAAGGTAAAAACATTTTCTGCAGCACTGGAAAAATATTTTTATTCTTTACAGTTTTAAAAAGCTTCTAGAAAATTAACTTATCAAAGCAGAATTAAAATAAAGTTTTAGAGAGAAAGAGAAAGGGAGAGAAGTTTTACTAAAAATAAACTTTTACAGTGGTGAAAAAGATTAAAACCTCATTAAAAATAAATGTTTTTACTTTTTAATATAACCATAGAATACACATTAAACCTGCTTTATGCGTTGCTTTAAAATATACTGTGCATTTTATTTACACAATAAAACTCATTTTAGAGAAACTAATCCAGTTTCTACAGATGATTTCCAATCCTGCTGAGATCAGGCCTGCTTCAAGCACCAAAAATCAGTTTTATAACTCCGCTAATACTGCTCCTAATGCACGGTCGGGTTACAGTATGCACCTCGTCATCAATTATTAAGCATTCATTTTTGGAATGAGCTCTGTAATGAGTTTCTGCTTTCACCCAAGCGTGAAGCAATTAAACAGCGAAAGGGTTAAGTACCTTCACCATTAACATGATCGGAAAGGGTATCAAACAAGATTTTTTGCAACGGACACGCGTTAGAAAAATCAAGAATTTTCAATAAATCAATTAGTTTTTTTTGAATAAAATATACATGATATCATTTATTATTACCCAATAGTTTTATACTTTTCTTAAAAATAGAATACTTCTTACCCAATTTTTTTAAAGTAAGGGAATCTTAATCGTCTTAATTTATTGTGTGTCCTTTTAGTACTATTGTTTTTTTATATAACTTAAAGAGTTTTTCGTGAAACTTAATCTGAGTAGTAATTTAATTAAAGTAATTCTTGATATTTAAAAGCTTTTGGAATCACAAAAACTTTAGGTTATAGAATGTTTATCCCTTAAATTTACCCAAACATGAAAATTTAGATTGGTATATTACAAACAGATAATATAATTAAATAAATAATCAGTATTTAAAAAAAATAATATATTCCTACAAAATTACAAAAAGCTATATTTGCGCTTTAATTCTTTCCAGAGTATCATATTTTTAAATGAATAAAAATTTATATTCATTACTAAAGAAATAAATTAAAGTATTTCATTCTAATACCAAATTCCAAACAAGCTAATTATTAACTTATCCTCAAATAGAAACCGGAGCCTGGTAATAGTCATACATCGCAAATCAAATAGAACTAGGAGCCTGGTTATAGTCATGTATCTCATTATCACATATTTCAATAGCTACCCAGTATCCGAATTATAGCTCCTTAGAAACAACTCCGGAAATATCAACTCCTTTACAAGAAGCTACAGCAATCTAAATTTAGAGACTATAAAATTTAATATACAATTAATACTATTTAAATATAGAAAAGAAGATTTTCATCATTACAAAATTAACTATTATTTTAAACTATTTATAAAAGTATCAAAATTATGGTAATTCTTGTTTCAAACTTTCTATTAAATAATAAAACAAGTGTTTTTTAATTCTGTTAATAAATAAAACAAAATAAAATTGTTTAAAATGGACTGATTAACAAAAACCTTCTAATTTACAATTTAGAGTACATTTGTAATCTGGATATCGAAGGGACTCGAAAAAAATTTTAAAATATCAAGGGAAAATAGAGAATACTTAATTTCAATGGGGAAAACACTTTTTCCAGTCATATAGGTTTTCGAAATATAAAATTTCGAGATTACGAGGGTATTCTCTAGAATTAAAACTACTTAAAATAAACTAATCAAAGCCAATAATGTAACAAAATTCTTTCCTCAAAATTTATAGAAATTAACCTCTCTAAATTTTAAAATACCGTTTAACGTACGGAAATGAATTTATGGTTAAGAAGAAGCTTCTTTGAACCCATAGATAGGATCTGACCGACACATTCACACAATTTGAATTCCATGCAATTCTCGGTACGTTCAGATCCATGGGCGAGCTAGTTTTGATCTATCCGTCACTGTCAGAACCTGGCGCAAGTTTTAAGAACCATCAGAGGAAAGGGAGCGGTAATTACGGACAGGAAGCGATTGGACTCTGGCAGAAAAGGGTGAATGGAACTTACGAGTAACCGAACGAATCATCATCGGTTTTATTCGTTCGTTCGGTGGCCGTCGGGATTTGTCGGAATTGTGAAAGGGCCGAGCCATAATCGGCGAGGTTTCCGTTGGAGTTGAGGATCCCCAATAGCAGAGCTCATATCAAATAAGCTAAAGTTCTGTAATTGCAACTAAAAGTTAACGAAATTTGGCCATACGTGACAAAGTTTGATTGAATCTTGAATGTGTTTATCAGTCTTGTCTGAAGGAGAAGTTTTTGAGGATGAATTTTGTGATGAATGAATCAGGGAATAAATAAAACGTTCACAGTTAAAAGTGAACTTAATTTAAAATTTGGGATATCAAGGTTGTATGAAATACTTATACTGCTAAGGCACTGTCTAACTCCACAAAAGTAACACAACTCAACTCTTACGAATTTCGCTAATACTTTAGCATGGGTCGACTTTCGTGGATATAGACACTTCGTATTGCTTATTATAATAAAAAAGTGTAGTTGTTACTCTTTTGAAGTAGAACTCAAATATTGTTATAATATCGCTTGCTTGATAAGGAGAATTTATTTTGCGAATATTTTATCAGTGGCGAGGAGAAGAAGATAGAATAAGAACTTAACTACACAGTTAAATAAATGTAGTAGTAGTAAACAATGTTAAATCGGATCCGACCATATAGGTTTAACAATATTTAGGTGATAAGGAATGTAGTTTATAAGAAATTAATAAGAAGTATAAAAATATTTGTATTAAATTGGAATTTACACTCTGTGATGGAAATTCTGTTAGAAGTCGGGTGATTATAGTGTAAACAGATTCTTTGACTAAAAAATATTAATGTTTAGGGATTAGGATTAAAATATTACTGTGATTGTAAATTCATTTTAAAAATACACTTAGGATAAACATAATTTATTATAAGGAATAAAATAAGATAATGATAAAGAATTCTGCTAGAATTTGGATGGTTTGAGGTAAATTTACCGAATTAATTTTAACCCATTCAGTCCTAGCCTCCCCCAATTTCCCATAGGATTTAATGGTAATATCGGGCACTTAAGATTGAAAGGGTTAAAATAACTTTTTTTGATAAAATGGGAAAATATGTTTCCAATTAGGGATGCAGAGAGTGGACATCAAAATAGAAAATCCAAATCATTGTTGTAGCTTGGACCTATGAAGTAGGGTGCACTTTTCAAAATCTAAAGATTTTAATTATATATGAGGGTTAAATAGGGCTAAAAAGTGATGATTGATTGAAGAAAACAAAAAGTTCAAATTCTTAATATTTAAAGAAAAAATTACAGAAAATGTCAGTTATAATTTAAAATTTTAATCCTTAAAAACAATACTGTCAAGGGATTTTTAAAAGTTGGAAAATGTTCCATAAAAGCAATTGTATCACCAAAATTAAAATCAGTTTTTTCATGGATTTGGTAATGATTAATGCGCTTTCTGATCCTTTATACTAATTTTAAAATGAATACAATACAAACAAACATGGAAAACAGATGGATGTAATTGTAACATGCGTAGCAACTCAGATTTGTTATGAAGATAATTGATATGAAGGAAACTTCTAATTCATTGTATCCTTAATAAAGATTGCAGAATGTCAGGAATCCTCAATCGATCCTCACGATCATGTGGTAAATTTATCGGTTTAAAAAGTAGTAAAACACATGCAAAATGAATCATTACCTTCCAGCTTAATTGGTCTTTTTATCCATTGATGGGATTTTAATTGATCTCTTGGTTGGTGGATGAGTAATATTTAACGGATTCAAACATTAGATGGCGCAAAGATCGGTCTAATACGCATACTCAGTGGAATATTTATTGGAATTTTCATTGATAAAAAATGTATGTTAAAAGCTTCTAGATTAACTTTATTGCTAGGCATAACATTTTGACATGACAAATCGGTTTAAATACTTAAAAAGTCGGAAATCAGCAAAAGAAATTAACTTGATCTAAGATTGAAATGCAATCTTTAAGAAATTACTTTAAATTCAACAAAGTACTCATGATATTTACTGATTATAAATTAAATGATACTGATTAAAGTATAAGTATCGTGTACTTTTTACATTTTACGTTTATTGGCATCGGTTTTAGTGAAAAAAATATAACAACATTTTATCTTTTTAGGTAAACAGCCGTGTTAAGTTCCAAGTCTGCATCTGTTTTAATAAAAAAAACATAATCATTTTGATAGTATTTAGGTAAACAGATATATCAAGTTCCCGAACAGGGAAAAGATGCAACATAAAAAACAACATCTTTTAAATCAGAGGTGCTGAAAATTAATAGATATAAGTATTACAAATCTGCTCAATTTCAAAAAAGTTAAACTGTAAGGATAAATTTCACGGTTCATTATCACTTGATTATGCGTTCATCAGATAAAAAAATTATCTAAGAAAACGTGTAATTTGTTTAGTTTTGGTACAGTTATCATTTTTAATCAGCTCATGCTACTGATACCCCTGGCTCGTGGATTGATATACAAAGTGAACTAAAGCAATCAGAATTTGAAAGGATTTAACTCTTTTAATTAGTGATGGGCAGGTATCGATACCAAATACTTAAGTACTCGATACCTATAGGTATCGAGTGTATTCGATACCCACAAAAGTATCGATACTTTATTGACATATTTCGTTTTAAATTTTTCAATGAAGTAATCTTTATAATACCTACTGTAGATCAAACGCAGCCTGTTTCCGTTTTCATTTTGCAACGCTCAAACCCAAGTCGTTATCATCCGCGAGAGAAATTTGACGCGGCTAGGTTTTTCCCCCGCCAAATCCTTCGCCTCTATCCACCTCCAGGCCCGTAGCTACGGGTTTTTTTGATGGATCGCTTTCAGTTTTTTGAATATTAGTCTGATTATGGATAGGCCCTAAAAAAATTGTCCCTTCAGGTTCATTTCCCGACATTGAAAAAAAGTACTCGATACCTAAAAGTACTCGATACCTATAAGTATTCGATACCAAAGTATTCGATACCTATATGTATTCGATACCAAAGTATTCGATACCTAAAATTATCGATTTTGCCCATCACTACTTTTAATGCATTGAAAAGATCTTGATTTCAGAGATATTGGAATAGTGGAGATACAGGGTACATTTAATCCTTTTCTCTTGTCAAAAAATAGGGAATTTCTGACTGGGATATCACTCCATATTAGCTATGGCCTTGTTAGGTGGGATGCCTCATTTCTAGAAACTATTTGATAAAGACATTGCGTAGTAGGGTGTTACTGAGTTTTATTATCTTTTTTCTTTACACTGTAGTTGATAATACCTCATTAACATTTAAAAAACGAATATACATTTTATGCTTGAAAATCAACATTTCATGTCTAACATAATGGAAAAACCACATTGTTGTAAATATAATAAGAGATGATACATGAATTATTGTAGGCATGATATCGATTTTTGTAGATTGAAATCAATTGTTATAGTAGTATAAATAAATAAAATGGCTCCTTTAGCTTTATTTAACTATTTCCACATTTGGACTGGCGAAGCCCATCTATAGGCCCGGGTCTAGAACGTGAGCCCTAGTTATTTTATAAATTAAGAATGTATGTAAAAGTTTATTAATAAATAATACTTATAACTTACTTCATATTTTGTAAAAGATCTTTTAAAATATGTTAAGGATGTATGTCTTCATATTCCTTTATTCTTTTGAAGTACATTAATATAGAGCTTAATAACCAGTTTTCCAAATTTTACAACTTGGTAAAAGAATAAATTTACTCCACGTTAAAATAACAGGCCTTAATATGTTTTAATGTAGTTATAATTATTTCTTTGTAAAATCCCATTGAATCTTATTAAAAATTATACATATATTACAGAATGAAGTTTAATTACTAAGTGTGTTTCCCATTATACATTTTAGTTTACAGGTAATTTTTTTATTCTATATTTTTCTATGTAAAATGCTCAAACAAAACCTCAATTTATAACTGTTATACGTATTGTAAATAGTTTATACACATTTTTTAAATATTTTAAACAAACCTTTCTAAAATAATTAATTACTATTCAAAAAAGCTATAATTCATGGAAATAACCCAATGGAATAACAACACATTATTTAGAGTAATATATATATACCAATGTGGATATCCTATAACAAGAGGATATTTAGTAACAAATGAGCGTGCTAAGTACTTTAAATCTATAAATTTAATTATAAGTAATAAAATTAGAAAAAGTATCCCTCAAAAATCCTTAATAGATCAAAAAAATTATTTTACTGATACTTGGGTTTTAAATGGGATTTTGAAGTATTAAAATTTAAAGTGCAACAGAAGATGCACTTTTATAAAAAACAAGAAAAAAAATAAAATCGAGAACTTGAATATGCAACTTTAAAAGAGTTAATCCTTTATATTAATTCAATTATTATATTGTAACTGAAGATGGTATCAAAATTATAAAAAGTTTTAAAACAGAGTTCAAAACTGGACAAATTATTTTAAATTTATTTGGAGTGTATACTTGAATTTAAAACCTAAAAAGGTAAAAAAAAAGAAATTAACACTGGGGGAAGCACACTAGTTGTAGTAGTGTACAGTGATATATTAAACATAGTTTTTTTATTATTTTATGGTCTTCTGAGTAATAATAGGTTTTAATATAAAACTTTACTGAAGTAGGAAAAAATGAATAAATAAATGCATTTCAACTATTATGTTATGTAGGTATACTAGCCAATTCAAAACCAGAAAACACAGATGACATCATGCCAACTGGTTCAAAATTGAAATAGTAGTTCCCTTTTAGTGTCTTGAGAAAAAATTGGAGAATAGAGAACAAATTTCAAAACTACAGAAACAAGCCATTCAAGTCAAGAAATCGTTTTTCATAGAAAATAGAAATCAAGCTTTGAAATATAGAAAATGGCAACACGACATTCAGAAGAAAGTCTCAAATGTTTCTCAAAAGACTACGTGAAGAAGGAACAAATCCTTTTCAGAATTTCAAACGGAAGAATGGTTTCACGGACACCGGCTTCGCACCCGGCGGCGACAACCACCCCCGGCCACGCCGGGAAGCACGCGCCTTCACCGGCATGCTCCCACCCTCAAAATCCCGGCAAAACGGTCCCTTCACAATTCCCAAACAATGTGACACAATGAAGGTGAGAGATATCGAAAAGGTGGACATGTCATTTCTCACAAGGGAAGTAGTAAGGGTCCACGTTTTGGGACGGTCCGGTCGTGACGTCACCCTCCCCATTGTGCAACGCCGTAATTATAAATGCACCGGCGATTAGCACTGGCCGACCGTTATTTCTGGCACCGTTCGATATCGTCCTGGGTAGGACATGAGAGATGAGTTTTCTCAGCAGAAGAACCACTCACCTCTGGGGGACGGCACAGCGGTTTTAAAAAACAACGGCACGAGGCGGCGGCATTCAAATCTCTCGCTCCAGCATCATCACCATCCACAGTCGGCGACTTCGCATGTTGTGAAACAGGCATGTAAATACAAATATATCCCTCCGCGTTCGATCTCCGTTCGGAGGGTCGGAAAGGGGGTCTTCGGGTCCGCCGGGCACCCCTAAACGCCGGAAATGAACTTTTTCGGGAGTTTGATGAGGGTTAAGGGCTCGTTCGGCGCGATTCACGAGGCGCACTAGCTCTCCGTCGCGGATGTCGGCTTTGTTATTTCTGGCGGTGATGCGGTCCGCATCTGTGACGTCACGCGCACCTGCTGGGTAAACAGAGAAAGAGAGACAAATTTAGATCCCTGCCTAGGATGATACAAGGTCACACAACCGTGGCTCCGAGACTGTTTCTAACTCTTTTTTATTTCTCTTTCCTTTCTCCCTTTTTCTTCTTCTCTCCCCTCATCCATGAGATAAAAGTTTCTAACAGTTCGTTCTTCTGCGACTGTGTATTATTTCTCGCGGCGGCCATTTTTTTCTCTCTCTCCCTGTGCCGGTGATGTCCAGTTTCTTCCACTGACTCCGGTTTTTAGAATTCGCGCGCGCCAACGTGCGTGCTGGCTCCCGCGTGATCACGCGCGAGACAACTATCTATAGAGATCATATGAATTGATGCACTTATTGAATGCGTTTATTTATATTTGTATCGTGCAATATCTTAATTTTTTTCTTAAATTTCAAAACATATTTTGAAATACTGTAGAATTTGATTCATTATATCACATTGGAAAAACCAAGAAAGATAGTAATTTCAAGCAAGCCTAATTTTTCTATATCATGTTTTCTTCTCCAGTTGACATTGAAATGAAAATAATCTTCAGTTCCCTTCAAAGTCAATATTTAAAGTCAATATAAAATACTTTTATTTATTATATTAAATAAAATCATATTAAAATCACTCAGCCGTTATGAAGATAAATTTTTCAAGAAAAGCTACGAATTAAATAATGTTTCATCTTTAAAATAATCAACACACGCTTAAACGGTATAAAATACTGCATGTGAACTGCTTATGTAGAAAAACAATACTGGAAATAGCAAATAGTATACGTTAAGCCATTAAATATAATTTCGCAATCTAATGAGACACAAAATATACACCGAATAAGAACTTTCATTTATCAAAAACTCACATTTTGAATTGAAAAAAAAATTAATGATGCATGTTTGAGTTTAAGTAGAGTTTGATCTATACAAACAGCTTTTTGCTGTTTTAAAAAACTTTGTTTAGGATTTTCTAATCCACTATTTGTCTGGAATAAATTGCTTTTCATGTCTTTGGAACTAAATATCATTTGTGTTTTTTCTACTTTTAACCCATTTTATTATTTTCCCATTTTATTACATACTCTCACCAAACAAGTCAACCGTCTAAACATCTCAATGTGTTAGCATGGAAAGAAAACAAAGAAAAAAATAATGTTTGTATTACATTTGAGTATGTATACTCTACATATCTACTTTCATAATATCAATTCATGCTCTATTAAATGAACATTTTGACAAACTCTTAATTTCGAGAAACATTACCCTACACAACCCCAAAAGATATCGCATCACACAACGGACATCCATTCACCCATACACACCACAGTGACTCAACCACCAAACATACAAAATTCAAAAAAAAACTCCACCAAAACTCCCCAAAACACCCACAAAATCTGAAATTTTCGCAGAGGATGCGTGGAGAGCAAGGATCCCTCAGGTGTTGTTTTCCCCGCCGAAAAGAGGAGAAAGGAGCAATCAGACCGCCCTGGAAAGGTCACGGGACTCGGCAGAGAAGACCCTCTCCCGCTGACCCTGATAGTCAACAGGTGAAAACAACTTGCCTCTCAGGCAGTTAACGGTAGGATGCGAATAATACGTATACCCAAGCGAGTTAGTCAATTAAGCATACATGGGGCAGGGAGGGTAAAATTACTTTGAGTAAACTTTTGTTTGAACTTCGTAAAGAATACCGCATTATATATTTAAATCATTATTATTAGGTATTTTCGTTGGTTTTTAAGTATTATGATGCTGTTACGAAATTTGTTAGGGGCGCAAAATTAAAATATGTAACGATAATATACTCTATTCATTTAGAATTGGCGCTTGAGAAATAGTGCTTTCCCCCACGCTAGAAGCGTAATCATAGTTACGATCTTCAAGCAGCCAATAGTAAGCCTTCTTCGTCACTTTGACGTGGATAGTTGCTATGGTTACCGATCGGTGGTGGGGGAAGGAAATATTTTCAAGCGCCAGTTCAAAATGAGCAGAATATACGTACTTAGTTAACTTAATCAGTACGGATTGTTTACTGACTGAGTAATTATAGTATTCAGCTTATTTTTGTGTTTTATTAGAGTTGTTGTATTTATTACTATTACTTTATCATTTTTATATCCAGGTATAAAATATTTATATCCCGGACTGGTCCAAAATTCAATTGTTTTTAAATAATTGCCATTTTAGGACGTAATTTTTAAAAAGTAAATTCGCAATTAAGATAGTTTGTACTGTATGCATTTAACATTTACGTTTATTAAATGGATTTGAAAAAAGCACTAATTTTTACATTTCCTATCAAATTAATAAAAAATCCAGAATATTATAATATTTAATATTTACATAAATTATATGTAAAAACATCATGGTAGATAACTATACCATGTAATTTATTTATCAAAAACATATGCAAATATACATTTCTTTTTAAATGATTTTGGAAAGTGGGTAAATAATTATAGGATTAAACTAAATCAATCGCGAAACTAGATGTATTTTAATGTGTTTGTATATTGAATATTTATAACATAAAACATGCTAGTTAACAAAAATAATACACAAAAACAAGATTGTTTAATTGATAAAAATTTTATTTTATATAACGCTGTTTTACAATAATAATCTCAATCTTAATCTTTATTTAACAAATGTAATGGAAGTATAAAATGATTCCACAGATATATGTGATACACCAAGGGAAAATAAAGGAATTTTCCCGTCTAGGCGAAATAAAGAAATTATACGTTAATTATGTAACGACAATAAAAGAAAAACTACACAAAAAACAACAAAAAAATCACATACAAAAAATAGGCTGGCAAAAATCTGGACAGAATTAAACATAAAAATATGCTTCAAAGGAGTGAGGAATTCAGATCCAGGTCGTCGATGTTCATTAAAAATTGAAAAATACCAGAGTAACAATTCGTTTGAGTTAAATTGGTTGGTGAACTATTGTACAATTTAGGTACTAGATAAAGAAATTCCTACGAAATATCTCCTTAGAAATTTCCTGAATTTCAAATGTTATAGTGTTATATTGCCTAGGTCTAAAATTGCAAAGAGATTTATTGCGAAAAATATAAAGTAAAATACGATAAAAAGCATTATGTCTTAATGGTAACAAATTAAGAAACCTAAAACTGTGGGGATTAGATAGATGATTAAGAAGTTTAAACAATTTATTTTGTATTCAAATTAAAGGTTGGAGAATGGATCTTTATTCCCCATCCCAAATGATATGTTCATAATTAAATAGCGAATAAAACTATGCAAAATACAAGGATTTAAAAAAAAGTTTATTCCGTAACTATATTAAAAATTTTTATTATTTATTTAAAACAAAACGTATTTTTTTCGTAATAATAACTGACACAACTAAACATAATAATAACTGATAAAAAATAAAAGAAGATAATCTGGAATATTTAGCATAATATATCTGTGAATAATTTCTATCTGAAGTGATTTTTTGTTGCTCAAAAAACTTCATTACTCAAAAAAGAGTCATTAGAAACAGTTTATTAGTCTAAAACTATCAAATTGAAAAGCTTTTTTTCAATTTTGTAATTTTTAAAGTAAGACGGATATGATGCATACATTTTTTACTTTAAAAATCACCCTGCACTTTAAAGATTACACTAACAAAATACTTTTAAGTTCAACAGAACTTGCCGCACCACACCTAAACAGTGGAGGATCTAGAAGCAATCGGTTTTTTGAATGACACAGTAAACACCTTTCAACCTCATTGTGCAAATGAATGTGCATTGTGAGGAGTGCATTAGAAAATCTGCAGCTGTCACAAATACCCGCTAAATAGTCAGGATTTCAAATGAAGAAGTTTACCCATCTGTCTCGTTAGAAAACCTATTTCGTGACTGCTCTGGATTCGGTAATACAGCGGTAGCACACGTGGAGTAAACGATGTGCCAAAACGCTCAAAAATGTATTTTTTATTTATACTTATGACTAAAATATTGATACTAAGATGACATAATATGATATTTAAATACTGTTGTATAATCTCTCATAGCTATAAAATATTATATACGGCTTGATATAAACTCATGTCTAAAAATTAAGAATAGTTTTCAATTTCTGAGAATACAAATCTCAGTTTCTTATCAATTATATTCACATCGTAGAATCTTTCAGGAGTGGGAATATATTCCCCGAGATCAAATTACCCTATCAGTAGTTTAGGAGGGTACATCAGCCCGCCAAATAATGGAGTTCCATGTTCCATACACATTCAGAAAGTCGTATTTATAGGTCCCATGCACTTAAAATCATGCATGGATATCAGGAATATCATATATTCTTCACAAAAAAGGGGGCAAATAATAAGGTGATAAATTTGCTGAATGCTTCAGACCTGGATATATCTGTTAGTGTTCCAAATGAGTCTGGAACTCACACGACTCCAAAAGATTCTATGGCATGGATGCCTTTGAATAGGAACTGAGATTTGTATCATTATTCTTAAAATTACAAACTATTTTTATTTTTGGACAAGAGAGTGTGTTATAAAATAAAACCATAAGTGATGGATAATAATAAGTATACCATCAAAACAACTGGTTTTTAGAATACCTAAAATGTGTAAATTCAATAAACATTGAAACTAAAATGTAAAATTAGCATTTAAAGCGCATCATCTGAAATAAAATTCAAATAGTCATTCTTTGTTTGCCGATGTAATAAGAATCTTTGTTTTAACTATTGTTATGGCCAAAGTACGGATTTTCCTGAAAATTGGTGAATTCTATTACACACATTTTATTTGAGGCTCTGTATTTAGAGGTTCAAAGAACCATTTCAGGGAAAATCTTCACAAAATGACATGAGTTTTGTACACATTATCATTAAACATTTTATCGTTCCTTGTTTTGGAAATAAGAGGTTATAATAAACTATTCTGACGGTTTAATGGAATTTTTTAAAGTATCGTTTTATCCTATTATTGTTATATCCTACTAAAAGTTTGAATACTTTTAACTCTTAAAACCATGAATAAATAGTTTATGTAAATATCAAGGGAATATGAATATATTGCTTATTTAAATTAAATTCAAGACAATCAATAATCTTGAACTAAAAAAATAACCTAATTTATGAAATTCAGTGAAAAGAAAAAAAAGATGCTGTGGGAAATAGGGGAAAAACAATTTTTAAGATTTCATTTTTAAACATCATATGTATTAAAAATAGACATATTAAATCACAGAAGTGAAAGGTTTTCTTTAATTTAAAGATTTAACAGTTATGAATTCCTCTAAATTCGGTTTTATAATAATAAATCACAGCATATAAAATGTAACAGCATATAGTTTTGAATCTGTAAAACTTGGCCACCCGGAAATTGACCAAAGATCCAGGGGTTAATTCCACGTGAAAGTTTACATGATCATTGTTTTTTTTTAATTTCAACTAAATCAATTTTCTTTGGTTCTAACAGATAAGACATAATCTAAATTTAATAAAAATCACAAAATAAATTATTTAAATTTTTCTATTACCCCTTAAAAGAATGACTTATTACCTTTAAAAAAATGTAAAATATTTAGAAAAAAAACTTTCGGTTGTTAAATGGCTATTAAACACATGAGCTAAATGTTTTGTAATGTCTCTCACGAAAAATCTAAACTTTTGTTTAAATTTAATTTTACTTTATTAAAAAATTTGAATATTCATTTCCTCTTTCTCAGGATGAAAATTTAAAATTGATTTAAAAAATGATTACATAAGTTTCAAGTCGTCTCGTCTTTCACATTTTTCACCCTTTCACAGTTGCCCTTTTGTGTTTTTTTTCACTTAATTTATTTTATCAGTATTCTAAATTATTTTCGGATACATTTTATTTTCTAAATTAGTGAATTCAAAAATAATCGTTTACTATAGTTTGCTTAACAAACGGAATTTGTTTACTATGTTCCGTTTATAAACGGAATGACTTTATATCGAATTTTTCCAGCAAAACCAGATGACGCAATCGAATTTCGACTATATAAGTTTCAATTAGTTTTTATGGAGTTTTATAAAAAAATTATATTATGATTGCTAAAAAATATTGCATACTTTTAAATGGATCAAAAGAAAATTGAAAAATAAGAGATACTTATTGTGTGAAAGAAAATAAACAAAACGAAGTTAAAAGCTTTTGAAAGTCTGTCATAAAATCCTTGTCATATCTGTCACAATTTTCAAGTTTTTTAGAGAAAGAGAAAAACCTTCCATAAAATTTTCAATTTCAGTTTTTTACATAACACCAACTTTATAAAGTCTTATATAAAATTCCATGGACATGAAATTCATGCCGAATAAGAGCGATTGAGTAATAATTAGGGGTCTTTCGAACTCGTGTCCTTTTCGTGTCATGTCTGACACCGCGTATTTTCCTCGAAGACTAAACGTTTTTTCACTCAGAATTATTATTTTGGGTTTTTGCTATTTAGGAACATTACATGAATATTAGGGTTATGATTTTTTTCAGATTTAAAAGCCTGTGGTGGCAAATGATGAGTATTGGTCCATAACTCTCGAAAATAACTTTTATTTTTGAAAACTGTGAAAAAAGCTTGCGCGCCTAATAAGATTTTTATATGGCTGAAGCACTAAAAGGCAGTTAATAATATCTTTTTTGAAACTGATTGTTACATAAATCATAGATTTGTAAAATAGCTTTTCCTATTCCTTTTGGACCCAAAAGATAGTGTGTGAAGTTTCAGCCCCCTAAGTTGACTCTAGGGTTTGCCTATAGAGCCCCAAATTAAGAAAAAATTGGAAAAATTAGCAATTTTCAGAATTTTAAAAAAAGTATATTTTGATATTTAAATTGATATAAAACTGGTTCAAATGTGTTTTTTAGGACATTTAAGATGGTTTATATTTATTTAAGGTTATTAACTGTACCTATAGTGTCTATAATTTAAGAGTAAAAGGTACTACTAAGGGACGTTGCGCTCGTCAAAGCTTATAATACACTACAGTGGTCAAAAGTAATTAAATTCCAATTTTCTTCAAAAGAACTCCCTCAAATGATGCCATTTGGTGTTACATTGATGTTTTAAATATAAATGCCAGTTAAGTTATAACAGTAATTAGGCCTTCTACTGAAGTATTAATGTATAAAATGCTTTCCTTCGAAAATGCTTGTTTCTAGCTGATCAAATACAAAATTTATTCTAGAAAAGATGGTTATTGTATTTTTCAGTTCAAAAACTTTCAAATATCATTATAAGCTTCATTTTTACTTAGAACTTAATTTTAAATCAAACAGATCGGAATTGACTTGGGTTATTTCTGTATCAGAAGAGAAATGGGATCTCTTTATTAAAGTAAAGAAAATTGTTTAATATTTGTAAATTTTTGTTCATATTTTGAAGAAAGAAGATTTCAATTAAACTTTCCCCCTAATACGTTAAAAAGAGGTAATTTTCACAATTTCATACGATAAAATTTATTTTTATTCCTGGTATAGGAGAAGTTCATGTCGTTTCCAATCTGTATGGTTTAAAGTTAAAATCTACTTATAAAAATGGAATCTATAATGGTTTAGAAAGGTATTTCAAGGTTTTTGATCTTAAAAAGTATTATAACCCTCTTTTTGAGAAAATTTAGGATTTGATCAGCTAGAAACAAGCATTTTTGCAGAAAAGAACGTTTTGCATTAAAAGTTCAGTGGAAGGCCTAATTACTGTTATTTCACTGGTCTTTTTAATTTAAACATCAATTTAACAACAAAGGGCATCATTTGAGGGAGTTCCTTCGAAGAAATTCGGATTTAATTCATTTCGTCTACCGGTAGTGCATTATAAGCTTTGGGGAGTGCAACATCCCTAGCACTTATTAATCTTAAATTATAGGGGCTATAGGGCACAATATAGTTCATTCACATAAATATACATATAATTCATTTAAATATGTTCTAAAGAACACATTTTAACCAGTTTTATATAAATATCAAAATATTTTTTAAATTCTGAAAATTGGTAGTTTTTTTCGCTTTTTTTTTCAAATTTGGGGCTCTATAGGCACAACCTAGAGTTAACTTATAGGGCTGAAACTTCAAACACTATCTTTTGGGACCAAAAGGAATGGGAAAAGCCCTGGGTAGCGAGGTTTATTGTAAAAAAGTTTTTTTCCCGAGACACACTAGTGATTGCTATATTAGAAAGTGAAATGAGGTTAGGCGCGCAAGGTTTTTTCTCAATATAAAGAAAATAATGCTATAAAATTAACATATGGGCAAAAGTTCATCGAATGCAACATCAGGCTTTTTAATATTTTTAAAAAAGTCTCAGAATCATAACCCTAATGAATATGCACCATAACAACAAAAACAGTTAAGTTCAATTAAAGTTGTCCGATGTCATGTCTGTCACAAATGGAATTAACCGTGTAATTATATTATTAAGCATTTGAAGATGAATCACATTTCTAATTGGAACAAATTACTACAAATAAGTTTTTGGGGTATTTGTGACGTCACACAGTTGAACTCATATTATAAGTAGACATAAATATGCATATTTTAAACATTTAGTCATCAAAGAATATTATTTTCTTTTGGTCCTTTTTTAAATTCGTTATTAAAATAACCGGTAACATCCAGTTCTTAAACTTATCTAAATTCAATGAATTTTTAAACATTTACAACACTCAAAATGCACGAATATAAACAAAAATGTTAACAAATCGAACAAAATTTTAAGAACTCCAGCAAAAAAACATCTCATATTTATCTAGTGTTGCCACACGAATAATTAAACAGAAAAAAAATGTAAAATGATTAAGTTTACGTCAATTTGTATCAATTTATTTGAACCTTATTTAATTGGATTTTATTTTTGGTACTTATTTTTCTGTAAAAACATTTCAATTATAATTTATATTAACTGTAAACAAAAGCAACTTATCACCACAAAGAAAGTATTTCACCCGTGTTCGAAAAATTTCGTTTTATTGAGAAAAACATGGAGTAAAATTCAAGTAAGTAATATTGTTTGATATAAAAATCCACTTCCTACAATATTGAGGTTTGCATATGAGTTTGTGAAATGTAATTTTGTAAAGTACGTAACATGTTACGTATGTTTAAAAAATGTAACTAAATGTTATAAATAAATTTAAAGCTTTCAAAATTTAACTCAACTTACTAAATACTGTTTTTTTTATTTCCGCAATGTTAATGCAATTTAACCCATTAATGCCCAACTTTTTATTTTTCTAAAATATTTGGTAAAAACATAGTAAATAGCTTCAAAACAACTGGAAAAATAGTGAAAAAAATTCCATGTTAAAATTTTAATTTCTACACCAAAATTAAAAAACATCCCTAAAAAGGGACGTCAGGCACGAATGCCCCCGTGTTTTTTTCCTATAGTAAACGCATGGTAGAAAACTGTTTTAAAGCCTCAAAAACATCTTCTACCTTTTTAAGTGCAGCAAAAGTGATCGGAACCATACTGTAACAAGAATATGAAGAAAAAATATTAATTATTTATCCAATTAACTGTAAAATTAACCTTAATTAACGTAATTTGAGCATTTTTTTTTGCTCTAAAACACGTTTTTACCTCCCAAATCTATGTTAATTGCATATTAATTAAGATTTTTAATTGAAAAAGGCATTCTTTGTTTATATGTTACCTAATATTAAGTAATAATTACTTTTACACACTTCAAATCTATCAGAATATTTCAATTTGTGAAGTTTAAGTCTTTCAAATGCCCATACTTTTTCATTTTATTTAATTTTATTGTGCGGAACACAAATTTCTCCCCAAAAATAAAGCATTAGTGGGATATGCATTAGAAAAGCCAGATGATATAGATTGATCTGCAGTATAGAACACAATGATTAGCAACATTTAATTAGATTTAAAGCCGAAAATTTATCACAAAAGCGACTTTTTTGGCAATTTTCATGACAAAAAGTCATTATAACTAATAATTATTAGACTTTTAATTAAAATATAACCGAAATATATTTGCATAAGTAATAAATATAGTAAAATAATATTTTTTTCCTTTTAATTAATACAAATTAATTAGTTTTTTTTATAATTTAAGACTTATTATTCCATTAATTTAGCAGAAATAACAGTATTTTCCAAAAAATAAACAAAAATAATAAATTTTTTTAGCTAAAATTAAAGTAATTTTATAAATATCAGTTATTAAATTCATTTCATAAGAATCGAACGTGTTTTTATGAAAAAATTAAGGAAACACTAGCATTTCACTACGGGAAAAACAACTGGGGCATTCGTGCCTGACGTCCCTTTTTAGGGACGCTTTTCGAAGGGCCAAAACAAGGTCAAGATAAAATATTTTGGAAAAGTAAAAAAACACCCCAACTGATTTAATGTATAAACAGTAATATATATCGGCATTGAACATTTTTTAAAATAACTAGGATTTTTAAGCTTTTTCTTTAAAAATTTTTAAAAAAGAACTTTTCTGAAAAATTCTATCTTTCAACTGAAAATTTTTAAAAATTCTGCTTTCTTCTTGTGTTCTTTAGGTTTTATGAAGATCAGAGATACATCAGTGCAAATTTCGATTCAAAGGAACAATTTTTGTAGAAATAGGAGGATTTTTTCAAAACGTCCCTAAAAAGGGACTTCAGGCAGTAATGGGTTAATTTCCGCAAATGTTAATTTCAAAATATATTAGGAATGCTATCCAATCCCATTTTAGTTATCCTATTAAGGTAAATGTGGGTATAGTGGACACTTGGAAAATTTTTGCTTAAATTCTCAATAAATACCAGCCTATTTGTTTGGAAACGGTTATCATCCTATTTTTAGGTTAATTGGACCTTCTTTTGAGAAGCTTTTGAAGAAGCTTTAAATTGGATCTTCTTCTTTCGATTTTACCATTAAAAATTTTAATTTGATAGGGTAAAGTATTATTAATAAATTTTTTAAAAGTACTCCAAATTGCACCTATAGTGGCCACATAGATGTTGCTGTTGTTTCTATGGTGGACACCTCTTGTATCTAAATTGGACACCTCTCTTTTTCTGCCTATATGAGGGGGTTTATGCATGAAATTGAGTAGGAATAGTCGTTTAGATCTAAGTAAACCTTCCTTCCTAACGAAATATATTTCAGATCAAATCAAATAAGCTTTACTTAGAATTTAGAATAACAAACTTGATAGTTTCCGGCCCAAAGCCTACGCTGTAGCTGATTTGAGAGGAATTTAGCAAGTAGTTCAATGTTTTAGAAACCTTGGTTCCTGAAGTCAGAATGAAACCAAATTCATGCAACACTCATTTTAAAGCCGAATCAACAGTGTATGAAGAAAAACTTATTCAAATTAAATATTATTTAAGTTTCTATTCGACGCCATTACAGTGGCCACTATTAGAAAATCTAAGATTATGTGTTGGTAAAGTGGCCACCCCCATAAATTCTCGTAAAGTTAACATTTTCAAATAAATTTTTTCATTTTAAATCAAATTTCAGTCACCGATATTGTTATTTTCAAATATTTAAATATCCTTCCCATGCTGATCTGTGGTATCGGTGGTAATTTACCAGCTTACCTGATTGTACAATCTACTATGCCTATGAATTTTGACGCTGTTCGATGGCTCTAACTCGTTATATTTAAAATTAATCAGCTAGGTGGCCACTATTGGTACAGTGTCCACTATACTCAGATTTACCTAAGCAGATTCTAATTTTTTATTTCAATTTCATATTTATGTAAGAGGAATTATTAAGTTTGTGTCGAAGAACACTTCAATAACAGTTGGTATAATTTTTAATGATTAGAATGTTAATCTGAATATTATCCGAAATGATTATCGTTTATTAATTATTATGTATAATTACCTAGATTTTGTGGTACAAGCTATCAAAACTAACCCAGTATTTTTTTAAAATAATTTTACTTTACATTTGTTTCATTATTATTTTTATCTTCAAATAAAGAATCGTTAAAATTTTAATCGATGCCTATAACGGGAGTTAATTTTGATGCTCAAAGTATATTTTTGTAAGATTTTTTTAAATGACTACATAAGGAGTTTTTCGTAAATATCACTACTTTTCAATTAATGGTTTATATAGATTATAACAACTAATTACCTTTATAATTTAAATATAAAAATTGTGTTTTTAAAACAAATATATAATTAATATCAATTACTAGCGCTCACGCGCTAGACCCGGGCTTCGCCCGGGTTTCCGTTTTTTAATAAATATCACCTGGTGGGTTACAGATGGGCTTCGCCAGTCCATTTTTAAAGAAAATTATTCTGGTGTGTTACAGATGGGCTTCGCCAGTCCAAATGGAGAAATAGTGAAATAAAGAAGCCATTTTTATGTTTATGCTACAACAATGGATTTTAAACTGCAACAGTCAAGAATATGCCTAAAACAATTAATGTTACATCTTCTCTTGTTAAATTTACAACAATGTGGTTTTGCCCTGAAGTTAGGCATGATATCGTCGGGTTACAGGCGAAAGGTACTAAGTCACTTTTGGCAGATCTTTTGAAAGCGGTGGTAGCGAGATTTACTATTGAAGATGCTTTTCCGCCAAGGCAATTACTCGCCTTATCTAATAAATAAACTTAAAAATCAAATCGGCAGCAGCCAGTGAAATAATCGGAACACTTTTTCGGTTTTTTCGTAATAAACAAAAAACTAATCATGGTGGAAGTACTATATTTTAAACACATATACAATTATTTTTTATAAAAAGATCAGCGTTTCATTTTTTTTAAAAATCGAATTAGTTTTAGAATTATTAAGATTCAAAGTTTCAATTTTTTCTTACTAGGGAAACAGACGAGTTTTATGAGTCTGATTTCTTTTATTTCCAACGATTCACTAGACACACACGTGCACATTAATATTATACAGCAGTTAAAAGTTTCTTAATAATATGTTCTCTCTCTGTGGTAGTAAAAATTATGTTTATGTCTGTATTACTTGAGAGATAAAGCCCGGAAGGCAAGGAATATACGTAGCCAAATCCAATTCAATCCACCAGCCCCTTTTAAAATATATAAATACTTCCTAAAATTTTAAAAATTGAATTTTTTAAATTTCTTTTCTACACTATTACTAGTATGGCAACAGTAAAGTTATCGCCAAACCTGGCATATTTCCGCACAGAGTAGTTGAGCAAAAAGTGACTTAGTACCTTTTGCCTGTAATCCGACGATATATGGGTTTTCAAGCATAAAAAAAATTGACCAAAAAAGTTGTTGGAACGCTTTGACTTTAAATTATTTTTATTCAGAAACCTTCCCTGGAGCGAGTAGATCAATGTGGTATAGTTTAAAAGTTAATGTAGGTTCGAAAAATTAAAAACTATAAAGGACATACAGACATACATACATACAAACATTGATTTTTATATACAGGGTGTCCCACGAGAAGTGGCCCAACCCCTTTAACTTTTGAACCCCTACAGATATAGTCATGAAAGTGAGGTCTAGGTATAGTAAAGTGACCATGCTCTATCCGATGAGATAAGTTTCAACGCCCTCTAGTGGAAACTTTAGGAGTTATAATTTTTATTTTAAAAACTATTTGAGGTATGTGAAAAAAGTCAATGACTAAGTTGTAGAACAGCATCGATTCAATAGGAAAATACACCTTAAGCAGAAAAATATCTTGAATAAAACCCCTAAAACGCACGCTCAATTAGGTTGAATTTACGTAGTTTTTACGTCTTAAGACGCTCCTCATGAGGCGAAAATAAGAAATTTTTATTTTTAAGATTTAAGTAAATGACTAAAAGCATTCTTAGTTCATTAAATTGAAAATTTCTCATTTTCGCTTCGTGAGAAGCGTTTTAAGACGTAAAACCTACGTAAATTCAACCTATTTGAGCGTCCGTTTTAGGGATTTTATTAAGATATTTTTCTGCTTAAGGTATCTTTTCCTAGTAAATCGATGATGCTCTACAACTTTGTCATTGACTTTTTTCAAATACCTCAAATAGTTTTTAAAATAAAAATTATAACTCCTAAAGTTTCGCTAGAGGGCGTTGAAAATTGTTTCATCGGATAGGGCATGGTCATTTTACTATAACTAGACCCCACTTTCATTACTATATCTGTAGGGGTTCAAAAGTTAAAGGGGTTGGGCCACTTCTCGTGGGACACCCTGTATATAGATAGATCCGTGGTTCTAAAATATTTTTTCGTTTACATCCGATTAGTGTCTGGAAATTAAGGGGTTTATAAACCCTAAAATTACGAGAAAAAGTTATTACAAATAAATAGATTGCAGCATGTTTTACTGAAATTTTACGACTGTCAATTTTTCTTACTATATTTACAGGAAAATCCAACCGTTAACTAATACTTTTGAAACAATGTTTTCAACCATACTTTCGAGGAAACGCTCATTTTAAAAGTATTATCTTTATTTAAAGGACATAATAATCTCTTTGAAAAAAGCTTAACTAATGGTGAACCAAAATTGTCGGGTTGAATATAAGTGGTTGTTAACTTCAGAACTACAAAATTTCTAATATACAGGGTGTATCTGAAATGGTGCAACAAACTTTCAGGGATGATAGTACTCATCAAGACGAACAAGAATCGGTATAGAAAGGGGGTCCCAGACCAAATCCCAGGGAGTTAAAAATGGAGCGACACCCCAAAAAATCATTGAAAAATTCGATTTGTAGAACAACTACTTTTGGTAAAAACTTAAATATGGTCTCAAAAATTGTGGTTTAATATGATCTTTCAAATAACATCAAAAGTCTTCACTTTAAAAATTTTTTTATTACGAAAAATGTTAAAAACACAAAAATGTGAAAACTCAGCCAAAACCTTATTTTGTATTTCGAATTCCTTTCTTTTGATTTGGTAATCTGAAAGATCATAGTTGAAAACCCTTAAGTCCAAAGTTTCACGTAAATACAAACAATATTAAACGCTTGAGATCCTTTTAAAGTTTGTTTTTTGGGTGCGCAAGCAGTTTTTTAGAGCTGTTTCCAGAACAGCTGTTAGCGCACGCAAAAAACAAACTTTAACAGGATCTCAAGCGTTTAATATTGATAACATTTACCTGAAACTTTGGACTTAAGGGTTTTCAACTATGATCTTTCAGATTATCAAATCAAAAGAAATGATTTCGAAATACAAAATAAGGTTTTTGCTGAGTTTTCACATTTTTTGTGTTTTTTAACTTTTTTCATAATAAGACAAATTTTAAAGTGAAGACTTTTGAGGTAATTTTAAAGATCATATTAAACCACAATTTTTGAGACCATAATTAAGAATTTACCAATAGTAGTTCTTCTACAAATTGAATTTTTCAATGATTTTTTTGGGGTGTCGCTCCATTTTTAACTCCTGGGATTTGGCCTGGGACCCCCCTTTCTATACCGATTCTTGTTCGTCTTGATGAGTACTATCATCCCTGAAAGTTTGTTGCACCATTTCAGATACACCCTGTATAAAGTTTTTAATGCACTATCGTGATTCACTATTACACGATATTCTAGAATTTTCATGTTTTGAATACTCAAATCATCTCTAGATTCCGAAATCATAAGTGATGATGGGCAAAGTATATAAATCACACAGCAAGAAATTATTCAGCAAAAAAACTAAACCCTTTCGCAACACAGGATAGCTATCGTTTATTGGCTTGTGATGGGTAATTTATTTCTTTTGAAGTAATTTAATTAGTGGCTACATTTATAAATAAATCAGAGAAATCTCTCCATTAAAATTGTTTTTAATTTGTTGAGAAATTATAAAACTGACATGCATTAAAATTTATGATACTTCTTCTTGGAACTAGTTGATTTAAACCACCCACCTTGCGTTTGTGTGAATGTGATGACTTGCGTAAGCTAATATTTACATATTTCTTTTCAGTATAATGTCGAAATAAGAAAAATATTTTATACTTGTATTCATATCTGATGCTTTTTATTTGAAGAATTTTAGAAGCATGTGTCATTTGAAGAAAAAAAACTTAAATGCAATATCAAATGCATGAAAAAAGTTAGAACTTAGTTCAAACACCTTAATCATTTTTCAACTCATAAATCTCTCAAAAAAAGAACATCATTGGGTTTCAGAAGTTCGATTACGTGATTATAAGGAATATATTTGTAATTTGTTGATTTTTACTAACAAGGAGTGTCAAAAATTACTAAAACATTGCTTACGGAAGTACTTAAATGTCCCAAACATATGAAGTTGATGATGATTTTAATTATCTCGTATTAGTCTCTTCATACTTTTCTCTGAAGCTCTCTTTCTAACTTTTCTCTTTCTAACTTTGATTTCTTGAATCTTCAGGAACGTTAAAGTTAGTATCATCATTGAACATGGTGATGCAATTCACAAACAAGGAAAATCGCATATAGTAATGATATTTCTCCCCAAAAAAGTGCATGACTTCCAACTCGAAAAACTACGAGGAAAAATCCAACGTTGCGGCAGACAAATATCTAAATTCGGACCAAGGCTATATGGAAAAGTACTTATACTGAGTTTGCGGCCGAAAAAAGATGACGGGCAGGTTTTCTCTCTCCTACTTTAAATAAATAAATATTTTTCGGAAACTTTGTATAACTAACCCTTCCTCCGTAATAGATATTGACTTACATAATGCAGTCCACGCATTCGACCGGTTTAAAACGCTAACCGGTGACCTTGCGACAGTTTAACTCCGTTGGAAACGGCAGAGAGAGAAAATATTTTGTCGTTCGGAATTAGCATTGAAATTGGCTATGGTGCATTATGCTGATGTATCGGATTATAATTAAGCTCCCCTGGCGAGATAGCGAATTTCGACTCTTTAAAATGGGGGGTTGCTCTGGGGGGAGGGAGGGAAACCGATTGGAATGATCTGATCAGGCTGAATCGGACCGAAGAAGAATAAATCAGGATACTCTTGGAACAGTATCCTGTGGTAGCCACTAGGTTCAGAAAAATACTCTAATATTCAGTCAAACTATGGCCACCTAGAGTCATAAGGATAAATGAGTTTGAAATGGTGACGTTATTTGGTCGTCATGACGTCATTTTTGATCCCTCTTTGTGACGGCAGTTCATTCAATGGAGGTTCAATATAACTAAAGGGGGTACCGTGCATTACCGTTATAATTATGGTACATTACCGTTGTAATTAAAACACCATTAAATTAATACCATTGTATAAATGGTAGGGTTTTTTTTAGGTATATAATAATCTGGAGCGAAACCTGCCAAAATTAACGTTGGCTAAAGGGGGGCAAGTTTAAGTTCTCCTTTTTGCTCGCATGTTAAAAGAATCCAACTTAACGTGTTTATTTATTTGAGGAAATGAAGCAAAAAAGCTATAGACCGGTATATTTACAGCATTTATTTTGAAAAACGATGAAAAAACAACGAAGATAAATAATTATTAGTTTTTTAAGGAACTACTTTTAATAAACGCTTACCTGGTTTTAGCATTTAAATATTAGCCATTTTAATATTATATTATAATATTTGTGTCCTTACACGATGGCAAAAAACGACATGATTTTCATGCTGTAGTTCATGTTGTATAGAAAGTTTGCACTCCACGTTTATATAGCGCGCTGGTTTTAAAAGAGATTTAGATAAATGCAAATGAAGAGTTTTCCATTTTAAAATAAATAAATAAATAATGATAACAATAAATAACCTTGTTAGTTTTGAAAGAACATACTCTGAATAAAGTTAGATTTCAATTTTTTCATCTTTCAATGACACATACTTTATAGGATTGCCTAAAGAGAATTAAGTTTTTATAAAATTAGACAAAAGGAGTTTCGAATTCATTGAAATTTTCATCAAGTGAAACTTCATTGGTATAAAAAGGCTATTGAAAGACTTACTTTTATAACTTGTAAGTAAACTATCATGTTTAGCTTTAAACATTTTTTAACGGTTGATTTATATAGTTAAACTGAATTTTCAAAGGATTCGTTTTGAAATTTTACAAACATATTTTCCCAGTTTTTCTCGCAAACCAAATATTTTAAAGTAAATGTCTGAGAAAAACCTTTTGAAAAGGAGGACACACTAGCATAGACATTTCTTACTTCTACCTTATAGGTTGTTCAAAGTAATTTTTGTGTTCAAAGCACTTCGGCGTTTTAAAAGAGAATCGTGAGATTAACTTAAGATCCATCACGACTTCTTTCTTTCAGTTTTTTTCTTTTGTGTATACATGGATGTTAACAAACTCGTGTTAAACGCAAACATTTAAATGTTAAGTTTATAGTTTATCCATTGCAAACTTCTATTACTCTTGAAAAAGCGTTAAAAATAAAAATAAAATTTTATTATTGTAATTAAGTAAATATGGATGCTTTCTGCTAAGATTTAGGTGCAAAATAAAGATCGCAAAATAACATATCTGCTAAGAGCATCTTATGTATCATAAAGTGCACCTTAGCTACTTTAGTAACAGAAAGTACCCATGTATGTCAGTGGGATCCAACCTTTCGCTATCTGAGTGCCAAAAAACTTAATTACGTTTAAAGTTCTATTTAACAGTTAAATACCATAAAAGTTAAATTACAATAATTTTTTTATTCATTTAGGTTATTATTTTTTATGACGTTATAACGGCCGAACTACACCTTAAAAGTTTGCCTTCTATTGATATTTTATTTCTTATATGATGTTCTATCATCTTTGAAAGTTTCACTTTGGTTTCGTGATTTGAAGTTTATTTTAATGTTTTGTGAATTGTTGTAATAATGAGTTCTTTGTAAAAAAACACCTATCAGGTAAAACAACTTCCTCCGAAAAGTTATAATTTTATCTTAAAATTAAGGAAAACATTTCTCAGAGAACTTATTATTGAATTAGTAGGGACATCGTTTTGGGACTGATGCAGGTGCCATTTTGCTATGACGTCAGAACGGTCAAATCATGCCCTAAAAGTTTGGGCTTCCATAGATTTTTTATAGTTTTTATATGATTATTTAATATATCAGAAAGTTTCATAAAGGTATCACATCTTACAGTTTTTTGGTCATATTTACCTCTCTGAGCCACCCAACTAGGATTAACTTTTGATAAGAAATAAAAATTAAAACCTACAGGAAAACTCAATCAATATAAATAAATTTTGGAAATATTTCGAATAATATTTGGTATGAGGAAATTTTGAAATATGCACGAACATTATTTATCATATTAATCAAAAAAATTAACTCATTCGATAAACATTTATACATGACACATTGGTCCTGTTTTAAGGACTAAATACTATATGTTCAGTTCATGATTTAAAAATATTTTAATTTTTAAGTATTTGTTTCCTAGATGCACTCAATACAACTTTTGAATTATGGTGGGTATTGTTGGAAATCTAAACTTGCCATGAAACTTGCAAATGCAACAGACCTCCATGATGATAATAACGATCCTTTCATCTTGGAGTTAATGCCACTTTTCTTTTTGAAATAAGATTTGTTATCGGTCCTAATAATGAGCAAAATCAATACCTTGAAGAATTGATTGGACATTCGACTTTGGGTATCCAACAGAAATGTCCAATTACTATTGTCCGTTTCAATGACTGATATTTAAGTTATATATTAACACTTAGATACGTGTTCAGTTTTAAAAAGTACATGTTCTTATTCTTTGGAAATCGATACTTCAGTACCTCAAGACTTAAAAGTATAAAATTTCCCCATCCCATTTGGCCTAGTGCTCCCTAAATTCAACCATCTGAATACAAAGAAACTCTTAAATAAAATTCGATTGAAGAACTTTTTTGTACAACCCCTACCAAAAAGAAAATCTTATTTCAAAACTTTCCACCAACAAAAGCAATGATTGGCATGAGTGCAAGAAAACACCCGCGGTTTCCTTTCTTATAATTTCCCGAAGAATTAATCACCGCGAGGAGAAAGAGATGATAACAATAATTATTCAGTCCTACTTCCAAACCGAATGCCGACGCAGCGATATTCCCTCAACTCAGTCCGTATTTCCCTATTAAGTAGGGAAAACTAATAAACATGATCCCGATCTGGCAACTGTGTAGCGCTTCGCCATTATGCATGCATAACCGTCGTCTGTGTTGCGCTGCGATGCCATGACCTTGTACAGTGCGTTAAAAGTTATTTCTCATGCTTCCTTCTTGTTTTTTGATGACATAAATTGTTTGCTGGTCGGTCTTGTTTGTTTTTTGCGGTTTTTCTTGCTTGTGTTTTCTTTTCATTCTTTTCCCTTGCGCGCCGGTTGCGTAACCTTGTAATCGCATTCAAAAAATTTCTCTCTCTGTTTGTCTGGGGCCTTCACTCGATTGATAAATAAACACGGAATTGCGCAGTTGGAAACCATCTCTCCATGTTTTTTTCCACCAGAGACGGAGTAATTGAGGTAAATCCTATCCGATTTGCCTGGAATAATAGTGTGGGTCTTTTATTTCATCCCTGTCGGTTTCGTGTTTCTTTTGGTGACGTCAGTTTTGCATTTTAAACGCAAGAACCTTTTACCTGGGTACTGAAAAAAATGTGCGTTTTTTTTAAATCGGAACAACTTTCGTCTACGGGTACGGCGACTTTTAAAACTAGCCAAATTCACTTGGCGCTTTTAAAAAACGCCAAGTATTGATACCACGTAAACCACAACTAAACTTTTTGGTTGCCATAAAAAGTACAACCGCCATATTCCAAGGTTTATCGCCCTTGGCGGCTTTCAAAAGTTGCCGTGCCCGTAAAAGAAAGCTATTCCTTAAAAATCTACTAAATTAACTTGAGGTACCATTGGAAAAATATAATAAGAACTTTGCAGCAGTCCTTATTGTGTAACTAAAGCTTCTTTTATTCAAAATCGTGAATATTGGATACTGTCTAATGGAGCAACTATGAACCAACCTTTGGAAAAATATTCTAAGTGTTATATTCTGTATCTATACAGGGTGTTCGGAAATACCGTGGACAAATTTTGAGGAGGGGGTAGAGGGGACCTAGACAAGCATATTTTGAACAGGAATGGGGGGTCGCAGATGCACCGTTAAAGAGCTAGAGCACCTAATGTAGTGCGAGGGCGTTACAAATGGCGGTTTTCCTAAGGCCCGTTTTACGAAACAAAATATAATAGAATGAAAAAAAAGTATTGCATGAGGTACAGCAGTATCCATACTAGTTCCACCATAAATTTGAACAAAATTGGACCACTTGTTAACCCTTGGGGTGAGTTATAAAACTTGCAATATTTGTCCCTTTGTGTAATGGTATTTTTTATGGAAGTTGGTTTAAAAAATACCATTGCACTGAGATAACAAATATTGCACGTTTTATAACTCACCCCACGGGTTAACAAGTGGCCCAATTTTGTTCAAATTTATGGTGGATACTGCTGTGCCTCATGCAATATTTTTTTCATTCTATTATGTTTTGTTCCGTAAAACGGGCCTTAGGAAAACCGCCTTTTGTAACGCCCTCGCACTACATTATGGGTTCTAGTTCTTTAAAAGTGCATCTGCGACCCCCCATTCCTATTCGAAATAAGCTTGTCTAGGTCCCCTCTACCACCCCTCGAAGTTTGTCCACGGTGTTTACGAACACCCTGTATATGTCAATAATATTAATTCTGATATAATATAATTATATTATTATCATTATCATTAATCATCATCACCACCACCATCATTATTATTATTATATTAATATTATTATTCAAAATATATATACATATTCTGTATCTATATCAAATAAAGTGGTAATCCCTTATTTAATTAATACTAGGGCCAACGGTTGAATTGTTATAATGGACATTCTACAAGTGTTGTCTGGAAATTATCAAAATACGATTACAAGTGAGCTTCCAAAATTAAAATGTTGACTTTTGTTGCCTAACTACTTTTTCATGTTGCAGTAAAGTAAAGGTATCAAGGCATCAATAAATTATAAAGTCGACCCCCTTCCTCCTTATTGATCCGTTATATTTGAATGGCCCCTTAAAGCAAAAATAAAATAATTTACTTATTCCATACATTCTAAAGTTAACCCATTACTGCCTGACGTCCCTTTTTAGGGACGTTTTTTAAAAATCCTCCTATTTCTACAAAAATTGTTCCTTTGAATCAAAATTTGCACAGATGTATCTCTGATCTCCATAGAACATAAAGAACACAAGAAGAAAGCAGAATTTAAAATTTTTTTCACTTTTTTTAGTTGGAAGATAGAATTTTTCAGAAAAGTGCTTTTTTTTAAATTTTAAAAGAAAAAGCTTAAAAATCCTGGTTGTTATTTTAAAAAATTTTCAATGCCGATATATATTAGTGTTTATATATTAAATTAGTTGGGGTGTTTTTTTAATTTTCCAAAATATTTTATCTGGACCTTATTTTGAACCCTCGAAAACCGTCCCTAAAAAGGGACGTCAGGCACGAATGCCCCCGTGGTTTTCCCCATAGTGAAACGCTAGTGTTACCTTATTTTTTTTTCATAAAAACGCGTTCGATTCTTATGAAATGAATTAAATAACTGATATTTATAAAATTACTTTAATTTTAGCTAATAAATTTATTATGTTTGTTTATTTTTTTTTGGAAAATACTGTTATTTCTGCTAAATTAATGGAATAAAAAGTCTTAAATTATAAGGAATTAATTAATTTGTATTAATTAAAAGGAATAAATTAATTATTTTACTATATTTATTATTTATGCAAATATATTTCGGTTATATTTTAATTAAAAGTTTAATAATTATTAGTTATAATGACTTTTTGTCATTAAAATTGCCAAAAAAGTCGCTTTTGTGATAAATTTTTGGCTTTTATTCTAATTACATGTCGCTAATCATTGTGTTCTATACTGCAGATCAATCTATATCATCTAGCTTGATAATGCACATCCCCCTAATGCTTGATTTATGGGGTGAAATTTGTGTTCCGCACAATAAAAGTAGATAAAATGAAAATAGTATGGGCATTTGAAAGACTTAACTTCACAAATTGAGATATTCTGATGGATTTGAGGTGTGTAAAAGTAATTATTACTCAATATTAGGTAACATATTAACAAATAATGCCTTTTTCAATTAAAAATATTAATTAATTTGCTATTAACATAGATTTGGGAGGAAAAAACGTGTTTTAGAGCAAAAAAAATGCTCAAATTACGTTGATTAAGGTTAATTTTACAGTTAATTGGATAAATAATTAATATTTTTTGTTCATATCCATGTTACAGTATGGTTCTGATCACTTTTGCTGCACTTAAAAAGGTAGAAGATTTTTTTAAGGCTTTAAAACAGTTTTCTAACCATGCGTTTACTATAGGGAAAAACACGGGGGCATTCGTGCCTGACGTCCCTTTTTAGGGACGTTTTTTAATTTTCGTGTAGAAATTAAAATTTTAACCTGGAATTTTTTTCACTATTTTTCCAGTTGTTTTGGGGCTATTTACTATGTTTTTACCAAATATTTAAGAAAAATGAAAAGTTGGGCATTAATGGGTTAAACTCAAAAATGTTAAGTAAAACTCAAAAAACTACCTCAAAAATGTATTTTAAATTTGTAACTTTACAAGAAATAAAATCATAGATCGAAATATAGATTGCAAATGGTTTTTGAATTAATTTTTCCTTCTGTGAATTTTAATATATTTTGGATGCATTAGGTTATTTCCCCTAGAAACAACTTAAAATACCTAAATAACTTAGCATTAATAAGTAGGCTATAATTATAAAAATATTTCCATTTTTTATATTACAAATAAGGTCGCAGTTACAAGGAGAGAACTTTCAAACAACTTATTATGCATATATTCACAACAGCCAATTGACGCCATATTTTATGAAGAAACATGTTTTTTACAAGTTTTAAAAAAACATACTTTCCAAAATAAATACCTTTTAATGACTGATAAAAGTATTCCAAAAACTTATAAATATAATATTCCATTCTATAATTTCACACATTTTGTCTAAAATTTATAATTTTTAGTCTGATAATCGAAATTAATCGCAACCCTGGAGTGTCATGTAGGTTTTGTCTTCAATCATTTTTAATAGCTTAAAAAGTATTGTTTAACAGGTTCTGGGTTGAAAACATAGTAATGATAAAACATTAGGTATAATAACGAGTTACTAGGTATAATATTGAATTTAAAAGATTCATTGGTGTACGTTTTTTGGAATGTTGAATATTTTTAAGGAAACATTTTGGTTAAATTAATGATGAATTAGAAAAAATAAATATTCAACTTTTTAAAAGAGTGTTAATAATGGAGATACCTGTGGCATACTTTTGAAAAGTTCGGTGACTTTTCTTCTGCGAATTGTTTATAAAGTGAGTTGAGTTCAGTGAGCTGGGTTTTGTGAGGATTGCGAAGCAATTAAAAAGATCCTTTGTAAGGAGAAAGCAGTTTACGGGGGTTGGTGAGCGATATCGAGCAGGAGGCGGTAGCTCCCTAGTTGTTAAAAGGAGTTTAAAAATGCCATTTTTTAATAATGCAAACAATAATGAATGCATCTTTAACAAACCATTATAATTTTGTTTTTAAATGGTATATGAAAAAATGCAATCATTTTCACACTCCTACAAAACGATGGATCTGTAAATCATAAAGAGATTTTCTTGATACAAATACGACATTTATTAAATGGTTTTCATTTCAGTCTTGGAATATAGGTTTGGAAACTTGTGAGCAATTAAAGTTTCCATACAGAGCTTAGATTGACCCAATTAGTCTTGTTTGGTACCATAAATTATATAAGAATAAAAGCTAAAAAACCCTAATACTAATATTTTTTGTATTTTTCTTCTAATATCGTCCATTCAACTGTTTGGTGAAACATTTTCTTTTTTGTTGGGATTTAACAAACAAGGAGTGAACCACTATTTCTGGGAGTCAAAATATAGTTTAAGAAGACTAAACATCATTTACAACTATTTTCTACCCTAAATATTTCTGATTTCTGTCTGATCCGTTTGGTAGAAAAGCAGACTCACAGACACAAAACAAATCAAATTTGCATTTCAGTAGAAGGATCCAGGCCTAAAAGGAAAAAAACTAATGAATAATCCAATACCACAAATTTTATGGGTAATTTCTTCTGTTTATGTAATTACACTTGTTTTACACAAAAGATGTTTTACGTATACTATCAGATAAATATTCTACTGAAACTTTTAAAAATGAATGTGATTTTGGTACTAGTATTTCTCAAAATACCTCGGTGCTACACACGTTTCACCGACACTGAAATCTTGGCAATAAATCTTGCCAATTAACCTTTTAATTTATTGTTTGCATCACATTCTTCTCAACTCATCCTCTATTTTTCAACCAAGTGCAACTTTTCTCCATAGCAACCATTTTACACTGTTTTCAGTAAATCATGGAGACAAGCCAAAGAAATTTCAGATCACTGAACTTATTTTTCCTGGGAATTCAAGCTTGTTAAAGCCTGACAAACCGACTTTCACATTCATCAGCTATTACGATAACAGCATTGGAGTTATGCCCTTTTAAAACACCTTTACCACAGTCATCCGGTGTTTTCTGTGGTCAACCATTCGGGCTTTAATAGTAAGTAAACAAAACCCGTGCTCTCTTTTAATAGTGCATTTAATCCGGCTTTTGTATTGGCATTAGCAGTGTCGAAATTGGTTTGAGATTGTTTGCGCGTATTTCTGACACTTTCGGAATTTATTTAGAGGCGTTTTTGTGATTCGAGTAGCTTTGTAAATATTATTATGGGAAATAAACATGGGGATATATGAAATCGAGGTAGTTGAATGCCTTGAAATGATTCTGAAAACATATATTATGCTCTTAACAGTTGTTAGAAACGTTCACTTCTCATTGTAGATCCCCAAACTCTGCATCACTTAAAAATTTGTATGTTAAAATTTCTGATGAATGGTTCCGATAAACATAAACACTTGGTTTAGCTACAGATTTTTCCTCATTAAGAAACATTTTATTACTACATGGGGCGTAATTATTAAAAATTCTCATTGTACTTAACTCTTTTATTAAGTTAAAAAAAAGATATATTATGATTTGGAAAGTATACAGGGTGTTTCAAAATTGCGTTGCACGGCTTTTATTCGGAACTAACGCCTCCTAGGGTCATGGAAGTAAGGTTTACCCCTTGGTAAGTGAGCCTGGAGAATTCATTGAGATGACTTACAGCGCCGCTAGCGGTAAAATTAAAAAGTTAAAAAATTAATTTTAAAACTAAAGGAGATAAAGCAAAAATCTCAATGAGAGTATTGTTGCCAACGTCATGAAGAACTCACTGAAAAAAATTCATTAAAATATATCTTGAATATTGGCCGAGATATTAGCATGTGAAAATATCACTTTTTCAGGGGACAAAAAAGAAAAAAATTTTGATTAAATTTTGTGTTAATTCAACTAAAAAAACACAAAACTACACAATAACACTGAAAATTTTGCAAATATGTGAACTTTTTCTTTTTTGACCCCTGAAAAAGTGCTATTTTCACATGCTAATATCTCCCCGAATATTCAAGATATTTTGATCAAATTTTTTCAGTTAGTTCTTCATGACGTTGGCAACAATACTCTCACTGAGGTTTTTGCTCTATCTATTTAAGTTTTTAAATTAATTATTTTAACTTTTTAAATTCACCGCTAGGGGCGCTTTAAGTCATCTCAATAGATTTTCCAGGCTCACTTACCTAGGAGTAGACCTTACTTCCAAGACCCTAGGAGGCGTTGGTTCCGAATAAAATCCGTGCAACGCAATTTTGAAACACCCTGTAGATTCATCAAAAAGCTTAAACTAAGAAATTTTTTAAATCATTATTTTCAATGCTTTATTACCTGAATAAATTAGAATATTTTCTAATTTGCTACTGTAGCCGAGTAATCCAAAACCCAACTCATTTTTCCTGTCTGATTAATTTGACATTACTGGTGTCCATTACTTGTCTACCGCCGTAGTTGATAATCCGATAAAAGAACAGATATCCAAATCAATTCAAGTGACAAACTCTTACAGTTACTATCAGTAGACTAATAGATAAAATGTAAATTGTAATTAGAATCCTATTGAAATAGAGAAAAGAAATCAACGAATGTCAATGGAATGAAATGAGCGATGCTTCGACCGAAAGGGCGTCTACCTACACACCCGGATTAGCCTTCTTTTCCTACGCCTACCCCACTCATATCTACCTTTCAGTGGCACCCCGACAGAGTCAGGTGCTTTGTGGGAGAATTACTTCACCTGAGCTAGGTACCCTAGCCTCTCTCCGTCTAATAGCCCCAATTGAAGCGAATAGAAATGTTGAGTGATATCATTATGGTGTTTTCTGGCTAGTAACACCATACTTACCTGTGACTCCATAACTGACTAGCTAGTAACCTTATAACTGACATATTCGGTATAAGCTGTGCTCTGATAGAAACCGACTAGAAATAAACTACTACTATTAGAAATAACTACTAGAAATAAAATTGTTTTTGAAATCCCTTTAAATGTAAAAAAAATATCTGACAGGTCAATGGTATGTCTATTTCAAGTGATTTGTTTTTAAATTTATACAGGGTGTTTCGAAATTACGTGGACAAACTTCGTATGGGGGTAGAGGAGACCTAAACAAGTATATTTTGTATAGGAATGAGGAGGCGCAGATGTACCGCTAAAGAGCTGGGACCTAATGTAGTGCGAGGGTTTTACAAAAAGCGGTTTTCTCAAGGCTCGTTTAACGAAACAAAACATAATAGCATGAAAAAAATTATTGCATGAGGTACAGCAGTATCCGTACTACTTCCAACATAAATTTGACGAAAATTGGACCACTTCCTAAACCGTGGGGGGAGTTTTAAAACGCGCAGTATTAATCCTTTAGCCAAAGAAGGGAGTTCCCTCTTAGCGTAATGGTATTTAGAAAAATGATTATCGGGGAAGGAATTTTCAATGATCATACAGTTTTTAAACAAATAAGGGATCTTGCATGATCAATGATCATTGAAAATTCCTTCCCCGATCATCTTTTTCTAATTACCATTACACTAAGGGAACTCCATTCTTTGGCTAAAAGATTAACTATTGCACGTTTTAAAACTCACCCCACGGTTTAGCAAGTGGTCCTATTTTTGTCAAATTTCTGGTGGAAGTAGTACGGATACTGCTGCACCTCATGCAATAATTTTTTTCATACTGTTATGTTTTGTTTTGGGAAACGGTCCTTGGGAAAACCGCTTTTTGTAACGCCCTCGCACTACATTAGGTCCTAGCTCTTTAACGGCGCATCTGCGCCCCCTCTAGTTTCTCAAAATATGCTTGTCTAGGTTCCCTCTACCCCCATGCGAAGTTTGTCCACGTAATTTCGAATCACCCTGTATATATTTTTAAATTAAGAAAGTATTTTATATGTAGTTACTAGCGGATATGCCCGGCCTTGCACGGGTGGAGTGTATAAGCATTTTTATTTTGAGTTTTCTTAAAATACATTTATTATTATGTAAATCAGCAATATATTACATATCAACCTGGTATCCCAGGCACCTCTTTCCTATCCCGGTGTTCCCAGTGGTTTTCAAATCCCGGTTTTCCCGGTAATTAATCCTATCCCGATGTTCCCGGTCATTTTTCCTATCCTGGGGTTCCCGGAAATCTTTTCTATCCCGGTGTTCCCGGTAATTTTTCTCTATCCCGGTGTTTCCGGTAATTTTTCTCTATCCCGGTGTTTCCGGTAATTTTTCCACTTTCCCAGTGTTCCCGGTAATTTTCCTTTTTCCCGGTTTTCCGGGTAATTTTCCTATCCCGATGTTCCCGATAATTTTCCTGTCCCGATGTTGGAGGTTATTTTTATGTCCCGGTAATCCCGGTATTTTTTCCTATCCCGATGTTCCAGGTAATTTTTCTTTTCACGGTGTTCTCGGCAATGTTTCCTAGTCAATTAGTGAACTAAAATAACAAATTTGAAACAATGATAAAAGATCTAGTAAATTGAAAAGTCTAGTGAACCGCTTCATTTGAAACAATGTTTTATTTTTAAGTCGTTTTCCATGAAAAAAAAATTTACACTTTTCCATAAATATTTAAATTTTAAAGGAAAATATCTTAAAATAGGGGAAACTAACGTTTCAAAATTAATTATTTGAATTTAATTTTGTGTTTTTACATCTGATATAGTTTTTAAATGGACAATTATCGAGTTTTTCCTGTTAAAATATTTAATTTTTGAAGGTTTTCATCTCGTTAACAATAGTGAGTCGAGCAGATCTGCTCTGGTAGAGAAATGGAGAAATAAGCGTTTTCGGCTATAAATTCGGTTAAAAGAGGGTCAAGGGGTCGTTCTAGAACTTTGAAACATAGCCTATGTTTTTTCTGGGTTTGTTTTACGTATGTATACCAAGTTTGGCCCCGATCGGAAGAAAACTGTGGATTTTATAGAAGACACACACACCCACACTTAACTTTATTATATTAGATGTTATGTAGTACCTATGTTGTTATGTTTTATATGTGTCCTTTTTTGTGATACTTTTCTTTTCATTGTAATGTGTTTTTTGTATGTATTCTTTTCTTGTTTCCTTGCCATGTAATTGGAACTTTTCTGTTTAACAGAAATAACTAAATAAATGAATAAATGTCCTTACGATCCTGGGACTTAGCTACTCTCCCAACCTCCAAACCTAAAATATTAGCCGCTTCATATTTCAACAATGTTTCAACAATGTAATAGGAGTGGTCGGGCTAATGACCCTGTTAAGCAAATGGACCGATCTCGTCCCAATCCTCATCTCAATCTTAAGGATCATTCACACTGTTTCACTTTAAGTGATAGTCTTGAGTGATACCCTACTGCAGGGGTGCATAATATGTCCGAACGCTAAAAAAAAAGTTCGGTAAAAATTCAGGCAGTTGTGAGGACATTTTCCTGAGTTTATAAAGAAACAAACTCTACAAATCTAAGTTGTTATTATTAACAGGTATTTTTTGCTGCTGACAATATCATATACTCTAATTGGACAATTCCTACATTTTTTTATTATTTTTTTATTCGAAAGAGATCGATGGAAAAGGAATTTTGGCGCAAAAATTTTTTAATTCCCGTGTTTAGTTATTTTTTAATTTAATTTCAAAGTTTGTCTTTTTAAAAGGCACTAAAACGGCTATTTCGTCACAAACAGTTGTGTGACGTCAGTGGGCATGAATAACAGTACGATCATCCAATCAGGTATATCCTTTCGGCAATTCCTGATGTTAGTTTGTGCCCAGTTACGTCACGCCTGTTTCGACGGCAACTCGAATTTAGCTATTTTTATTTTCAAATATCAAATTAAAGAAATTTTTTTGAAACTTTTAAAGCTGATTTTGAGATTAAAACCATTTGTTTTACTGGAAATATTGCTTTTTATCCAATTTTAAAAAAATACGGGAATCGTCTATTCTGCAGAAATTAGGTAAAATCTACGGATCTACGCTTAAAAAACAAGTTTCCTTGGTGGAGTTGGCTTTTCTTTCGTTTCGAATAGAAAGCAGGAAAAGTAACATATCTATGATGGGAGTTGTGATTTTCATTTAAAAACCGCGTTCTTGTTAATCACAACGATGTTTTGTCGTCAGGGGAACATTTTGTGAGAAATTTTGATTGAAACAGGGAGACATTTTATGGAGAAATTAGGACAAAATTAATTGCGTTCTGGGGAAATATTAAGATCTGGAACATTTTCAACACCCCTGCTCTCCTGTGAATCGCTGGTTTCCATAGAAAAGTGGAAATAGTGTGAAACAACAAATTACACTTTTCTCTTTGCGGTGTGATTCACCCGATTCACAGTCTGGATGTGAGCCTTTATCTACCTCTTCGTCCATCTAACATCCATCAATCCATTAAAAAAATCACCCGCGAATCTCTTCCTGTTTAACGCGTCTTCTTCGGGTCCGGATGTCCCTTCCCTGTGACCACAGCCTCCTTCCCCGAATGTCCAGAGAGAAGATGGCATCAGTTCGTCCGCCTCTTCCAAGGAAGGCGGGTGGCAATATCGGCTGATTGGATGATTTGAGGTCGTGTTGTGATTTGTCTCCTCACCACCGGATGCTGCTTGTGTTGGCTCAGGGGCCCCGAGATTGACATTGTCCGCGATGGTGATTCAGATGGAAGATGATGTTTTCCGGAGGTGAGGCTCAACAAGTGGATTTGGTCATGATTCTCCCATTTTGTTTTGATGAGAATGTTTTTAACTTTCGGTGGTTTGAGATAGACTTTTGGAAATTTTTTCCCCATGCTCAGAGCATTTCAAGAACTGTATAAACGGACAGCAAATCTTGTGTTCAGTTTGTCCATTTTAATAGATTATTTTTGCAAGGGGACACGGTCTTTTCAGCTGAGAAGGTTAGAAAATGTTCTGTAAAATATTACTTGGAAAAAATAAATCATAAAATAAAATTTACTTTTCAATATTTAGTAAAATATTCGTCGATTCTCTAAGGCTGAGCGCGCACTGGAAACTTTTGTCTCGGAGACTTAAAACACTAGTCACTCGAGAGCAATGCATTTCTATGAAGAAATTCTTGGTCTAGTGATCTTGGTCTCGTCGCTAGATCACTAGGCCAAGAATTTCCTCATAGAAATGCATTGCTCTCGAGTGACTAGTGTTTTAAGTCTCCGAGACAAAAGTCTCCAGTGCGCGCTCAGCCTTAAAGTAAAATTTCCCCCAGTCTATAAAAAATTAGACAAATCTGGATCAACCAGGATACATAACTCTGATTGATAGTACTACACAGTGGTTAAACCGCCTTTTCGAAGAGTCAAAAAACGATTTTAGAACCAAACAACGTAATTATGACGTTTCTTTTGTAATACAAAAACATCATCAAAATTGTAACTTCCCTTACCAGGGAAATAAAGACTAATACTGTTTCATATCTGTAAAATATATTTTAAATGAATTCAGGAAATTTGTGTAACCAATACTGATCAATTCATTTTAAATTACTGGCTAAAAATCCAAAAAATAAAAAGAAGTCAGTAAAATTAACTCATTACTTAACACGAAGAATCAAAGCCATGTCTACAAATCCAAAATTTGCAGAACCGTGATAGAATTAATCCAAAAATAAACTGCCAAATAACGTGTCAGTTAAAATGTATTTTCATTAGTGTAATCGACATCGTTAGGAATTCTCTCAACCACGGGAATATACGAATAGCCGGAATGGAAATCTGCCCCTTTTCTGCCCCGGGCCCAATCAATGATTAGCATTCGGGGGTGGCATTCGGTCAGCTCGGAACGCGGCATTGTGAACAATTTCGGAAGTTCTAAACAGTCCTCGTTTGTTTTTGACGTGCAACGTCGAGGTTAAACGGACAGTCTGCTTGACCATATCAAAGGTAAATACTATTCGAGTGAAAATTACCTTCGGGATCGTTCAAATATTGCGTTAGTATATTTTTAGTCATATTTGATCCCCTCTCACCCCTAAGTAAACAAATGTAAGCAAACTGCACCCTCCACATAATTTTGGATGAAAACAGCCGCCCTTTGGTCTTTTTTTACAAAGTTAAAATTTTAAAATGAAGTTTTTTTGGTTGAATTTTGAAATAGTTAAGCAAGAGATTTTCTGAATTACAGTGTTTGTAACATCTTACGTTAGGATCTATTGTACCCTCCTCCCTCCTTGTCAGGAAAAATGGGCAAAGATTGCATCGGAGGGGGAACCCCGTTAGGTGCTTACATAATATTTCAACGGCCCCTTTCAGTCCGTAGGACAAAAGGGGGTCAAACTAACTATTAAATTATAGTAGTTAAGGCTTTACTTTAAACGTAAAACGAACTTTACTTTTGATAGCGTTGAACTACTTGTTGTTGAGGTTGTCATATGTCTATTAGTAATTAGTTTGATTTGTTCTCTTAGTTGACCAAGTCACTTTATTTAAAAGTTTGATTGATTTAATTAGATTGTTTTATATTTATGTTGTAAGACATAGTTTTGCATTAAAAATCTTGAAATGATTTGTACGACATTTACTTTCTTGTAAGTAAAACACAAAATGCCAATGGTAGTCCAGTAACTTGGTGTCAAAAAAGGGGTATTTCAGGAAAAAAATACAGTAGTTGTTTTTTCAACGGTTTGATATGTTTTCGAGGGTGCTGAATCCGAATCTGAACTTTGCATACAAAATTTCCTAGGGCGTTTTAAGAAAATTCGAAAAAAACCCTGAAATTTCACCTCATTTTTTGGTTTTTTGTTTGTAGAACGGAAAGTATGGGTCTCTCATGAAAATGTTAAATACAAAAAATAATGAAGATAAAACAAGCTACATAATTGTCAAATACAACTTTTTTGTCAGACTAATAGTTTGGCAGCTAGAGCGCTCTGAAAATAGGGCATATTTCGCTCTGGCGGCGAAAAATCCAGAAAATTAAACTTGCATCTAAAAAAAGTATTTTGAATACTAGTGAAACTTTGAACTGAACTAGTGTTTTAAATTAATTTTAATAGAATTAATAGAAACTGAATTTTTATTGCCTAAAAAACCTGCGTTTTGGGGGAGGAAATTCCTAAAGAACATTCATTTTATTAATAATTATTGGGATAAAAAGTAGGATTATATCATGTAAGACATTATTAAAGTAGTTTATCTTAGTTAACTAAATCAAAATCTGATTTTTTAAGGAAGATATGGGTTATTTTCTGGATTGCGAAATATGCCCTACTTTCAGCGAGCTCTAGCTGCCAAACTATTAGTCTGACAAAAAAGTTGTAATTGACAATTTTGTAGCTTGTGTTATTTTCTTTATTTTTTGTACTTAACATTTTCATGAGACACCCATACTTTCCGTTCTACAAACAAGAAATCAAAAAATTAGGTGAAATTTCAGGGTTTTTTCGAATTTTCTTAAAACGCACTAGGAAATTTTGTATGCAAAGTTCAGATTCAGATTCAGCACCCTTGAAAACATATAAAACCGTTGAAAAAACAACTACTGTATTTTTTTCCTGAAAAAACTACCAAGTTACTGGACTATGGGCAATTTCAGTATTTTTTATTTATTTTTTTTTCAATAAAGGCACTAAAGAGTGGAATATCTGCGCAAAATTTTTTTAATTACTATGTTTATTTTTTTTTTATTTAATTTAAAAGTTTGATTTTAAAAAAGGGGCGCGAAAAGGGTCAAATGTGACGTACTTATATCCTAAACATTTATTTTAAATAATTTAAAGCTATTGTTGGTTTCCAATTTAAAGTAAGGCCGAAACAGGATGTCATTCAATCCTAAATAAAGGCAACGGGATCGTTGATTTGTACTTTAAAATATTTAATTATTTGAAACTTTTCGTGTCGATTTTTGAATTTAGATGTATTTCTTTAATCTTTTAAACGCCGCAATTCAAATTTCGAATTACTGGTTCTGATTTTTGACTTAAATGGCTAGTTTCATCATTACTAAAACCATTCTAGTCATTTTTTGGCGGAAAAAAATTCCTAAGTATGATTTTGAGGATGTTCCCATTTGGGAACATTGGCGTTTGGGGTGAAGTTTTTAGGGGGATTTCCAAAGGGGACATATTTTACAATTAATTCAAATAAAATGATTTAAATAGGTTTCTACTCAATAATTATGAACATTTTTATGATTGTGGACGATTTTTTCATTTTTATTATCCATACTTGAACGATTTAGTAACATTTTATAAATTTTAATCTGAAAAAATGGACATGTTTATTACGTACGCAAAGCTTTTCCGTAAATTTTTCTTGCACTATGGGTAATATTTTGGTGTAAAAAATACAAAAGAGTGTTCCCATGCTCTTCAAAGCTAAACAATTACGTTTCTGTGAGAAAAATTAGTTTTAATTACGGTTCTATACGGATATCTAGCATAAAATCCACTAATTGCATTAAAATCTAATTAGCTTTCAAAATTAATAATCATAATTATCTCCATTGATTTATTAAAGCTGTGTTTCTCATGGAAGATTCCGAACTGAAGCACATTTTAATCTTACATCCAACTTAAGTTAGAAGAGTGTTTTTAGATGTACGCACTTTTCCGTATTTTCAAAATTCTTCAACTTTATTTCTAAAATTTTTATTAAAAAAAGTTCTTGAACAAAAATACATACGCAAATCCTCAGAAGCACTCCAAATATGCTCTTTGTATAACCCCCATTGATAATTACTGAATAATAATCGATCTGGGAGTTAGAAAAATATACAAGTGTAAGAATTTACTATAAAGATTTAGAATATATTTCTCCATAAATCAGGTGAAAAAATAAAAATTACATATTTTTGAATTTAAAACATAATTCTTAACATGTTTAGATCCTTTGAGACAAGAAATGTTCAAAAAATTAAAGAAAATTGGAAATAACTTTAATTTTTGCATGTTATAAAAATCCCCTCAAATACTATACCCCAAACGCCGATGTTCCCATTTGGGAACATATACGTTGTATTGGTAATTACTCTCCAAAATTAAAATATGAAGCTATTCTGTCAATCCAAATGGGAAGATGTGTACTTAAGCTACCTATAAACACAGCAAAATTATTTAAAACTAAATTTATTTAAATTTTTCGCAAGTTGAAACTTGTGCAACTTTTGGAAGAGCCAAAAATCTCTAATTTTGATGTAAATTCTACAAAAAGGATTAAATTGCACGTGAAAAACTTTTGCATGTAAAATAACTTCATATCTTTGATTTCCTTTCTAACAAGTATCAAATTCCTGCATGAAAAATTAAGTGGTGTAAAAATTCCTTAAAATGATGTTCCCATTTGGGAACATCGGCAGGTAAAAGGTTAACTTGAAAAATGCAATTTTTGTTTTCAAAAAATGCTGGTACTGCCCATTAAATTTTATCTTTAAAAATTAAATAAATAAGTAAAATAATACAAATGTGTGTGAATAATGTGGATAACATGAAAATTAAACATTTGTATTTTTTTGTCTTCAAAGTTTAATTTAAATATCTCGTGTCATTTTAGATAAAAAATATTTATTGTAGGGGAGACCGGAGTACAATGGACCACGGGGCACAGTGGACCATCCCCTGTTTTTTATATTTATTTTGTGTATATATTTTTCAAATTTAGTTATTTAGAAGGCAATCCTACAGCAGTCAGAACAAACCAGAATTCATGTTATTACTTGACTAATAAGCCATTTTATTCCTGTTAGTCTATTTAAGGTATACAAAAGTAAATTTTTCCTTCAAAGTTGAGTGCGATTTTTCGCTGAAGATTTTTGATTTGGAAAACTTTGCTAATCTCAATCTTAAGATAAGATATTAAACTATTATATTACATTTAAGTTAAGAAGTTACATTTACATTTTATATATTTTTTAAAATTATTTTTGCTATATCTCTATCCGGGGTACAATGGACCACTTAATACGGGGTACAATGGACCACTAAGTTATGCATTTTTATAAGTGAATAAAATCAGTTGAATTAAGAGTTTACTTTTTTACTTGCATAATTACTAATTATTCGTTCTATAACATTTCCCATTCTTAATTGCTTTAAATGTAAGGGCTTTAGAAGGTTAGTTTTCTTTCCTGTTAAGGTTAATTTTCTTTACTGATCCAAGTCCTGTCATAAATTTAATCCTATCTCTTATTTAAAAAATAAATACATAATCAGTAAGTGAATATTTGTTAGATAATGTGGTTGTAATTAATTCTTCTACTCTATTTTTATTTATTTACTATTATGTATTCAAATAATGACATTTTTACTGTCCTTAATGAGTGTTTATAGTGAATCAAAATTATGATATCAGTAATGGGAAATTTTAATTAATTATTAATGTTTGAAATGTTACCAATGAAACCTAAAGAAATGTTATGAATATAAAATATTACTGATAAAAATTTTCTGACACCTATTATATGGTGTAATTGTTTTCCATATATATTTCAGCAATGCGGATTTTCATTTGCTGGATTTAATATTCGTTAAAATTAGCATCACATGTATAAATAATGTAAACAAAATAAACCAATTTATCCTTTACCATACGTTTTGTATCATTAAAAATGTATTTACTTCAAAACAGTCAAAGTGGTCCATTGTGCCCCGTGCTGTGGTTAATTGTACCCCGGTACCGGGGTACAATGGACCACTTTGTCACTTGCCATTTAAAAATTTATAAGTAGTTTGCCCATAATGAGTCAAAATTTACAAAAGCGGTCCATTGTACCCCGGTCTCCCCTACCTATTATATTTATTTTAAAAATATTGTATTCCATTGTTTAATAATATAATTTACTGAATTTTTATATTATTTTCTTTCTTTTTATTTGTTGTAACGCCCTAATATTTGTACCTGCAGTTATTTTACTCTTTTTTATACCCTGTTTAATACGATCACAAATGCGGCAGTTTTCATATAATATTTTTAAAATTCCCATTGGTTAAATGCAAATATATTGATTTTATTAGAAAGATAATATTTATGGAGATCCATGAAAACATAATTAAATAGGTTTCAGCTAACGCGAAAAAAATACCTATAAAACCTTAAATTTATCGCATTATGTAATTTTTAGGAAATCTAAAGATAGTTCACATGTCTGCTAACTTTTTAAAGTATAAAATGATTTATATCGCATGAATCTTTTCAACTATCATAACAGGAAAACTAAATATATCTAATCAATTTCCACCTTCCAAAAGCCCTCAAAGCCAATAAAATACCTCGAATAATTAAATCCCAGAAATATTCACCATCTACAAATAAATAATAATGAAGAGACCTCTTTCACTCAATTTGTTTGTCGCCAGTACTATAAAAGAAGGCATCCCTTCGCGATAAGTAAGAGCATCCCTGCAATAACAATTGACACCGTTATGCAATACGGGGAAATATTTTCTCCCCGTTTATTAAAACCTGGCGTCAACACAAACAAGAAAATTTGTCATCGTTAAAAAGCGTTTGGAGAAAATGCGTTAATGAAGCCAATTTGCGTCCGAGAAAAAGGCACCATTCATAGTTTATTCATATTTAAAGCCGAATGCACAAAGGAGTGGGAGCCCTTCTTTTCGCAGGTACTCCATGACTTCAATTAAATTTATAAGCTTTTCACATGCGCGTTTATAATCTAATTGAAAGTTGAAAGGAAACAAAAAAGGGACGAAAAAAAAAACGTCGATGGTGATAAAAATGTCTGAACTTTAAGTAAACAGGCTTAAAATCCGTTAATGAAACAGAGCGATAAAGGGAAGTTGTTTACCCACACTTTTAAGACCCAAAAACGGATAAAAGAGAAAAAAAAAGGTTATCGAGAAAAACTTATAAAATAAATGAAACTGTTCTTTCTCTTCTCTCCTCAACACACCCTCCCTACAAACAAGCAGATAAAAGTTATTGACAAGACTTGTGTCAACAGCAATAAAAAGCTCTTTTCTCTGAGCCAGAAAGGGGTATGTACAGGTAAACATGAACAACTTTTCCCGGCATGCATCAGTCGTGCCCTTGAACATGGCGCTATCGCTTAGCCACACCTACTCGCTCATTGGATAAACAACTCAAATTTCTGTTTTTTTGAATGGCAATTGCTTGTGTTTGCCGCCGCGACCGTTTTTTGGCACTTTGTTTCAGGTGGTCGTCGACGCCATTTTGGAACGCTCCCTCCAAGGGGTTATTTAAAAAGTACGTCTTATTTAATAAGGCTTAATTATACCTCCCCTCACCCCCTTTTTCACTTTTTACTAGTCTCCCATTTTTTAATTTTTAATTTAACTCAACACTGGTAAACATGCAGTACTGAATCTTCTCATAAGGTTTGATCAGGGTTCGTACGCCTCTTGAAATTCTTGAAAAAACTCCTGAAATTTGTTTAAATTTTAAAAATACCCGGAAATTGCACGAAAATTGTTTTTTCTATCAAATTTTCCATTAAACTCCAGAAAAACCCTAAAATTATAGTAAAATCAATTGTTTTTCTAATCAATAAAATTTCGTTACAAAAGCAAATCATAACTTTTTTTGCAATAATTCATTTAGAACTCATTCTGCTCTTGACATGTAAAGTTGTATCTAAAGTAAATAACATTATTCACGTTTCCTCCTATTTTTATTTGTAATTTATTCCTAAAAAAAACTCCTGAATTTTACTAGCTTCTTTAGAGTATGAACCCTCAATAATGTATGTGTTTGCAAGTGATATAGTGAGCTCTCGGTAATCTCATAACAAATTCCGACTGCTCATTTCTGGCTTATTGTGCGTTACAATTATAGTTAAACAGCATTGTCATGGAGTATTAGTTCTTATCAAGTATTGCAATGTTAGGGTAAAAATTAGCCAGTTTTTGAAGTTTAAGTACAATTTCGTAAAATCAAGTTAGATAATAGGTTTAAAATTAATAATCCATTGTACAGTCGACTCCGCTTAATGTGATCACTTTTTGTCCAAGATTAGAATGATAACAATATCCGATTGATAATAAGCGATTCTATACTAAAAAGTTTCGGAGTAATTCGAGTGTTTGTTTTAATCAAAACTAGTAGTCATAGTTGAAGTATTTAAATCAATTACCTAATGTGTATTTCGCAACTTTTGGATTCTTAAAGAAAATATAAAAGTGGAAATTATAGCACTGATAAGTTAATGACTGATTTTGCATGATTACGTATTAAAACTGGTCCTAAAAAGGGACATATAGGAGATTAATAGGGGATTTTTCCAGATTTTGATAACATTAAGCAATACATTGATCACATAAAACGATAAATTTTGCGTTAAGGTAAATAGAAGTGATCAGGACCGGTCAATTTTGATAACATTATCTGATTGAAAACATTAACCGTGATCACATTAAGCTGAATCGACTGTACTTTATTACCCGGAGGTAACCAATTAAAGAAAAACAAAAAAAGTCATTTCTAAACTTGTCTAATAATGTCTCGAATGTTAAATGAAAAAGCTCACTCTTGCAGCTGGAGATCGTAGCAACAATCAATATAAAACAATATTTTTGACACTGTGCCGATTTAAAATCGGTGTCGATGTTCTGCCAATTTATATTTGAGCAGTATTTTTTCGAAATGGTGGAAAGGGAAAAACTTCAACCGGGACTTGAAACCCGGGAATAAGTTTTTATACCCTCCCTTAATGAGAGGATTGAGTTTATTCATGCTATTGCAGTGATGGATAGCTATGATTGATGGCCTCAAAATTTTGTTTCCAAGAAACGGAACATAGTGTTTAATGGGAGATTTTTTCCCGAAAGGGGATGCTAATTTTTTATGCAGGGTGATAAGAAGCATTTCGCAGACGGAATGCTCTCCATATGCATTTATCAACACGAATGCTCGATTCGGAATTTATGCTCATTTTTCTCAACCTCAAGTACGGTTTGAACACCTCATCCGAGGCCGAACCGCTGAAAGACCACCCTTGAACCCGCTTCTGGGAAGACCTGTTGATTTGCATCGAGAGGAGGCGTTTCCGTTCGTAAGAGGCTTGTTGGTTGCACCGATCGACATTTTTTATTCTTTTTTTTCATTGACTGGAAGTAATTTTATAATGGCGATGGTTTTTTTATTTGTTGAGGTGTAATTTGAATGGTGCTATTGCGTTTAGTGATTGATTCGGTTGGATTTGGATGAAGTTGATTAGTGGGAGAAAAAAATTACTGAAGATTCGAGTTTATTTTTTTCTTTCTTCGGTGAGAAATATTTCGAAATCAAAATATATTTCGAGAAATATTTCGAAATTAGTATAATATTTTCAAAGTATCGGTGGAAAATATTTCATGTTGATGTCCAAGATGAGAGCACAGAAAAGGTGAGATGAGATGACTGTCAGGGACATTTGCTGGCAATTGATATGCCGCTGCGTCCTCTTATCTTCTTATGTCAAACATAGATGAGTCTAACTAAGATTAAATCTAGATGGAAAAGAAAAGGAGATTTACTATCATTAAAATAAAAAAACTAATTTATACTTTGAAAATGTTTTTCTGAAATCTAATAAAGGACTAAAGGGGACAAGGGGAAGTTAAAAAAGGAAATTTAATAACTTGACTAAGCCTGTTTACTGATTTATACTAAAAAAAATTACTTTCCATCTGTATGTTGTTTTTAAACCTTTCTGATTCCGCGCAGTCTTATAAACACGTTCTTTTCAACAAATATTTTCAGGTGATATTAAAAAAATCCGCTTATTAGTTCAATATTATTACCTTGGATATCCAGACACCTTGTGAAACTTACCAAAGTTCTTAATAAACATTTCTAAATATTCACACTAAAAGAAGCTCTCTATAAAAGGGAATTTTATTTGACAGTAACAGAGTTGTAACGCTGACTTAAGGCAATCAGAGTTTGCAAAATATTTCTTTTCTCTTGGTAAACTATAATTTTAATACATTTTATTAAGAATTAAATATATAATTTAGTCAATTATTATTTGATATAATTTAATGCACATGCTTAGTTTCTTTTTGTTCAAAAGGGATTTTCTACAATTTTCATAGAGTTCTTTTTCTTTACCTGACTAACATTTTTATGAAGAAAACAATAAGGAAGTTGCATGTGTCAGATTTTCAAAAACAAACAAGTGTTCCGTATGGTTTTTTGTATGGTAAAATGAAATATCTAGTCAGTTTTTCAAAAAAATGTACAGGTAATTAAATATTTTAATTTAAAAGTCGAGAAAAAACACTTGACTGAAAACGTTTATTGTTTAAACTGTAGGATGACGTCAACAATAATACCATCAACTCCATTGCTTTTCAACAATGCCTATTGTAAAATGACGTCACATCCAAACTCTTGGCGTTTTCGCGCAATTTTAAATGTGGATTTTTGTTAATTTTTTTGGCAATCAAAAAATTTCTCGATCGGCCTCCAATTTTGGGTAGTTGCTTATTTTTGCAAGAAGAATCGATTAAAAAAATTTAAAAAATCATGCAACTTCCTCATTTTATCAATCTGCTCTAAACTTGTATCTAATCATTTAATGTCATTGTTAATAAGATGTAAAATAAAAAAAAGTTTTAAACAAAGTTTATAAAATATTAGAATATATTTAAAAAAAATTCCTCTTTTACAGTTTAAGAACCACAGAGAGTGAAGGATACACCAAAATATGAAGATGATGGATACATCATCATACAGAGATGAAGGATATCATCAAAATGAAATTAGTCAGCAAGCTGATCTTAAGAAGTATAAGAATTATAACAAAAACTCGGGATAAAGGATGGATATAATTTAAGACGACGAAACCTATACATGACTAGCAGGAAACCTTAACCGTCAAACGGTAAGCAAACATTCTTGACTGATATTTACTTAACCTCAAACAGTCCTCAAAAGCATTTGACATGTTCGGTATTTATGTTGACGCTCCTAAATAAAACAAGTTTTGTGTAGCTGTGAGCAATAAGTGCTTATTCTCCATGTTTAAAGTATTTGGGTTCAAGAATGCGGTTTTATCTTCGAAAAAAGTTGGAAGTTTAGGATTAATAATAATTTATATATATATTAAATGTATTCAGAATCTATATTTCAAATAAAACATTTGTATAGTTACGAACTAGTTCAGATAAATATAAGTTAGCTTTTTTATAAGCATAAAGTTACGGTTGTTTAAAATATGTTATTTAAAATTGATGTGGAAATTATGTTATTCAAAAAACGTACTAAAACAGTTAAAAACAGATATTGAAATCTCGTAAACTTTGCGTGTTATACCAAAATCAATCCATATTTTATATTTACAACTGCCTTACCTCCGTGATTAAAAATTTACTCAGAAGTTTGTTTTACAATTTTCCAAAAATAGCAGGTTTTTTGTTTCATTTAATAAAAATAACTTTGTAAAAATATTTTATTATATTTACTAATGTTAACGATTATGGCATGATTAAAGAGTAATTCCTCTATGATTAAAAATGAAAAACCATTTAGTGATTTTTCATAGAAAAATACTATATTTTTTAGAAACAATATATTTACTTTTACTTGATATAGTATTGCATCGTTTGTTTGTTAGTCAAAGGTTGCTGTTATATTTTGAGATTGTGTTTAAGGTTGAGGATACCATCATACAGTTTATGACTTTTGTTTATATCGTTAGCATGTGATCAAACAAGATGTAAGAATCGTATGATGTTGAGGCGTTTTTATCACTTTTCATCAAATTCTGCACAACATTTTTACTTATATGCTACTTTTATTTAGTGCCATAAAAATTTTTAACTCACAATATCAATCGAACTGCTCAAAATAAAAACTTTCTGCGTAAACTTATTTGTGTTACTCTCAGCAAAACTCGAAAATTATATACATAACAAAGATGAGAAAACAGCGCAATATAAAATTCATAATAATTCATTTAACTGAATTATCAATTTTACAAACGTTTAGCCCTCTTCTTCGGAGGGCATCCTAAGTGGGAAAAACATCATTATCAAACTCATATATACATCAAATTTAAAAAATAAGGAACAAGTGAAAAAGAGGTATGAAATCTGACACTATTGCACTATTGTTGTAATGGCTTTATCCCGCTTTTCTTAAGAACCGGGTGCTAGAACGCTGGGTATGGTGAGTTCCTCATTTTTCCTATTGAAATTATTTTAATGCTTGAAAATTTTATGCCATCAATCTGAGAAAATGGAATAAATATTACTTAATTTAGTTTCAAAGTTTTTGTTTTTTTTACAAATCCCTCGCTTCTTTCAACAACGTCATATCTCGAAAATCAACGATTTCTAGTTATGACTGTTTTTAGAAAGCCCTAAAAAAGTAGTATAGCCCTGCAAAATCGCCACACCTTTAGGCTGTATAGTAAAAAAATTTAATATGTTGTTTAATATTTATTTTTAATGCATTTCAATCTAATTTTAAACTTTCAAATCACTCTCCTGAAAAATAAGGTTTTTTGAGGTATGACGTTTTTGAAAGGAGTGAGCGAAATGTGAAAATATTTTTGAGGCTGCTCTCACATGTCCAGTTGTTTAACCTTTGATCTAAACTTACACACTAGATAAAGGATTCGAAGAGAAATCCAAATGGCAAATTTCAAAATTTTGAACTTACACCACTGTCGTTCGGAGGATTTCAAATCAAACACCCCCTTTATATAATGAAAGGAAAAACGGTAAACTTTCATTTCCCCCTTTAATATTATGCGAAAATAAAGTTCACAATCAACGTCCGATGATAATAATAATAATGATAATAATAGCTCAAAATGAAGCGTCTTTAAACATCCATTTAAAAGAGCGGACGCGTTCGCCAAACAATTAATCTTGAACCTCGCGCCGAACGCGCAAAAGGGGGCTGAATTAAGACCCTCGGAACTTTCGTTAGCATAGCTCGATTTATTGATGACGCATAAAATAAGAAGCACACGCGAGTTTTATTTAAAACAATCCCATGGAATAAGGAGTTCCATTTGCGGAAAAAGGGTCTTACGCATTCAAATTCATTAAAAATCATATTTCGCCTCTCCGCTGTTTATCGCCGGAGACAGAGAAGAATGTTAAAAACACACTCCCGAGAGTCCATTTGATTAAAACATTTACATTCGAAGTTTTCTCGAAGAGAAAAAACGGGCACCGGAACAACAGTTGTTCACTTAAGGCTTTAAAAAAGATCCCGAATATGATTCGGAGGAAAAAACGGCATCCCCCCCTCCTCCCTTTTCATTCCATTCCTTTTCTTGATGATTTAAGAAAGTTTAAATGTCTTAAAACAGAATCTTCCGCGGGGGGTTGCGGTTACGGGGAAAACAAAAAGACGGAGGGAGAGAAAAAGACGGGAGGCAAACTAATATATAGTCAAACAAATGTTTCATCTGTATGTATGTATGTATTTTTCATATCCCTCTCTCCGCTTTTTTGCAATAAATTCATTCGCTTCCGCTACTTTCTGAGTTCTTTTTTGTTTCCCCACCTTCTAAATATGTCTCCTCTCGGCGTGTGAATGAATTTGCATCGCGGAACATTTACTAATCCTTTTGCAGCATTCCTTCCCCCTCCCCCCGCTCCCAGATACACTTAAACCGTGATTTTAACATAAAACTCGTCTAGATTCTAATGACATTTGCACAAAGCCTCCGTTTTTCTCTCTCTTAGGATTATTGAAAGCAAACGCGATGGGTCCCTCTGTTCTTAAGTCATTAATAAAAAGCAAAAACAGAGAGCTGAGTTGGCAGAGACCGTAGAAAAAAATAGGAGGATAGACTGCAGAAAGAGCTGTGAACCCAGCGTGGAAAGTGGCAATAAGAAATCCCCATCTATAGAAGGGTGGAAGGGTTGAATTTTGAGCCGTTATTTCAGCCTGGTTATCCTATAGTTCTTGACTTACAAGGTAATATTTTATCTTAAGGTATCTAGGTTATCTAGGTAGGCGATAGGTATCTTTTAGGTAATAAATTTTCATATTTAAGCCAATTTAATATAGCAGCTTAACATTGTAGACTTTTTAATTAATGGAAGAATTTGTTGTTAAAATTAATGTCAATAACTATTAATTGTGTTAGCTTTTCCGATTTATTCTTAGTTTTAGAGATCAAATGTCGTTCGCGTAGTTTTCAGATTTTTTATTTTCTTGCTAGTCTTATCCTTGTAATTATTGTTATAATAATTGATTTTTATCACTAAAAATACAGTTCCAATTCCAACACAGTGCATCAAAAAAGTAGGTATGGTGAATACCAGAGAAGGAAATTCACTCTCTTTAAAACCCTATTTGATAAAGGATGACAACTTCTCTGTAGTAAAAATACTGTAATGAATCATTACATACCACATTTGATGAAACCGCTTTCAGGCAATAATAGTTCACTTCAATTGTTGTGAAGATCGCTTTAATGAAAATGCTTCATAATACGTAAAATAAACTTAATTCGTTTTGAGTAATTTCCAATTCGTCTGTACCAGTACTATTTGCTTTGCCAAGTATGCTGCAAAAAATGGAATAGGTTAGTTAGAAGGTTAAAAAGGGTTCGAAGGGGCACAATATTCGCTGAAAAATTTCTTTTAGGAATACTTATCGTAAATATTTAGTTCCGTATTTTCTTTATTCCTGTTCCCCTTCATATTTATTTGCTTCCATTTGATTCATTTTAGCAATTTTAAATTAATCTTTCTTCGCATCCTTTCATTATCCCACAACTTCCTTCCTCCCCTATTTCCTCTTAAAAATAATGAACGCGTCTTTCATGATCACATGACTGGTTTCTTGCAGCCGGGCGAACAGTTTACAACGGTCGCTCTAGTAGAGAGTTGCTTCACTCTGACGAAAGCCGTTCGATGTACCGTCTAGTTACAACTACCCCTATGCAAGAGACGAAGGAATAAAGACGCATATTTATTCATTATTGCTATATCTACTCCCCCTCCCTTTTCTCCACTTCAGTTCTTCCTTTCGTTTTATATTAAGATCGCGCATTCAGGGGTTTAGTTGTTTTTTTTATATCCTCCTCTTCCATTATCAACACGAAAATCTTCTGTAACAATCGATCGTAGCGAATGCAAAGTACCTGAGTATTTAGATTAATCGATTATATACGATGGTGTGAATTGACGGTGATGATATAATAACAATAATCGGAGTAAGGGGCCGCCCATAAATTATGTATTGAGGGGGTACAGAGATAGGAAAAAACTGAAGAGTTCAAACTAGGTGGATTCACTGTCTCGTAGCCTTAAACATATTTTGTTAAACAAAAAACATGCGAGATATTTTTCATTTTTTATTGACGTGTTTAGTTTAATTGAAAGAAAATAATGAATACTTGTTTTCCAATTTTTTTCCAACTCTTCAATCTCAGAACACCAATGGATGAGAATATGTAAAGAGACCCCGAAAACTATCAAAGGTATATGATTATGTATGATTTATGTATCAAAGGTATGTATGATTTTGTTGTTTACTACTATGTCATAAAATACTCGAAAATTAAAAAGATAGAAATTCATACCTATAAAATCTTTCATTTTATATTATAATATAAAATGAAAGATTTTATAGGTATGAATTTCTATCTTTTTAAAAAAGTTAGTTATAAATAACTAACTTTTTAAACAATAGGAAAAAAAACAGGAATTCAATTTTTTCTAGAAGCTGTAATTTTTTCCGTGATAAAATACGCTTTTTCGTCCTTATGTTTTTTGAATTATTATTATAACTTTCCTATTACTATAAAAAAAATTTCTTATTTCTATATACAGGAACCATTGGCAACTTTATCTGTCAAAGCACTTTGGGACATAACCAACTAAAATTTCCAAAGTTAGGGAAAGAAGGAGACACCAATCTGTAAAGAGAAAAAATATCGAAAGTTGCCAAAAGATCGGGGTATACAGAAAAAAGTTCAGTGAACAGAGAAATCAAGTGTACAGAAAAGCTCTGGAAACTTTTGTCTGACAGAGCTTTTCTGTTTATAACAATTATTTTTACAGTGTATGGTCTCTTTTTTGAACCAGTTAAGAGACTAAACAAATGATACTCCAAACCTAAGAATATAATAAACTTTTAAGTAGATGAAACCAGGGATGGAACAGCTGCGCCAAACTCGCCGATCTGCGCCGAAACGGAACATGTGCGCATTTTAGCGCCAAAAGTACAATTTTTGAGTAAATTGCGCCCGCCTGCGCCAAACTGGCGAATTTCTCCGATTTTTACCTTGAAAACACCGTTGCTCACGACCTTTTTCTCCCATAACATTGTGAGTAAAACTGAAAAGTGAAACAAAAACTAAAAGGGTTACTCCTCGCTTGATGTTCCCAAGGAATCCGCAACAATCCCCTCTTTTGGCGTGAATGAGTCTGATTTTATTACTTGCTACGGTAAGCTAATGGTTTCGATTTTCGATCCGTCATTGGCGCCGTTCGTTGTTGGCGGGGAAATCACGTTTTCGCTATCGTTTTCTTTGAAAACGGATGTGATTTTTCCGCGGATCCACGGAATTCCGCGTTTTGTGACTTTTTGCATCATGTTCCGCATTTTTTTAACAATTTTCCTCAACTAACTCTTCTCCGCGAAAGAAATTTCCACGGAGAAAAAAAAATCCCTCTTCACCCTTCGATCTGGACACAGGCACACAGGGATGTGATTTTTCCGCATTTTAAATTTTTTTCCATGAAAATCTGATTGAACGGCAGGAGTTCGAAAGCGGTCCGTTTTCCGAGAAACGTCGGCGAAATAGGTCTGCGTTTCTTACTTTCCGAAGCTCCCGATTACGGCCCGTGAACTAATTTTGGATCGAAATTTGGATTTTTCCAGATAATCCATACTTTTTTTTATTTTGCCTATTAGTTTTGAGAAAAATGATGATTTAAAGCGGGAAAAAGTGGGAAAAATCGCGATTTTTCACGGAAGTTTCGTGTTGCTTGCAGAGTGTTTTCTTCCCGCGACTTCTTTCTTAAACGGCCGCGGGTGCCAAGTTGAAGTCGGCTTCTTCTTGCGTTGATAGTGCGATGTGTAAAAACAACTTTGCAGTGGTTAGAAGCCATCAAGTCCGGTCTTTAGGATCACATTCTGCGGGAAAAGTCGAAAAACAGCGATTTTTCGCGTAAGAATTGTTTTTCCAGAGCACCTAGTTGAAGCTGGCATCATTTCACATTGTAATTGCGATGCAAAAAAAACTTAATCGTAGTCAAAGGAGCCTAATAAGTCTAGTGATAACTTCAGATAACGTTTTTATTGATTTCAGTGAGTGTTTTCAACTCATTTTTCTTAAGGATTTTCTAAGTTTTAAATTTTCACTGATAGATCACTTTGAAGCTAGGTAAGATAATATTGCAGTGTTTTTAAAAAATCTTGTTAGATTATAACCTGTTTCTAATATGATATCAAGGGGGATGGCAGGTGACTCATCCCCCTAAAAAATCGGACTAGGTGTCCAAAACAAGTTAAAACGCTGTTTTTAAGGGTCAAACTTCAAAAAAAAATTTCTGGGAGGGGACCCCTGGACCCTCTTTGTGCTTGGATCTCTATAATTAACCACTTTTTATGTATTAAACAAAACCTTAAAATTAAACACCAAAAAAGTAAGAACATAATTTGGGATTTCCTCTTTTTTGCTTTTTGGTCGATCACACCCCTGTAAGAAAAGGATATATCTTTTTATGGATTTGAAGTATTCCGGACCACGACCAACAGCGAATAAAAATGGACAATAAAATTTTTTTTTCTGATCCCAACTGCTCCAAAAAGCTTTTTTTCTGCTCCGGACTGCTCCAAAAAATTTTTTTACTGCTCCCAACTGCTCCCAAAACGTATTTTTACTGCTCCCAAAAGGTGTTTTTACTGCTCCCAAATAGGGTTTCACCTGTTCCATCCCTGTGAAACATATAATCATTGGTATTAATATTAATCCACTCCATCCATTGCCAATAAAAATACACGTCAATGCATTTTTGAATTTAAAAAATTCGAAGAGTGACAACTTTCCCATTTTTTCGTTGTACGGTTAACGTAGTTGTGATGTAATTTATAAATGACCCCTAATGACAAAAAAGGGATCAGTCTCTTTGCGATCGATTAAAAATACAAATACGAAACAGTGGGGAAAAAGAGGGGAAATTATTTGATGATGACTTCAGTCTTTGAGGGGTGGAAAGAGGGGAAAAAAGAAGACTCAAAAGTTGAAAGTTTCGCTAAGTCTTATTTTGGGGAGATTTTGTAACCTCTTTTTATGCTACTAAGAGTACGACTTCACAAAAATGTTTTAATGACTTTTTTAGAGTGTTTTTTTCTGCACCAGGCATCTTCCTTTTGAGAAAGATGTGTCTTAGGAGATGAGTCAGCTGGAATAAGATATTTTATTTTTGCTTCATCAAATAAAAATTGCTCCGTGATGTTTGCTTGTGTAATTAATTTTTAAATCTTTCCAGATCTGATTCGAGGAGATGATGTTTTGATGGAAGACGTTTTTCTCAGGCAAAAAAACTATGACGAAAAAGCTACGTTTATAAGTAGAAAATTTGCTGACCTATAAACATTTGGCCATTAAAAACACGGATTTTTTTATCTCATTCACTAATGCCAATGTTATTAGCAAGTTTCTTATGAGTTCATGAAGGCTTTAAAATGGCATCCAAATCACATGGCTTGGAAATGGAATGAGATAAAAACCTATTAAAGCTCTTGGCTTCAGTTTTTCGACGGTTTTAAATTTTGAAAGGAGGTTAGTTTTTAGTGTGTACAACGTCGTTGAGTTTTTTGTTTGCTTGTTTGGTAGATGGGAATTGCGAAAATGTTTCTAAGAAATCAAGTTGTTTTTAAATGGGTGTAAAAAAGTACCGTCAATATGAAAAATGATTCGCCTGAAATCGGTAAAATAGGAAGTTATTTGTTTTTAGGTTAATTCAAAAGAGGGAATAAGTATAATTCTTCATCATAATTTTAAGAAAATATTTCACCCCATTCATATTTGGAATCAATACAGAAGAGACTCATCTTTTGAATTAATTTATCAATTCATGTATGTTGTCAGCCAATCATTTTGAAATCCCAGTTCTTTATTCTAGTGTATTCCTTCCAGAAAAAAAGTTATACAAATTGTGTTAATCAGATAAATTTTTGTTTTACAAAATTTAAAAGTGGTGATTGGTAAATTTACTAATTTTCAGTAATTTCTGCCTCATTTTATAAAATATAATCAAGTAAATTTAATTTGAATTTAATAAACTTCCCAAACTAAGAAAACATTGCCTTGGATCTTATTAATTTACAATTTTAAAATATTTGCTCTAATAATAGACAATGTAAAGTGTTATAAAGTGTTTATTGCACTGGCATTTTTGTAAGATTTGTATACCTAAATGCAAGTACTTTGCAATAGCACTAGTCAACAAAATTGAACTTTTTTCTGGCTCAAGAAAAAAAGGGGTGATCCTGATAGAACTTTTTACGCTGAATTCAAATATGCAAATTGTTTTCTTCCATCATCCTCAGTTTTTTTGTGACATGTATTTTAATTTTGATCTAAATGTTGCATTTTACACAGTAACTTGATAGTATTCGACTTATTTAAAGTGTCAAGGTTGAAATTTTCTTTGATGTATAGGATCAAAAATGTTCCATTAAAGTGTCCAGCAGTAACCAGCGAGAATTTTAACCCCATATTGTCCCTGCACCCCCACTTTTGAGTAAAAATTAAGAATCAAATGGTTCCGACTCAACATCATCTAACAAAAATTATTATCATGAGCCAAAATCATGGGATAAGATCCATAATGATGGTAAATATTCGACAAGTGTTTAAATTTACCCTAACAAAAATTAAACGGGTTCAGAGACATTCCACTGATAAAAAAGCTCTATACACGTTCACATTACATACATATGGCAGAAACATCTTAAAAACTAAGAAAAACAACTTTAATAAAAAAATTTGTGTAATTTGCTATGGTTGATCATACCAGAACTTATTGCATGGTTTATAGCGTGAGTTCTAGCTTTGAACGAAATTTTTAGGGAGCAAGTGAGATATGCTGGATCAATCATATCTTAAGTCAGATTCTTGCTCCTGGATCGCTCCTAGTGGGTGGATAAGGACTTATAGTCATATTTTTAGGTCTCGTATGATCTTGATTGAATGTAGGTCTTAGGATCCTATAGAGTTAAGTTCTTTCATTCAATATCTTGGTTCTCGAGATAGTCAATGTATGATTGTCGTAACACTGCCATCTTAAGAAGGGAAAATTGGACCGAAATTACTTTCTAAAGGCCATGGAATAAAATAAATTAGGGTTTTTATAGTAGACTAGCGCTAACGCGCTAGACCCGGGCTTCGCCCGGGTTTCAGTTTTTTATAAATATCATCTGGTGTGTAAGAGATGGGCTTCGCCAGTCCAAATGTGGAAATAGTTAAATAAAGGAGCCACTTTTAAGTTTATGCTATAACACAACAATTAAAGTTACATCTTCTATTATAATATTTACAATAATGGGGGGTTTCCATGAAGTAGGGCATGAAATTTGGGTTTTTAAGCATAAAATTGACCAAAAAAGTTATTAAGATGCATCGATATCAAATTATTTTTATTCAGAAACCTTCCTTGGAGCGAGTAGATCAACGTGGTATAGTTTAATAGTTAATGTAGGTTCGAAAAGTTTAAAACTATAAAGGACATACATACATACATACATACATACAAACAAACAAACATACATTCATTTTTATATATATAGACAATAATGACCATCCATAATAATCAAATAATAAATTAAAATTTTATTTTGTATCAATTAGATATCCTTGAAAACAGTTACTAAGCACTACGAAGCAATATTTAAAATTTTGAATGGTGCAAAATCTGAGGGTGATAGAAAAATTCTGATTGCAGATTTAATATGAGCGTGAAAAACTACCCTAGAAACACTATAAAAGGGTCTTGAGCCAAAAACCTTGTTTACCAGTGAGTCATACGTAAGGGCAGCTTAAATATATTTAATGCGTATAATCTATAATAATTTTTGTTTTACTTTTAGTCGCTATAAAATAACTACGATTGAAGTCCATTTTAGTGTGCACACAAGTGGTTTTTTGTGAAATATAATTTTGAGCTCTAATGAAAGAAAACTCATGCTTGTAAAAAATAACTTTTTTTAACTGGATAATAGCGACTAATATAAAGTGAAAGTTATTATATGAAACAAAAGTTTTGACGAATTAAACAGCTAAATAACTAATAATACCGTCTCTCCTTTGGTTACAAACGCAAAATTCCATATTATTAGCAACTTTTTATTACACATGTGCTACTCACATACCATTGGTAATCAATGATATAAAAACTCGAATTACACAGCATACCCTTTCATAGAAAATTAATAAATGTCGAATATTTACTAAACACTAGGTCAACCAGCTAAAGCAAGTTCCAATACAATCGAACCAGGAACTATCGGCGCAAAACCGATTCAATGTTAGATCGTTGATTCACCTGTGACAGGTTCAAGTTCGGAGTTCACTTTGACCTCCGAGTAAATCTCGAGTTTTTATTCATTACCCCTCAATCTACAAATATTTATTTAATGTTTACATGTGACAAAAACTACACTTGTTCAAAGTGGATTCATCTTCCTTTGTCCGAGAGGGGGAAAATGCAAAAAAAATGCAAAGGTTAAAGGTAAGCACAACAATGCGATACTTCATTAAACTTCTTCCTCCTTGTCCCTTATCTATCTCCGATCTGTCAATTGGGAATAATCCACTCCTAATTCGCATATTAGTGGAATTTATGGCTGAACATCGCAACGCCGAGATATTATGACTCCCCATACGTGGTGCAATCGTTTCTGTGGTTCCCGAAGTGATTCCTTCAGGGGGTTTCGCAAGCAGCTTAGGAATGGGATTATAATGGCTTTTTTTTAGAAATTCTGCAATATTATCCAGTTACAGGTGCAAATATTATAAGTTGGGACTTCATAATTGGACAAAGTAGATTTTTAAAAATTCCATTGGGGAGTGAATGGTAGAAATTGAAAGTTTAAATGATTATAGGGGAGAGTGTTGTACCTACGGACGGTTGTACCTTCAGCCACCTCATTTTAAAATTCGGGAAAAAATTTAAATTTGAATTTGTGGTCGATTTTGAATGTAAACAGATGCTATCTAGTTGCTAACGTGAAATCAGCTGTTTAAAATATTATTTAAATTTTCTATAGTAAAAATACTGTTTTTAGGTGCTCAAAGTTTTTTTTAGTGCATCACTACATTAATTATTTTCTTCCTCTATGATTATGATATGATAAAATGGGATATATGAGGGGAATCCCCGAGATTTTGACTTTTTAGTTTTGATATTAGAAATCGTCAGATCTCAATTCTTTTATCTTTTATAGAACTTTGAATGCAAAAACACCTGATGCTGTACCTTCGGACACCATAAGTGTTGTACCTACGGACACGTTCTTGTGGGTGTCTGTAGCTAATCAGCGTTTTAGAATCAGGTTTCATTTAACTGAATACATTTTAATAAATGTTAAATTAATTCTAAATGTTAATCTGTTTGTCAGCGATTATTTTCAATCGAATTTTAGATGAAAAATCAAATATTTTGTGATCTAAACTACTTTTTAAATTTATGATTCTACTTGGAATTTAATTTAAAATATGGTGTAAAACCCTAAGCACCCTATCGCATTTAAGTATGATGATTACAAAAAACTTAAAATTTCCACAGAAGAAGATTTGCGAAAGTTATTACCACCAAATGCTTGCACAACTAAGTGTCGATCGAATTGAGTTTTTTGGATCAGTGAAGTTGTCAGATCAATCAGCATGATTGATGAAACTATTACCTTAAATTCTGATCTGAAAATACCATATGATTTTTGTGTTTTTGGTAAAAAATCAAGACTTTTATCATTCAACTTCGTTTTAATGATCATTTACGATCTAAAACTACATTACTTTAAAAAATCTATTTTCAATTTTAAAAAGGCTTGAAATAGGTTATTAAAAGGTAATTCATCAATAAAAATGTTCATTCTTAGCTTTTTTCAAGTAAAACTTCCCTTTTTAAGGGTGTCCACAGGTACAACTGGGTCTGTCCATAGGTACAACAGGTTGTTGTACCTTTGGACACAAATTTTTCCAAGTTATTATAAATGATTAAAAATCCAATTTTCAAGATTTTGACTAGTAAAAAATATCTCTCTACTCACAAAGGTTAGGACTATAGGTTGGGCACTTTAAATGGTCAAAATGTGATTTTACCTGTCTTAGAAAAATCCAAACGTGATTTTTGTCCATAGGTACAACACTCTCCCCTATTGATAATTTAATGTTGAAATACTACTTCATAATAATAGTGTAAATTATAACTTTATGATTCAAACTGCGAACTACCACACTACAAAGAGCTACCCACTTATTCTACATAGCTCAAAGAGTAAAATAATTTCTTGGGGGAAACATGTAGATATTCTTTGATATTCAGTTTAATCGGTTCTTTGATTAAAAAGATTTTACAGTACTAAAACATTATACAACCTTTAAAAAAAGAGATATTTCTACTATTTTTTTAGAAAACTAATAAATTGTTTATTTAGTAAACTGGAAAAAATTAAAAATAAGATCTTTCAATTGAAAAAATATCACTTGAGGCATACACTAGCTAAAGTGTAGTTTAAAAGGAGAGCATAAAATAGCTTTAAGTACAGGAAATGTCTTTATTACTACTATGTAAATCAAAATAAATATTGATATAATTCCGCTCACTCCTTTCAAAACCTCATATCTCAAAAAACCTTATTGTTCAGGAGAGTGATTTGAAAGTTTAAAATTAGTTTGAAATGCATTAAAAATAAATATTAAACAATATATTAAATTTTTTACTATACAGCGTAAATATATGGCGATTTTTCAGGGCTATAGTACTTTTTCAGTAGCTTTCTTAAAACAGTCATAACAAAAAAATTGTTGATTTTTGAGGTATGACGTTGTTAAAAGGAGTGAGCGAATTAAGATATTCATACCGGGACTTTCCCAAGGAAAATATTGGAAAGTTCCGGTTTCCCAAAGGTTGGCCAAGGCATGGTAAAATTTTGGTATTCCTTGTTGGCCGTGGACTTAAAACAAACTTTCTTTCCCACAAACGATGTGAGCAAAGAAAGATAGGGAGTTTTACACGGAGAATACAGAGAATAGATAGGGAGTTTTTACGTGTTAATACGATCACGTCGCTTTTACAGCGGCATACAAACCCGTCCTTACACAATGTTTAACAAAATTGGAGTTTCACCTGACACGTGCCATACATCAGCACACGATCTCTATTGTGTGTCATGAGTGTGAGTAAATCCGTGAAATCCCTAAGGAGTGCGTAATATATTTTGTGTGGATACGAAAATTAGTATAGACAAGTCACGCGAGTCGGTACCGACTTTAATCCATGTATTATTCTTTTGTTGGTAATCAATCTTAGTTGGCCAAAATTATTTGTTGCTAAACAAGACTTTTCTTGACGGGATTTCATACAATGCCTGAATCAAATATATGAAGTCAATTAATTCTTCGAGGGGTCTCGTCCAAAAAAGTAAGACCCTTTCTTAAATGAAAAGTAATGCAAGATGTCCCAAGGTAAATGTCCACTCCTGTAAATTTTAAACCCTTACTTACTTAGCTATAAAAGTAGTGTCTAGGTGATCTTAGGATACTTTTAGGCATTTACCTGTGACATAAAACGTGTCAATTTCAACATGGAATTTTACAACTTCCAATGTCCGCTTATAAAAACCCCTAGTTCTTTAGGGGTGCATTTCCGACCCCCCCCCATTCCTATGTGACTCTGACCCATTCCTATGTGAAATATTTTCAAGCGCCGGTGTATCTGAAATGGTGCAACAAACTTTCAGGGATGATAGTACTCATCAAGACGACCAAGAATCGGTATGGAAAGGGGGGTCCCAGACCAAATCCCAGGGAGTTAAAAATGGAGCGACACCCCAAAAAAATCATTGAAAAATTCAATTTGTAGAAGAACTACTATTGGTAAAAACTAAATCATGGTCTCAAAAATTGTGGTTTAGTATGATCTTTAAAATTCTCAAAAGTATTCACTTTAAAATTTGTTTTATTATGAAAAAAGTTAAAAAACCACAAAAAAAAATGTGAAAATTCTACCAAAACCTCATTTTGTATTTCGAAATCCTTTCTTTTGATTTTATAATCTGAAAGATCATAGTTGTAAACCCTTAAGTCCAAAGTTTGACGTAAAAACAATCAATATTAAACGCTTGAGATCCTGTAAAGTTCGTTTTTTGTGTGCGCAAACGTGTTTCCTATAGCCGTTTTCAAAACGGCAGTTAGCGAACGCCAAAAACGGACTTAAACCATGCTTTAACAGGCTCTCAAGCATTTAATATTGATGGTTTTTACGTGACACTTTAGACTTAAGGGTTTTTGACTATGATCTTTCAGATTATTAAATCAAGAGAAAGGATTTCGAAATACAAAATAAAGTTTTGGCAGAGTTTTCACATTTTTTTGTGGTTAACTTTTTTCATAATAAAACAAATTTTAAAGTGAAGAATTTTGAGATAATTTTAAAGATCATATTAAACCACAATTTTTGAGACCATAATTAAGTTTTTACCAATAGTAGTTCTTCTACAAATTGAATTTTTCAATGATTTTTTTGGGGTGTCGCTCCATTTTTAACTCCCTGGGATTTGGTTTGGGACCCCCCTTTCTATACCGATTCTTGTTCGTCTTGATGAGTACTATCATCCCTGAAAGTTTGTTGCACCATTTCTGATACACCGGCGCTTGAAAATATTTCCTTCCCCCACCATCGATCGGTAACCATAGCAACTTCCCTCGTCAAAGTGTTGAAGAAGGCTTACTATTGGCTGCTCGAAGAGCGTAACTATGGTTACGCTTCTGGCATGGGGGAAAGCACTATTTCTCAAGCGCCAATTATAAATGAATAGAGTATAGAAGTTATGAAACACTTATCTGAAACATCTTGTATATTAAAAGTCACGCTACCGCTATCGGCGGCTGTGGTAACTTAACTCTTTACAAGAGTTTCAACACTCTTCTTCCCTAGCAGCACAACTCATACCAAATATGTCTCGTTTACGTAACTGCAACTAGAAGTTAACGAAATTTGGCACTACATGACAAAAATTGGACGAATCTTGTGATCTAACAACCCTAAATAAATTATGGATCAGTCAGTCAAATTCAGAACAATGAAAAAAAAATCTAACTCAGGTGAACATAATCATTGTCGGAACTGTTTTTTGATAAATTTGTCAAAACTGGAATGCGTATGAAAGAATAGCTGAGTGGGACTGTATTCCAAATGAAGATAATTAATAACTTGTATTACATGTCATAACGCTCTTTTTTATTGATACAAAAAGAAAAACTTAATTGACTACATTTTAAAAATTGTTATGCTGTATTTTAACTAATATCCACTCAAAAGGATGAGAACACTACTTTTGAGGGTTAAATTTCAAAAGAGATTTCTGGGGAGGACCCCCAAACCCCCTTTTAAAGTTAGACTCTTGTTATACTGTGTTTTTCCCTTGAAACCTCGGCCGCTTACTAGAAGCGGTTCCCTTTGGGCGTTCCCCAAAGAGTTTATAGCCCCCCTTAAAACTTTCACGTTTACTTTTAACTTTTTTCTATAGAAAATTCTTTGGTTTTGTGTTGAAATCTTAGTGTGAATTGTGAATTCTTTGGGAAAGTGTTTTTCCCTCGAACATTCTGCTGCTTCTAAGAAGTTCTTCCTCAAGAAATTCAGAGATAAATTTCTGAGGGAGGACCCCTAGCCCCCTTGAAATTTTGATGCTAATTATATATTTTTTCCTTGGAAAATTCTGTGTTTTACAAGAAATGGATCTCTTCAGATGTAACCCAAATAGTCTTAAAATGAGCTTAAACACTACTTTTAGAGGTAAATTTAGAAAAATTTTCCCGGGAAGAACCCCCGAAACTCCCCTCTAAAATTTTGACGTCTGTTATGCAGTGTTTTTTCCCTTAAACATCCTGCGATCTCAAGAAGCTTTGTCCCTTGGGTGTTCTACAAAGAGTTTGAAAAGGGGGTAAAACACTAGCTGAAAGGGAAATTTTCAAAAACATTCCTGAGGGAGGACAAAATAGTAAGAAAAAGTAATTTTGCATGGACGCTAGGGGTTCCCCGGAACTTGGACATTCTCAAAAGGGTTCCGTGAGAGTAAAAAGGTTGGGAAACGCTGATCTAACTAAATAGAAATTTGTTTCGCGTTTATCTCAGAAAACGAGTACTTCTACAATCGAAACCGAATCAAAACAAAACGTGTCGCAACATGGTCATCACTGCCATATATAAGTGTCAATTGTCGCGGAGTGTTGTCACTCCTCCCTGGGTGTCCTTCTCGAAGATGAGGAAGCGCCGCCAATCAGAGCACTTGAGCACCCGTAAACACCAGAGGGCGTCACGATCGCATCCGGGAAGCCCCAAATTGCTGACGTCAATAACTGCTGTGACTTTTAAAAAGGATGTCATTATTTATAAAGCGCAGGTTTTTCGGGACACAACAATTTGCTCGCTTTTTCGCTCGCTGCCTATTAAGTAATTGATCCCAACAAGTGACCGCGGCACACCCTGCTGCCATGGAGCGATTCTTCTGGAAAACATCGATTCTTTTGTAGAAGATCGATTCTTTTATCGATGTATTGAAATTGATTCCAGGATACATTTTTTTTCGTACTCATATTCCTGTCTTAAGAGGCCATTCACAAATTACAAAACACATTTTCAGGGGGTTGTTAGATCCCCTCCTTCTCATGTCACAATAGTATTTACATTTCCCAGACTCCCTTAACCCATTCAGTCCTAGCCGCTCCCAAATTTTCAATAGGATCTAACGGCAATTTTGTCCGTCCTAATATTGAAAGGGTTAATCATAGACTTCTTAAGAGAATCTTTATTCAGTGTGACTGTCAATAATGGCCGAAGCTTAATTTAATGTCTCTCGGTTGCGTTTGCACCGCATATTCCTGAACGATACCAAATTTTTAGATATATATTCCTTTTAGAAATTTGTATGATATTATGATTTTTTTTATTTTAAGCCTTCTAGGTATTTGCAAGAATCAATCACCACACGCTATTTAAGGTTAATTAAATATCCTAAGTAATAATACACAGTAGCTCCTATCAAAAATGTAAGTTAACGTAATTGCAACTAGGAGTAAACGTAATTTGTCCAAGCATGACATAAATTGCATGAATCCTGAACCTTTGTGCTGTTTTAGTAAGAGTAAAACCAAATTTACAAATAGGTCCTTAAATTTAGCAGTCAATAAACAAATTAAACCTTTATTTACCGACGGTACTTGTAAGTACCACTTCCCAATGTTCCAAATTCGTCCAATTTTCGTCATGTAAGGCCAAATTTAGTTTACTTATAGTTGCAGTTACGTAAACTTGACATATTTTGGATGAGGATGAGGAAAATAATTTGGTAAATAAAGGGTTAAAAGACAATACAAACTTTCCCCAACAAAGAGAAATTTCCCTATGCTTCACAGCAACGTTTCCTGAACCCAGTACGTCACTACACGGAAGGAGAAAGTGAGTAAAGACAAATTCTGTTGGGTTGATAGGAGGAATTTCGATACGCGAATTGTAATAAAAAGACACTATTTATACATGGGTTTAACGAAATAATCATATTTTAAAATTGACGTTCTTTGTTCCACTCGAAATTCAGACACCGCGATGGGAACTACTTTGTTTGTTAGTGACGTAGTAGGTTCAACTTAAGTTGCTGTCTAGTATAGTACCCTAGTAGCACAGATCATACAAAATATGTCAAGTTTACGTAACTGCATCTTAAAGTAAACAAAATTTGTCCATACATGATACAATTTGGAAGAATCTTGAACGTTTGTGCTGATTGGGTTTCCAGTGAATTGACAAGGGTGTCCAAATGGGAACTGAGCCTTCTCTGATTGGTTGTTAAGATATAATCTTATTTGCAGTCATATACAAATAGTCGACCAATCAGAAGAAAATATTCGTTTGAGTACCTTGCCCCTAGACTCTAGTTGTACCGCACTTCTGATTTCAAGTTACTAATTATTTGGTTATAAATTCACTGGGGGCACTACTAGGTTTGGAGTTTCGAGGTTATGAAATTTATTTCGAGTGACCTAACATCTCAACTCATATTCATTCTTCTACAGAATTTTCAGCTGTAGGCCTGATAATGAATGAGATTTATACCTTAATATTTAGAAATAACTTATACTCAACGGCGTTCTTTGGATCTGTGACTCCAGACTGGATTAGTATCAGTTTCATCATTTAAATCAACCTTGGTAAATATTCGTTGAATTAATAATGTGTATCACTGATATAATTTCTTAGTGCTGAATTTGTACCAGATGTTAGCTCCGATCCGATGCTATAAGTTTTTGATTGAATATTTAAGTATGAAAAATTCGCTATAACGTGAATATTGTGGTTTGGGGCATTTCATATAAGAGTGGAATGCTAGTACTGGGGTAAATCGTAATGTAGCCATCATACGAAATTTAATTAGATACATTTTGTAACGTGTTTAATTAACCAAAGTGGATAATATACTGGGAAATATTACGACTTCGGTTCTGCTATTGCTATAAATTAACCTTTGAGTTTTTTAATATCATCTGAATATTCTTGGGATTGAAACTTTTGTCTGAACTAATCTTAACTGAATATCCCAAATATGATTTCGAGGCTGATAATTTCAATCCATCGTGTTAAAAATATATTTATGCTAATTTAAAACAAACATGATGATCAATAAAATCGTTGTTTTTGGTTAAAAGCAATAATTGGTAAGTTTTGGGAAACATTTTTACAGGTTTTCTTCCCAATTGATCGAAATAGCTCTGTAAGCGAAGATATATGAAGTCCAAAATCTAATCGAAACGAAACTTTTCTCTTAAGATTTTATGAAAAAAAAAACAATAGCAATTTTGTAATCAATAAATAACTTTCTTGATGTATTTTTAGAGAGCTTAGCTTCAAAACAATTAATGCCGATTTTTAATTTCAGAAGATGGATTTGAAGATTCCATAGTAATACCGGTACTTGTGAAAAAAATTTTTGGCATTTCTTTATGCATATTTCCAGTTTGGAGACCCTATGCTCCGAGTTTAAAGGTATAAGTACGTATTGTGACGTTTCAATGTGTTGCAGTAAATCTAAATATTTATTACTTATTTTAAATGAATTTATTATAGTCAATCTGCTACTTCAATAAAAAAATTTGTAATTTTAACGCAATTAACAAAAAACTTTTTACACTAAAATAGTTTTATTTCATGCTCCCTGCTTTTGATAGATTTAATCACAACTATTGTTTTAGAATTTTAATACTATTATTGGTTCAATTTCGCTAGCAAATTTGATTGATGAGTGTGAAATGACAGTATTTCAAAATTCACGTTCATTTCGTTAAATGTAATTTTAAAAAGGATTCTAAATTTATTTTCACTAATAAAGCAGTAAAAATATTTTTTAAATCTAAAGTATTTTATTGAAGCAATTTAAAAGTTGCTTAAATATGTAGAGTTTTAATATTTTTAGAAATTTAGATGGCAACACAGCAAATTATTTTTTGGCGATGGATTATTTTGTTTGACGATTTTATAGCGGGGCAATTAATAGCATTGAACCCCTTATTTTTCATAATTGGTTTGATCTATACTCTATTGGCGCCTGAGACATAATGTATTAGAAGCACTTACTATTGTAATTATCATCGAAAAAATTTTCTTCTGCAATGACAAAGCAGCCTAAACAGAAGTAGTTAAAATACTGTAAAAAAATCGGTCTCTGAAATTGTGCAATGAGCGTTATTAAGCATTATTGAGCGTTTTTGATCCTGTTTCAGACGCCTATTCTAAATGAACAGACTATAAAAAACAAAAATGGTCCAATCAAGAAGCTCGAGATCGATTAACTTCAGTACATGAGCTAAATTACAACGTTTCTGGTCAGTGACGTCACGGGTCGACTTAAGAACACACACCACTTTCTAGCAGTGAGCTAGTCTTGCCAATAAGGTATAGCTAGAAAGGGTTGGGTAATCTTATGTAAATTGGTGACATCACTGACAAGAAAGGTTGTCATCTAGTATAGTTTTGAACTGTAATATTTTTTTTTGAATTTCTTACACATCTGCAAAAGCCTTAAGCTTTAAATTTTTAGTAGCTTCTCCCCCCCAAAAAAAGGCCAAATTCAAAAATAAATCTTTGAGACTGTTCATAAAATTTAAGTAATATTAATATCGGCAAAGTTCTCTCTCTCTTTCGGTTTAATTTTTATCTCTATTTTGTGAGTATTTTTAATGTCAAAGAAATTTTTCAAAATATTTTTTTGTATTTTTTTAACTGCCCTTAAACTATGAAACCTATACACACATGAAATTAGGACAATTTTGTTAATTTTTACCTCTATTTTATATGCATCACAACCAACCTTTTACTAAAACTTAATAATTTATGAACGCGAACAAAAAATCAAACGTGTGCTTATTTAAATAATTGTGCAACATGATAATTTTAATGCAGACCTTTGGAAACCAAGGTAATTGAATCGTCAGCTTCAAAAAGGAAAGACGAATAAAATTAAAAATTATTACAAAATTGAGTCATTAAAGCACTATCAATGGAGAAAAATAATATCAATAGAGTCAAAAATTCATTGGATAAAAAAAGGCAAGACACTTTTGAATTAAAAGCAAATTTTATTTTGGCTATGTTTTTACAGTACAAAGTTTGAGAAAAGAAACATAAATTATCTTAAATTTGAAATTAAATTAAAGAGTACAGTAAATGGACATTGATTTCTCCAAATACAAGGGGTTATAACTACCAATAGGGGGTAGTTTTTTCCTTATTATACTCATATGTAGAGAGAAGCTTGGATATTTTTTTGAGCTCAAAAAGTCAATTTGCCCATTTTTAGACTTATTCCCTTTTTTAAACTGGTGAAGCAATTTAAAAGCATCAGCACTTCATTTGTTTTCAAAGTCTTGAAATTTAAATGTCTTAATTGTTTTTTTTTAATTTTTAAATCCTGAAGTAAAAAAAAGTTAAGTTTCCCAAGATCAATTGGACATAGCCAGAAATAATATCCATTTTATGTAAGCGATTACTTTTTATAATACATCAGTATTTCAAAATCTGTTTTCCGGGCATTATAACTGGGAGGTTAAAGCGCAGAGAAAAACCTAACAGATGTTCCAAAACGCTATTTACAAATGCCATCGTATAATGTTGGGCATCTCGGCAAATGTCTGATTGACAGAAGGGTAGTATAATTTATGTAGACTACGACAGCTGTGATTGGCTGTGAAGTGTTTATTTAATCTGCAACTCCCGAAGGGGTTGCAGATTGGACGATTGGGACACTATTTCTCCACCTTTCGTGATGCACCCCATGCTTTTTTCGATTATCGCCTATGGGGATGGACTCTGTTCCGGTACTCTGTGCTATGATCTCATTTTTATTTTGAGTTATCTTAACATGTGTAGTCATTTGTTTTATAAAAATTCTCAATATTTACTTGCTTGCAGGAGTTTGGTGTCCACATAGAAATATTTTTCGAGGAAATCCCCTAAAATAGTCATCTGAGAAAACGGTGGATTCTAAAAGGACTATTTTCGGAGAACGTCTTAATCTTGGATAACTGTAAAAAGTTTTTAAGAAGATATTTAATTTGTCTACTAAATTGTATGTTTCAGCAGCAATGTGTAATGATACTCTGACAATTTTGTACCCCATTTAAGTTTTTTTGTCAATAAAGAAATGTGGCTGAATGGGGTATTTTACTCAATTTACACTTGCCAATAGGTTCACGTCACTAAGACTGAGCATGCGCGTGGACTTAATAATAAACAAAGTTTCACCTCAAACACTTGACTGACCCTGTTTCTGTCTAGAAGATTGTCAATTAAATAGGTCCAATCTAACTACTCCAGGGATGCTAAAATGACTACAACTCCAATTGGCTCCATAGAGGTTGTAGGGATATAGTATGGCATGGTCGGTTAATGTACCGTCATCTCCAGCTGAAGGTTGCAAATTCAATCCTCAGAAATCGCTTACCAGAGAAGCAATTTAAATTTCAAGAATTTAACTACAATACCATATTTCTAAAAAAAAAGAAGCTATTTCGAAGAGTCAAATATCAAAAATATATGTGGTGGTGGACCACCAAGACCCACTCTTACTGCGGATGAGCTCATTGTTGCTCCGAAAATTACCAATTTTATACGCTCAGGTTAAAATTTTTCCTCATTCAATTTTCTATAAAGTTTATTTAGTCTTTAAAACATGCATGTAATATTTTTTATTGCAACAAAATAGTTGGCGACCTAACCCCACACTCATGAAGATAGTCTTGTAGTGGGCATGGGAAAATTAACTGAAGATGAGGTGGGTGTCACATTAAATATTATTCATTAAAAGTGGGTCGCGATGTTCCCCATGAGATTGAGCAACACCCCAGTTGTTGCAGGAACCGATGTCATGGTTTGTAAGTGCACAAGTTGCTTAGTTAGCACCAAGTGAGAATGCTTAGAGTCGTAAGGTCCGTGGGTCGAATCCTGTCATCAACTGAGTAGTATTAATTTTGGTTGTTTTTTTCTCATTCTTGAACTTGTATATTAACCTTAAATTAAAGACATTAACCAACGGTTGCCTATAAATATGGCATATAGTTGGCCAACACACTATCATGATGTCTCTGAAGGTTGCAGAATCAATCCTTGGATTTCTTCCAAATAGGGAAATATGAACTTCAAATCAATTACAGAACTTCACCGGTTGTAGGAATATATGGTTTGGTGTGTAAGTACACTAGTTGTGGAGCCTAATACTTCGAATCGAAAGGACCGTGGATCGAACCCAGTCATCTACTGAGTGGTATTTTTTTCCTTCTTTAATTTGTATATTAAATTTAAATAATAGACGTTAACCCCCCAGCGGTTGCAAGGATATATGACATGATAGGCTAACGTAGTGTCATGTTGTCCTTGTAGGTTGCAAGTTCTATAATCGGATTTTTTTCTAAATGAGGAAGTATCACTTCAAATTAATTAGATAACCTGACTGATTACAGGAACGGATGGCTTGGTGTACTTGCTCACCAGTATGCCATCCTAAAGGCCCTCAGATCGAATCTCCATCGGTTCGAGTCTGAGCCTCTCCCCGGGTATAGCACTCGGAAATAAATGCAGTTGAGCATTTATAAATTTTCCTGCTTACCAAAAGAGGGTCTTAACGTTTTTTCTTCAGTCGTTAACTGTAACCGTAACAGTAAAAATCTTTGAAAATATTACCATTTTTAAAGAATTTTATGTTAATTTTGGGTGTTTCAAGCCCAAACCTTTTGCCTTCGGACGAAAACTTATGAATATTAGAGTGTTGATTAGACTATTAATGGGTAACCCGTCCACGAACCCAGCCACCACCCTGGCGATTTCATTTAACTAGTCCTATTTTTCTTAATTCTTTGAGTGGTGACAGAATCGTGAAAACCATTAATGAAATGGGGAAAATTGGTTGATTTTAAATCCTTTTCCTATTTCTTTGAGTGGTGACTATGAAATTCTTTAAAAAAAATTGTGGATGAGTCCTCATCTGTGTAACAACCTTGTCCTGACCTCTTGAAAATTTTACATAAAATATTGATCTAAACTCACCTTTCGAATTATTATACGTGTTAATAGAGAAAAATCTTACATGTTCTTCTTATTCTCCGGCTCTCTGATCCGACCCGTTCAATTTAATTTCATATAACTTTTTTTTCTAAATCACTGATTAAAAAGCGCAGTTACCGTAGGATAAAATGAAACTGATCTATAAATTAAAACATTTTCACGATTGTTTGAGTGGTGACTAAAATTGGTCACAAATATCACTTGATGGAAGGTGTGTAAACCTCATCCTTGACTTAAGTCTTCTAACACACCGAAGTGGGGAACTGCGTTGGAGCATCTATGCTTCAATATCTCCTGTAGAGCAGACGTCTCAGTTAAGTCTGAAACAGAATAAAATTAGAACATTAAATAGCACTAAATATAAGGAAGAAGAGAGGGGGCTAATAGAAAAAACTCTACCTCGCTTTTATAGAGGTGCAAAGGACTTGATAGTCCACCGAGCAGTTTATACCCAAAGAATGGGGTAGAGAGAGGGGTGTAAAAACCAGCATATCTTTTACGGAGGTTTGGGGAGCAACTGATGTATTGGGGATTTCTAACTTACAAGTACTCCGAGGCCGCAATCGAAAGTAGAAATCTAATGGCGGGCCGTAAAAATCACTGATTAATCAGCCTCTTATCGTATCCATGATATTTTTTTGTGGGGAGGGTCTTTTATATGGAATTTTATGAAGGTCATTCACTTAGTGTGAAGGTAATAGTATATTTTCAAGCATTTTAGAGAAATAAAGCTTTGGATCTACATCTTAAAATTCTAAGTTTTCCGTAAATATGGGGGTCTTCCTCCATAAAATTTTGATAAATTTTCCTAAAAAATATTGATTTACCTCATTTTTGGCTACAGGAAACCCTTGCGATAAGGTCCCATAACTCCTTGTTACTCAAAATTTCAGGGTATACTGCCCCGAAAAAAAGGTGGAGGTTCGGGTTTCTTCCCCAAAGCAATTTTGAATTTAGGCTTGCTAAAAAGTATTCTGAAGCTAAGTATTCAGCTAAAAAGCTAACTAGAGCAACTAGAAGCTAAGCATTATAACCCCCAGAATATCTGGGGGTATTCTCAAACGGGCTGCCAAAAGGGCTCCGAGGGCCTAAAATCACTGCGAAAAACTGATAGAAGGCTTAGAGAGAAGACCGCTGAGAGGAAAGATCAGTTGAGAGAAGCCTTTATATGTTATCAAAAATAACGATCACATGACATCCTGTAAAAAAAGGTATATCAGTTAATAAAGACACAACACTATATTATTAAGTATTGCCCTGAGACATCCTGAAAGTCTAGCCAAATCCTGAAAAGGAAGCGTTTCCAAATTATTAATGTTTATCACTCCTTGAAAGAGAACATGTCAGGTTAGATATTTAACTGAACTCAATAGAGAGTGTACAAATGAAGGTGGGTCTGGAAAAACTCAACATTTCCACCCCCGACCAAAATAGGTTTTATTACTGTTTTGGACAGAGGTTCCAGGTTTACACAAGAGGTAAAAATCTCTTCTTCCAAAAGTGGGTATTTCCCCTCAACAAAAGCTTGGGGGAAAAAGAGTTTTCATTGAAGCCAATGGGCTATGTGTCACGTTTTTGGGCTCTCCTGGAAAATTTCTAAAAGTGGAGATGTTGAGTTTTGCCTGACCCACCTTCAAATAGAACAGTGCCTTTCCCAAGGAACTGCCAAGGTACGGCTAGGTAGAAGGATAGGGTGTTTCACTTAAAAATTTTTCCTAATATTTGTAATGGTGACTTTGAATTTCCTAAGTAAAAATATTTTGAAAATTCTCAGGTGGGAAATAATCTCACGATTGCCATGTAGGAAATTAACTTATCATTAACTGTAGCCGTAGCAATACTGACTTCAACCGAAAATCCCGGAAATGTATTAGAGTATTATTTATCAGTTTCTTTTAACATGACGCATCTAAATAATCGATTAATTTATATACCAAAATGTGAAATCTTAACTGGGGGAGAATGAGGTGATTTGAAACATTTTAGTTTGCTACCTTGTGTGTGGGCCTAAAAATCTGAAGAAAACAAATCACAGATATCTTTAAGACATACTTTATGTCTCATAAAATTTCATAGTTTTGGAATAATTATATAAGAAAGAAAAATTCCCATTTGAAGTTGATGCCGCCAGCAAAATTATGTAACCTAAAGTCATAACTTTTTAACTATTTCAGTTTATATTGACTTTTCAATTATTTTCTTTTGTAATATTTCATTGGACTTTTTAGGAGGTTAAAAGGATGTGTAACATACTTTTTGTTCTTCAATTTAGGGTTGTGGATGTTTCTTAAAAATGTCCCGTTTCTCATTCCCCTATTTAAACAAAACTATGGAATAGTAAAAAACACAATAGTAAACAAAAATCATTTTATCCATGAAAATTTATCGTATTTTTCTTTATTATTTCAATATTTTATTCATTTTATTTATCAAGTTGAAAAACTAAATGCAATTAAGTTTATCACTACTTCATTTTCCGGAAAACCGTTGGGTAATAAGACACTTTTACTCACCACTTTAATGTTAATTGAAAATGTTATAAGTAATTCTATAACAATACATATCAATTTTGCATTTTAATTTAAGTTATGGTGAGTAAAGTTAACAATTAAGTTTTGTTATATTCACTTTGGCGAGAAATTTCAGTAAAAACAATATTGAAACCGACCTCATAAGAATTGAGTTTTCAGAAAAAAAAGGTATTTTTAGGTTGGAACTCTGTCTCACAAAATGAAATAAGAGAAACATCATTATAATTGTTTTGTTATGATTTTCAATTGTGACAGTTTAAAATTTAGGGTTGTGTAAAAAGTTTGTACCTTTTCTTGCCTTTTTTTAACTTGGAACTTGGCATACCACAAAATATTTTTAATGAAAGTTTGGAAAATTACCGGGGTTATAAAATACTTTTTTGAGTTAATATACTTTCATTTGATTTTTAACTGTTTTAACTAGCAAAATAACTGGCTAGTTTCTTAGTGACCAGTTTCAAGATACAGTTGATTGGGGTTAATAAGATACAAGTAAATAATTAAATTCCGTTGTTATTTAGATGGAGCATTATTTTTTCAAAGAAAGCTGATAATGATGTTAACATTCTGTAAAATAATCAGCTTTATAAACTTTAATCCTGTAGAATTTTACATATTTCTTATTACTCCATTTACTTCTTACTACCCCACTCCCCCTATTGAAATTTAGATTTTACGTTCTATGATTATTAAAAAATGGTTTTATAAAAAGTTTCTTTTAATATCCTTGTGTGTTACTAAAGAGCTTCTGTTTTTTTTGTAAAACTTTCACCAATAAGCTCACCGATGTTGATTTGGAAATGTGTTAAAAATCTACTCACTTTAAAAAATAATCTCAATATCTATCTAGATTCTAGGAGTAAGAACAGAACCACTTTACCATAGGAAATCTCTTTTAAGGGCTGATAAGAACAACTAAACCTTAAAGAAACTGTATTGTGGTTTTTTAGGGAGAACTCGGGAAGTTTCGGTTGAAAACTCTGAAATATTCAAAGTAGCGCCATCTATATAGTTCCACAAGAAATAAAAACTGAGGCGAGATATTCCTGAATAAAGGAGTCTTTTTATATTGCTTTGTTGCAAGTGAAGCAGGGCCTGATTTACCATTAGGCCTACTAGGCCCCGGCTTAAGGGCCCACAATTTGGGGCCCCCTAATTTTGAAACGTAAATTAAAATTTATAGTAGAGATAACTTTTGAAGGTTTGAAGGCTCCTTGAAGGTTTTTTCATTACTTGTTGACCAAATAAAGCCTAATGTAATGCGAACATGTGATTATTTTACTACATACATTTAATCCACGTAAACTTTCGTATTTTTAATTCCATTAATACAATTGAAATTACACAACTTCAGCACGTGGTTGTGATAACACATAGGTACCGCGTAACGTGGGGGTCCCTTCCTGAATGTTGGGCCTAGTGTTACAAATATTCTACTTCGGGACCTGAAGGGAAGTATATACATATTGCACAGAAATCAGGGCCTTATAATTTTAAGTTTATATTATAAAATTTTTTTTCATTTGTTTCGGAACACTCTGAACTTCAGTTACATCCAAAAGTGAATGGATCATCAGATGTGGTGCAAAGTTATTTTAAGTTTTCTCCCAATTGTGGAACATATACATATCTGCCGGCATAAATACTGTAATTTAAATATATATGTATTACCTGAAAAATCCGCTAATTGAACTTAATATTTCCTAAATTCCTATGTTGCAGCAAGGGGGCGTTCAAATTTTACGTAAGTATGTTTTTTATCATTTTTACCCCCTTCCCCTTGTCAGCAAAAATAAGCAAATCCCAAACACCTCCTCCTAACTACGTAAGAAAACTGCCCCCCGCCTACAAAAATAAAAATGCTTAAATTGGTTTCCTTACTTTAATTTTTTTATAAAATTTATTTTTGGATGAATTCTTAAAATTCATGCATGAAACAAGATATTTTTGAATATAAGCAGTGTTTTTGTAACATCTTTCGTAAGCACCATTCATACCCCCTCCTCCGTTGTAAGCAATAAATAAAAAAGCAAAGAGCAACTCCCCTCTTGCTTACGTAATATTTGAACGTATCCTAAGGAAGAACGTGAATTCATCACATGGCCTGCTAAAAGAATGACTTTTATCGTAGTCCACATATTTTCTATTTAAGGGCGCATGTGTTAACTATTTCAATCCTAAGCCACCCAAAATTACTATTGAATCCCGTGGAAAATTTGGGGAGTCTAGGATCGAAAAGGTAAATCCTGTGCCCAAAGTGTTTTGGGTGACAGCTCGTACAGGCAAGGCTAAACTTGATCATAACGGTCATAACCTAGGTTATAAGGCTTATTTCATTACCCATAAGATCCAAAGAACCGACGTTACTGGAAGTTTCCCGTTCTTACCTCTTGAGAGCGCTTTTGCGTTACCCAAAATTGGTTGGTTTGCTTCGGTTCTTCAAAATTCGCAGCACAGAGTGATTTGCAGTCCCTTTTCATTTAATGCTGATTTTTTTAAAGGCCTTAAATTGGATTAAACTGGTATATATTTCTTTGTTGGTAATAAAAATAAATAAATAGTAAACATATTTCTAATGATTATTTTTGAACTATATGATCAACTAATGATTATTTTCCCGTCAGAAAAAATGCCTTGCAGGACAGATGGCGCTGGTAGCGTTACCCTTCTCCGTAACATCGCGTTTCGCATAATGCTCAAGCCTGATAAGTAGGGATTCTCCCTACTCTGATACAACACAGTTAACGCTTAATCCAGTTTAGTCTTGGTGCAGGCTAATTATATTGGCTTATCATAATACATGACTACAACTAATACATGAAATTAGGTATTGAAAGGTTTCCCAAAAAATACATGCTTATCCCACATTTTTTAATCTTTGACTAACAGCCATATTCCACTGTCATCACCGTCGGTGTTAACCAGTTAAAATAATGTAAACTAAAGAAAGAAAAATTTGCTTTTTGCTGATTTTGATTCGTGGATTCCTTCTTTGACCAAAGTTTGAACACCAACACTGATGACTAAGAATATGGCTGAAAGATCTTCGTCATTCTAAACTGTTGGTAAGGAAAGAGAGTAATCCTATAGAAATGAATCTTTGCATATGTTTTTCAAGTGGTTGAAACATATAAAGCCGACATTTCTCCTTGAAAAGGCATATCTAAAGGGGGGATCTACTCAAAACTGTTTTGGATCTCCTAAAAAATTCTGAAAGTACAAGGTTGGCCTTTGCTGAATCGGTTCTTATATAGGTATATTTTTATATTGCTCATGAAAGAGAGTTGCTAAGTACCTAAAAAATACATGGTAAATAAGTAAGTGAAGAGTAAATTATTTTCATCTCTTGAAAGAACCCATAACAGAAAAGGCAAAAGAACAAATCATTCTCCAAAAACTCGCAATCTTTTCCCCCACACCAATTTACAAGAAAGGTAAAATAATAACCCGATTTTATTACTTGACGCCCACAAATATTTTGAAATTTCTTTTCCGCAAATAAGCGGACAAATTCTCTCAGCGGGAATCATCTCATGCAGAAATGTCGCTGACGTACAACCCAAAACTACTTTTGAAGCCATTCAAACCCTGATTCCAGATGAATTTCCCTTTTCCGCTTCATTTGGAGAAATTCCCTTATGAAAAACAAACCGGGGAATAGGGTTTTGTATGGGGAATTATAACCTGCGTTTGGGGATTTCAGTTATGCAACTCAAATACATTGAATATGTGCCCACTTGATCAAAATAATTAACAGTCTTGTGCACATTTATTCCGCTTTCATTCAGATGTGTTCGCCATTTTTGCGAGGTTTTTTCCCATCGCTTTGAATCCGGCAAAAACAGATCTTGTTTGTTTATAAGAAATGTGGTCATTCGAAAAGGGAAATGCAAAACAGGCGGATTTGGAATGAAAACGTCTTTTTTTCGTCATGAATGGGTGGAGGAAAAAATGGAATGAAAGCGCATCCAAATGACAAAAAAGCGAACAACCGCTCTTTCGACTATTTACAAACTCTTTTGAACTCCTAAAGACAAAAAAAATCTGCGTTTACAAAACTAAGAATGATTCCGTCTGAAAACGAAATTTTTTCCATCTGCCGTGACAGAAATAATTTTGCACCAAAGTCGGAAAACCAATACATTTTTTTCTCCAACTTTTTAAACGATGTTTTTTTCGACCGACGTTTCACAGCCATTGCACACAAAGAACTAATAAATAACGAACTAAATTAAAGATATTTTAAGTCCTTTTTCGCACAAACAATAAAAGATGGGAAAAAAGAAAAACGAGAACTTCATCTTCGACGGAGAACTGTTTTTTATTATCAATTTGTAACTAGTTTCATGACGAAAAAGAGTTAAAGAGGAGAAATACATAAATAAGGAACTTAAAGTAAAAAACAGTCACGTATATTGCGTTTTTAATCAGATTCTGGTGTTTTCTGGCGCATAAAAAATAATGTATATTTCTGTGCGCACCGGCAGTCATTAACAAAAATATGCTTCACAAAGAAACCCCGCACTTCGACGCGTTCATTAGTAGGGAAAAAGACGGGGAAAAAACGATCAAGCGAAGACAAAGGAACGGGGAAAAAACCTCACAGGTCCGCAGATGACCAGACTTTCCCGCCTTTCGTGATTCAATTAATGAAGGGATTTAATTGTTCTTTTGCTGCCTTCACTGAAGTCCCGTCTTTTAATTTCTCGCTAAAAACAGACTCTCCGAGGAGAAATTAGTTGCAAAGAAACAGTTTAAAAACTTAATACAATAATATATTTAAAAATAATTAAAAAAGGAACTTTTTACCTTCCGCCGAGGTTTTTTTCTGTTCTTCTCGTCCCCTCTCCCTCCCTTCATACTTCAGAAATTTATTTTTAATTATCGTTTTTCAACCGAGTTTCGTGGGGGTGGTTATTGCGTATTTTTTTTGTTCCGTCCTTCATTAAAAAAACGTGCGTTTTAAAAACTAACTTTTCACCCGAACCGTTTAATAGGGGAGGTGGTACAAAAGTTTAATTTATTTTGGTTTTCAGGTATTCTAAGAGGAAACTATTATTTTTTTCTTTTGACGTCTTCCCCAGCGTCTGTTCGAAAAGAACACTGATTTATTATCTGGAAATGAACTTAATTTTTATCATGGAACAGAAATGGAATTATTCCAGGCCACGTGAACACTTAAATTATACACTGATTTCGAAGATTCGTGTTGAGTTCCTAACACTGTGTGGAGGAAAGCACATTTAGAAGTTTTTTTATAACCTCTTTACAATAAGTTTTTTTGAGAGTTTTTTTAACTACCGAAGAAAATTCTGATTGAAAGTAAATCAACGTATATTCATTGGATTGAAGCTTATAGCACTATCAGAAATAAAGTGCATAATCAAGTTCATGAATTGACTGATTTGTTGTCAGCTGTTGGAGAATTCATTCTTAAAGATTTTAAGGTCTGTTACTACCAACTTTACGAAAATTTATCGAAGCTTTGAAAATTCCTACACTAGCGGAAATAAAAATCCCAACACCAAGAAGGAAAAGTGATATCAAAGTCAAATTTATTTCTATGATCGCACATAGTATCAATGTAAATTGCTTAAAAAATCAGCCTTCCTGGATATTAGGGGGCCGAGAAAAACAGTGAGGAGTGTTGTCTCCATAGGTGTCCATTACCGCCGTCACACGTCATGGTATTGAGTGACAGGGGCTCTAAATGACTTTTGAGGGATTGGAGAACCATGTTGCCTCCTCAGGTAGTCCAAATTCATATGGTGCACCAGCGGACGTTGCATACCGGGCTAGGTGATTTCTCCTCTTTCTCCGGACATGTTTTGTGAGCGTTGGTTCTTACGAACGGATAGGCCAAGGTAAAAATGCAACATAGGGGGTTAAGAAGAAAGCTTGGACATTGCATGAAACATGTGTTTGTGTATTTTTCTCTTGAAATTTGTCCCCAGGACAGGTCTGAAGGTAAGGACGGACAACCGGCTAAAAAACCTCAATGAAGCAGCTCTGGTTGGCCAAAGTACCGGTAGATCATACTGAGGACAAGTGGCAGTACGATGGATGTCATTTGCAGGACTGCGGATTGTCCGTTTTGTCCGCATAGCTTCTTACATCTTTGCCTTTAAGCAAGGGGCTGAAGTTGGGCCTTTCTGTTTCGAATAATGCACGAAATAAGGAAATGAAAATCCCAATTTCATGACATTGTGTTTATGAGAGAATCCTGTTTCGGTTTGGAGCACCACAACGGTTGGGTATGAGTTTGAAGAGACAATGGAGAGAGCGCACTCAGCTGATGATTTTCTAATCGTTCCACGAAGTGGTGATGCAGGGTAACGGAGTGGGGATGCATTGGATTCCATTTCTGCAACTCCTGGGTATGATTCACCAGTACTTTTTCCAACCAAAGCTGCGTCATTGAGGTTTTGCAGCCGGTAGACCGTCCATACCTTCAGACCTGTCCTGGGGAAAAATTTCAAGAGAAACATGCACAACCACATGTTGTATGCAATGTCCAAGCTTTCTTCTTAACCCCCTAGGTTGCATTTTCCCCCCCGTCTTTCCCGTTCTCTAGAACCAACACCCACAAAACAAGTCCGATCAATGAGGAGAAATCACCTAGCCCGGTATGCAACGTCCGCTGGTGCACCATATGAATTTGGACTACCTGAGGAGGCAACATGGTTCTCCAATCCCTCAAAAGTCATTTAGAGCCCCTGTCACTCAATACCATGACGTGTGACGGCGGTAATGGACACCTATGGAGACAACACTCCTCCCTAGTTTTCTCGGCCCCCTAACATCCAGGAAGGCTGATTTTTTAATCAATTCACATTGATACTATGTGCAATCATAGACATAAATTTCACTTTGATATCTTCTTTCCTTCTTGGTGTTGGGATTTTTATTTCCGCTAGTGTATATCTGCCCTATCGTCTAAATTCCATCGACCTTTGAATTCTAATAGACTGAGCAAGTGGGTATTGCCTGCGTCACCAACATGTTCAGGGAGTATCCCAACATCAGCTGACTGCTGTGTTGTTTTCAGGCGCGTGTTTCGCTCATACACCAAACGATCGCCTAATAATTTAGCGCCGAGGCCCATAGTTATAAGTAAGCAGTGACCTGATTTCATGGCTTCAAGCAGAATTTTTAAGACCAAAGTCTATCTCAATAATTTTTCGATCGTTGAAGATTTAAAAATACTTTCTATCGATCCATCGAGGAGAAACTAATAAATGCAAAATAGGAGGCGATCTTAAAATCTAATAAAGGTAATTTCGTTTAAAGAAAATTTCTGATGTTTTAAATGCTTACCACTACTAAATAACACTCAAATATAACTATTTTGGTGCAAAATTCTGAAGCGATTGTTTGGTGTATATGCAAAACGCGACACTGAAAACAACAACAGTAATCAACTGATTTTGCGATACACTTGCTTTTTGAGTTAATATGATTGTTCCCCACATACAAACAAAACGGCATACCACTAAGTGGATGCGCACGCATGCTCCGACGTATATTTTACGATTTACGAGGTCTATGTAAAATTAATTCTTACCTTTTGATTCATATTCTGGTTTTCTTGAGCTTCATTCTTGAATACAGATGTAATAAATGAGATATTATGTAGAATGTTTATGATTTGATGATTACAGTTACAGATTTAATTTGATTTATATTAATAAACTTGTCTTATAAACTCTTCTCCAAAGATCAATTCAGGGTGTATCTGAAATGGTGCAACAAACTTTGAGGGAAGATCAAGACGAATAAGAATGGATGTGGACCAGGGGTCGCAAATGGGATGGGGTTTGAGGGGTGAAAATTACGAAAAGGATTAAAGGAGTGAGCCCTCTCAAATACTTTCAGAAAGACCTTTCATTAAGGTAAGGCTAAACAATCAAGGTAAAAAGCTTGGTTCCAGCATTTATTAGACCCAAAACCTATTGATTCTGATTTTTTGTAATCTGCACAAATGTACAGTTCTTGAAGCAAAAATCGACAAAATATCGTTATTTGTTTTAACGAATTCTTTCATTCTGAGAAGGGTCTAAAAATGATCTTAAGTTTAGATCATTTTTAGATCATTCTCTGAAACTCTTATTTATAAATCGGTTTTCTATAAAAATCCGTCAATAATGATAGAGATTGAGTTAAATTTTGCTTCAGGAAATGTATATTCGAGCAGATTATACAAAAACAGAATTGTTAGCATTTCAGATAGTTTGGAGCTTTTCACTTGAGTTTTTAGCCTTAACTTAGAAATGTCTCTCTAAACGTATTTGCAAGGGTTCACTGCTTTAATTATTTTCTCGATTTTCAGCCCTTAAACCGCATTTGCGATTCCTTTTTTAAAACCAATTCTTATTCGCCTTGATGATTCTTATAATCTCTGTCAAAGTTTGTTGCACCATTTCAGTTACACCCTGTTTGTTTGCAATGCAATACAGTGGGCCCTCGCATATTCGCGGTAAAGCAATGTTACCAGGCTTGGCCAAAACCCGGGTTTTTTTTTAAAAACCCAAGTGGGTGTGAGTTTTTTTGGTTTTATCAATAAAACCTTGAAAAAGCCTATAAAAACTGTTTTTTTTCGGAAAAAGTGTGGGTTTTTTAAAAATTAAGTGGTTTTCTCCTCTATAGTATGTGGGTTTTTTCAAATTTTAGTGAGTTCTTTCAATGTTAAATGTGTTCTATCAAAATAATGTAAGTTTTTCCATAGTTAAGTGGGTTTTTTCAAAGTTAAAACTCTTTATTCTTTGAAAAAAACCCACTAAAATTAAAAAATACCCCAAACTTTGAAAAAACCCATTAAATATTGAAAGAACCTATTTAACTTTTTAAAAACCCATTAAAATATAAAAAATATCCTAAACTTGACAAAACCCATTAAATTTTGAAAGAAATCTATTTAACTTTGAAAAAAACTGAGAAATCTAAAAAATACTCCTTAATTTATTTATTACTAGTTTGAACTTTAAACCTCTTAAATTTTGAAAAAAACCCATTCAATAATAAAAAAAACCCAAATTTAAAAAACAACTTAAATTTTAAAAATATCCTAAGCTTTGAAAACTCATTCACAATATTGAAAAGAATCTATTTAAAACTTAAAAAAAACACTGAAATTTTTAAAAATTCGATTCCGGGATTTATTATGTAAAACCATTTTGAAAAATGTACTAAGCAAGTTTTTAACTAGTTACCCTTTTGGTATTTACTACAAATTATTTACAGTAATTTACAGTTAAAACTACTTTTTGCTTGAACCAGTTTTATTAGTTTTATGTAAAAAATGACGGAATCGAACCATTATATCTGTTATATTATCATATTTGGCGTTTTAAAACTGGGTTCATTATTCGCGGATTTCGCCTAATAGCGGTATATTTTGGAACGTTTCTAAAGCGAATAACGAGGGAGCACTACTTTTTAAAAGATTTGCTATGCTAACGTTATGTATTACCTAGAAAACTGTTCAATAATGGGTCATTTGCATATATTTTTTCTTTCCTTTCAAACATTCTTTGTTTGTGATAATTTGATTTAAAATTTTTGATTTTAGTCTCTTGGTTATCTTTGAATTTTGAATGTAAAATTTGAATGTCTGTACACAGTTGCTTATTTTGGAATTATATTACTCATTTTTTAACACTTAAACCTGTGCAAGGAATAAAATAAACAAAAAATATTTAACATTTTACTATTTAGTTTTAGTAACAATATTTTTTGCCGCATAAAAAATAATCTACCTCTCAAACCTATCAAATCGTTACGGCTGTCTTATGGTTTCGAAACTGATTAGACAGGAATTTGTTTTTTAATAAATATTTTAATGCATATTTACTGTTCTATCCAGCAGCCATTACTGAATAACCCGTTTCTTTTAAAGTTTAGCCGTTTATCTAGCATCAGTATGAATCTATCATGCATAACAACCAAAATGTTCAATTTGATCTTGATGTGTTTCAATCAGATATATTTTTAACGCCTCCGAGACCGTATTTCACTCGTTAAAAATCAGACAAACGCTAGCCGGGCGTATTTTCACGCTTTGAATTTTTAACAAAGGTTACGCTTAAAAAATGCATGGCGCCCCATTGAAAACACCTAATATTTTTTCTACTCAAAACACCAACTTTTTAATATTTCCTATTTATTGTTTGTTCAGATTGTTTTGTTTTTATTCGTTTATTTTTTTCTAATTTGTTTAACATTTTCTACTAATTACTTTAATTGTTGAAAACTATAATAAGGAAGTTGTATGTGTTAAATTTTCAAAAACAAACAAGTATTCCGTATGGTTTTTTGTATGGTAAAATGAAATATATAGTCAATTTTTCAAAAAAAATGTACAGGTAATTAAATATTTTAATTTAAAAATCGAGAAAAAAAACACGTGACTGAAAACGCTTATTGTTTAAAGATGTCAACAATCATACCTAGGGATGTTACGGTTCCACTGGAACAGTTCCATGGAACCTAATCCCAGCATGGAACCGTCAGAACCGGTTCCACGAAGAACCGCTTAACGGTTCCACCCTGGAACCGATAAAAATCAATAACAAATCCAAATTTCTCTGCAATCCTATCCAACATTGAACGAGAACGCCTCAAATAAAGAGGCGATTTCCAAACGAAAAGATAAGCAATGCCCGCAAACCGCTACCGCAGATATATTCTATAGCAAAAAAACGCAGCGAGGCAAAAACGCAACAATATATTCGCACCATAGAGCACATCTGCCCAAAACTGAATCTATAATTAATCAATCCCTTTTCAAAACAAATATGCTCTTATCTCACTGAAAAAACGCAACGAGGGAAAGTAAATAAAAAAGAAAGACATCTGCCTCCTTCGGCCTTCGGCGAGAATATGGGCGAGAATATACCTCTATGGGCGAGAAGCAGCTGAAGAAAAAACGAATGACTGACAGCCGCCTGGACCAACCAGAAAGCTCCAAAGCAGTTGATAGCTTTTATCCCTGCCGCCCGAAATTGTTATGGATTTTCCGTTGGAACGGGGCCGGCTTCGTGAACACCCTGAGTTCCACGGATTATGAGCTTTCATTACTGCCGCCCGAAATTCCTATGGATTTGCTGTCGGAATGGGCCGGGTCGGCCTGGAACTGTTAGCGATCGCTAACGGTTCTGAGAGAAATAAGTTCCAGTGACAGAACTCTTTACGGAAACTAATACGTTCTCGTGGAACTTGTTTCGAGTGGATTAGTTATGCTGGGAGGAATTCGCGTAACTGGAATGGAACCGGAACTTGATTAGAACTTCTTTTGGAACTTATAACTGGTAAGAACTTTGGAGCTATTTTGGAACTTATAACTAGGTTTAGAACTTGGGAACTCTTTGGAACTGGTAAGATAATAATACTAATAAACCTGGAACTGGAACGTATAAGCGTTTGTTTCTGTTTGGGCTTCGTTGGGAAGGGTATAACTGTCTGTCTGTGAGAATGAGAATTAAATCTGGAAATTCATTTTAAGTTTCCTGTAGCTTGACCACTGGTCAAGATGACTAAAATTCACTTTAAACTAAATGTTGGAGTTGCCAATTTATCTTTTGTAATCCTTATTGATATAACGTGTGTCTTTGGTTCCGACTGACCATTGGTCAGTCCGATCCTCATTTTGCAACTTCTGTGCTTTGGCACTGAAGTAGGTCATATGGGGGCTCAAACCAAACGCCTTGAGGCGGGTAACATTTTGGTGTTGACCACTGGTCAATATCTCTTGACCAGTGGTCATTCCACTTTTTCTCACTATATGTAACTTTTCTGACTTTCTCTTTTTGTCTCTTGATTGTTTTGGGGGTCCTGGCCTTTGGTCAACCTCATTTGACCACTGTCCAAGATGACTAAAATTCATTATAAAATAAATTTAGGAGTTGCTAATTGATATTTTGTAATCCCTATCGTTATAACATGTGTCTTTGGTTATGGTTGACCATTGGTCAGTCCGGTCAACTTTTTGTAACTTCTTTACTTTGGCACTGAAGTAGGTCATGTGGGGTATCAAACCAAACGCCTTGAGACGGGTAACATATTGGTGTTGACCACTGGTCAAGATCTCTTGACCAGTGGTCAATCCATTTTTTCTCGCTATATGTAACGTTTCTGACCTTTTCTTTTTGTCTCGTGGTTGTTTTAGGCGTCCCTGACCTTTCCTCAACCCCATTTGACCACTGGTCAATTTTTGAATTTTTTGACTTTATTGCTCCTTCTTGTCTTTGGGACCCTTGCGTTTTTTATATGAACGGTTTTAAAGTTGGAACCGTTTGGAACTGGAACTGTTAAGGGAACCTAATCCCACCTTGGAACTGGAACTGTGGAACCGGTTCCACACTTTAACTAATACGTAACATCCCTAATCATACCATCAACTCCATTGCTTTCCAACAATGTTTATCGTATGATGATGTCAACATTCGATGATCCCAAACTCTTGGCGTTTTCGCGCGCTTTTAAAAAGTGGATTTTTGTTAATTTTTTTGGCAATCAAAACATTTCTCGATCGGCCTCAAATTTTGAGTAGTTGCTTATTTTTGCAGGAAGAATCGATTAAAAAAATCATGCAACTTTCTCATTGCATACTTATTTTTTCTGTTTCCATTTTTCCCATTAAAAAGTAGCGTTTTTGTAGAAAATTTGTTTGCATTTGTAGTTTTATGCTATTTTCGTATTTCACTCCTCTTAAAAAAGACAAGGAGTATTTTTACTCCTCCAAAAAAACCTAGAAATAACACTGGTTTCAATATAACCTTATAAAATCCAACCTATGAAAAGCTTATGGTTTTTCATGAAACACTCTTGATATTCTTCAAATGTTTTATTTTACAGCTTACAAATACACAAACACATCTAATATAGTTTCACACTCGAACAAAAAATAAAAGATTACCACTATAGACGATACAACATGGCGCTTCCGAACAGCCATACAAAACCATAAAAACAAACAACTGACATAAACAGCATCGAATTAAGAAATTGCACGAGTTTAACAACACATATGGATCAGACTACGTACCCACAGCAAGATTCTCACAACGAAAAAAATTGCTTTCAACACAGCAATAATGTACAAGTGTGTGCCAATTCTTCATATTTTAACATAATTTTTTTTATTAAATTACATACTTTAAAATACCCAATAACTCTAAGTTTAATGTATGAAAATTTACCATGGATACGGGGTCTTGTTTTTAATTGATAAACAATGTAATGTGTACGATGTATGCAAGTTTTAAATATTTAAAATGGTCCACCAATACTGCGATTTGAACGCTATGAAATGATTCACCATTATTGTTTTCAGTTCATTTACAAAGTTGTGATCCCGATGCACAGTAAGATCTATAGATGAGAAGAAGATTACGGGAGTAAGAACAGCACAAAAAATGGTGTTCTGCGTAAGAAATGTTTAACAAAATCCCCCAGCAATGAAAGAAAAGGCCGTCGAAAAATTTGTCATGAATTCACCCATAAAAACTTGTACTAGTTGATAGGAGATAGAAAATATAACCAACTATTTAGAAAATCTTCGGCCAGCCGAAGCCAAATTTATGATTTTTCTGAATCATGTAGATGTAATTCATTGAATGTGTAACTTTGAAAGGTGAAACCTTTTTTGAGAAAAATTCAGTTTAGGACGGCCTTGTCTTTTGAAGTAGAGGGTTGAACTTTGACCGGGCTCTGAAGTTTTTAATAAATGGCGTCGTTAGTGTTCAACAGGAAAAATCCTCGGAAATCTTTTATTTAGGGATCATCCAAAAATTACATCGGATTATATGTCTAGAAGATTGATTGATATGGACTATATATCAACCAAGGTGATTTCAACTAATATAATTTAATATCGATAATTTATTTTACAACAAGAAATTTTCAATTTGGTGGATATTGATTTATTCTTTAGATGTGGAATATGGAAATGTGAAAATTATTAAATTATGAACTCAATGAAAGTTATTATTATTATTAGCTAATTTTAGAAGTACAATTCGTCAATTTGTTTTTAGTTGAAAAAAATATGATTTTTGTTTAATTTATATGTTTCCATATTGCGTTTTGTACATTTTAAAAATTTGAACTCAATAGAATGAATACACTTTGGTGGTATGTCTGTAATGTTGTCAACCACTACGCCCAAAAATAAAAATGTCTCAATACTAGAAGGTATAGCACGTATTTCTCCCATTTTAAAGAAACTTCAATTGATTTCTTTACATAATTCTTAATTATTTGAATCCCAAATTTTATAACTAAAGCTACTTATAATTAAAAACCCTAAAATATTCAAACACCAAAAGAAATATTTAGTTAAGGTTATTAACATGATAAAGAGGTAGAAATACAACACAATTTAGAAGCTCTCAATTTTTGGATGACCCCGGCGAAAAAAATGAAGTTCAGTCTTCTCTGAAATGACTATATGGCTACCACTAGATTCGACACAATTTCGTGCATTTTATACAAAGGCAGCAACTGACGAATAGGACGATACCAGAAAAACGAGAATACGTATAGTACTGTACCAAGCCTCTGCTGTATACACACTGTGTCCGAACTGGAGTTTATTGCTGGTGGGATTCGATTAGGTAAAAAACTCGTAAACAAGGAAAATCCTAAAATTTTTCAAGTGTGTGAATAACGAATACAAATTTAGAAAATTTTTTAAAAAAGGAAAATAAGTATAAACTTTTAATTACAAATTGGAATTAATCTCGACTATTTTGGTTAGGCAAATGGATTTCTTAGCATCCATTTCATAGTTTCCTTTTATATGTCGTTATAATATAATGCTTTTGTGTAATTACTTTCCTTTAAATTAATTTTAAAACATAATTATTTAGTTACAGATTGAAAATTACTTAACCCGAGAGGACGCGCGCAGGGCCTGCGAGGCCCCAACGCTTAAATAAACCTTCATAGAAACTCTCATTTTTAATCAAAACATATGAAACTCCGTGTAGCTGCCTAAAAGGTTTTCACCTATCAGCTCCTTAAGTTAAAATAGAGTAGGTTTGTTATTTTCCGAGTTCGGATGTTGTTTTTATTGAAATATTTCCAAAACTGTGAGGATTGACGCGAGTTAAAACCAAAGAGGTTTCCAAGAGAAACTTGTACCTATATTTTTCTCGCAAAAAAGGAAATTTAAGGTGAGCACCACTAAATTAAATTTTTACCCATTTTTTTACATTTTCCTAAGAAAAATATATAATCATATCTATAAATAATAAAATATATAAATAATAAATATATTTATATATAATAAATATATAAATAATATCATTGGAATGGTTCAGTCCTATTTTGAGAGCGAATATTATATCTTAATGAAAAGCAGTCATTTTATTTTACACATTGAACGATTAAATTATGCATTTAAACTTTCCGTGATAAAAATTTTGCATGCACTGAACGTTTAGAACGGAAAACGGTTTGTAGGGCCTGAGAGGCCCTGCGCGCGTCCTCGTGTAACATAAAGTAGCGCGCGTCCTCCCGGGTTAATGACCAGGTTTAAATACGTTTGCTGAACAAGTGAAACTATTATCGCTGAATTTATTTGAAGATGCCGACTTATGGTTTGTTTGCATGACTTGAATTTAGAGTACTTCAAAAATAAAATACATAATTAAAGAAAATTATGTATAATTAAGCAATATTTAAGTAGGTGTTATTATTTTCCATTACAACATAATAGGTAATAAACATGTATTAATTAAATGGTAAAAGTAGTAGTAAGTGCATGTTTTATAATTTAAAAAATTATTTAATTCAGTTAAAAACTAAAATAGACTCTAAAGATAGTCAAAAAGATCTCAATTTGCTGTATAATAAAGAGACAGTTCATCCCAAAGTGCAGATCGTAAAAATTAAAATGTTAAGAAATGTATAGTACTGTAGAATGGGATGTATTTTTCGCGACAAAATTTGAATTTCTAAAAAAGTGAATTTAAGCTTCTATTTAAATACAGTGGGTGCAATATGGATGTTAGACTCTCCTCTAAAAATACTTTCGCATGAAGCTAATACTGTTTAGTTTCAATAACCAGTTCTAGTTATCCATTTAAAAAAATCTTCTCTTTAATTTATTCTAATTTAGCTCTCACCATTTTAAATCTATCAAAATCAGGCAAAAAGTTAGTAAAACGATTTTCTTACAATAATCACATATCTTATTCCATCTGTGATAAAACATGTTAAAATCACACAATCTTCATACACATATACACAATAGATTTGGTCTCAATGCATGTTTATATAGAATATATATATATAGAACTTATTTTTCTATCACATCTTGTCAATACTTCCATCAAATATTATACCCTCATTCGTAATAATTTGATTTGTATAACTTTCTTTAAGTAGAAAAATTAAAGGAAGTGTGAAGTAATATGGTTCTTGACCTCTTTAGCTCAATGGGACCCATGCTTAAAATAGTGAAAACACAACTTACACAATTTTTTGTGAGCCAATCTTTACTTTAAACTAAATTTTCCGAGAGATACGGTAAATACAATTTCTTTTCATAAACAGAACTTCAATAAATCTTATCATGTTTTGTTCCAATTTTCTTATCAGTAAAACATTTTTTATTCCATTACTTCTTTCACTTACATATTTAATTTTTCCGGTCAAGAACCACGAAAATTATACAATTATATGTCCATTAGGGTGGGTCAAAAATATTTTTTTCACATTTTCCCAGGGGCACAGCGACAAAAGGGTGCCAAATGGTCTCAAACTAACATGTGTAAAATATTATTCGATTATAATAACTCTTTTTGCCTCCGGATTGGCCTCAAAGTTTCGATTAATATAGTAATTTCATGCAAAAATGGACGAACGAAAATCAAGCTTTTACCTCGATTGCACAAATCCTTCATGAATATAAATGTGCACAATGGTATAAAAATCATCATTGAAGACTTTAAAATAATTATAAATGAAACCACAGTTGAAATACTTGGCTTGTAAGACAACATATTTTGACATATCTCAATGGTTAGAACTGGCAATCAAAAATTTCTTGCTGGAATCATAAAAATGTGCGAAACCTTTATTGTCAGTTGAGTAGGATGGTAAAAACATTAAATTTTAATAAAAATGGATATGTCAGAAGGTGGATACCTTTTTTGTGTTATAGGTTTCAACCCCATGGAAAACATTTAGATAATTTCAAATTTCAAATTTATTAACATTAACATACAGACACATAGACACACATAGATTAGACAAAGTGGAAAACATACAACAAAAAAAACACAAAATTGGAATAACAAAGAACAAAAAAATGTATGTATGTGATATCATTAAGAGCATAAGCTCGTGTCATGACATCAAAAATGTCATTTGATGTAATTAAGGCAACGCGATGGAGCTTTATTTATTTACTATAAAGAGAATTTCTATTGATTTTTGTGCTTCTATGAATTTGGATATATTTATTTTGAATTCTGCATAATTATTTGTAAGTTTTGTAGCTTCATTTAATTTGTTAAATATATAGGGGCCTAAAAAAATGTGAGATTTATGAATAATTTCTTTTCTGGATTTAGGAGTAAAGTAATTGCCTTTAGTGCCTCTTATAAAATAATTTACTGGTTTTAGCTCGTAGAAGTTTTTGTTTTTAAAAATGAAAATAAGTAGCCGATAAACAAAAAGTTGGCGTAAAGTTAGAAAAGTTATAGGTTGCTGAAAGTATTTGAAATGAGAAAACAATTTGTTTTGTAAGTGAATTAGAGGTTTAATATTATTAAAGTAATCGGATGCATAGCATGTTATACCATAGTTTAAAATAGATTGAACCCATGAATAATACAGAGTTATTAAAAATCGTTGATCCACTACTCTTTTTAATTTAAAAAACGTAATATTAACGTATCGCAATTTGTTAAGCAAATTATTTACATGCGATTTCCATTTAAAGTTACTATCGAATTGAATTCCTAAATATTTAATCGTATTAACCCTTTCTATTACTTCACAATTACATGAGTCGTTGCATTGCATATTACAAACAAAATTATGAATTTTTATGGTGTTTCTTAAAGAGATAGTTGGTTTTAAATTAAAAATCATAAATTTAGTCTTAGAGGTATTTAAGTTAAGTAAATTTAGATGAAACCATTCATTTACTTTTTTCAATCCTATCTCAACTTTTTCATAAAGTGCTGAAATGTTGTAATCTGAAAAAATCAAAACTGTATCATCAGCAAAGGTTACTATTTTGCAGTCCAATTTAATTTCGCAAAAATCATTAATAAAAATTAAAAATAAAGTTGGCCCTAATATCGATCCCTGAGGAACTCCTCCTTCAATGGAAATCTCTTGACTGAATTTGTTATTTATTTTAACTATCTGTTTTCTATCTGTTAAATATGATTTAAACCATTTATTTAAATTTCCTCTTACTCCAATGCAGTTAAGTTTATGCAATAACAGTTTGTGGTTAACAGTATCAAAAGCTTTACTAATATCAAGGAAAACCGCAGCAGTTTTCAGGTTACTGTTTTCATTAGAGTAAATAATTTTGGTGACCTCCATTAAAGCCTGCTCAGTACCTTTTCCCTTTCTAAAACCAAATTGGTTGTCAGATAATATATTGTTCTTATCTAAAAAATTTATCAATCGAGACTGCATCAGTTTCTCTATAAGTTTTGAAAAGATGCTTAATAGAGATATAGGACGGTAATTACCCAAATCATTCACATTACCTTTTTTATAAACGGGGACGACCACTGAGGTCTTTAAATCAGAGAAAAAAATACCATTTTCAAATGAGGAATTTATTAAACTAGTGATAAACTCGGCGTTTTTAGTAAAAAGTATGGATAACATTTTCTTGTTTATTTGATCAATACCCGTAGATTTTTTATTGGGAAGTGAATGAATTAAGTTTGAGATTTCTTCCTTAGACACTTCACAAAAAAACATACTATTAAGTAACGAAGGAATTTTAGTGCAGTGAAAATCTGCAGGGATATCTACACCTTTAAAGACTTCAGAAAAATGTTTGTTAAAGTCAAATGCTAAAATGCTAGTTTAAAAGTTGGGATTTCCTTGAAATTTTTTGGCATATTAGGAATAGTCCATCCCAAGTGCACCATGTGATTCCCTAATGTCCAAAAATAAATTAAAACCACATTTTAAGAGTCAAATTTTGAAATATTTTCTTAAGAAGAGCGGTAGATCCCCGTTTTCAGCATAAAGCTCAGTATTATCCCTTAAGTTTTTAAATAAGCTACATTACTTTTCAAAACTTACTTGTAATTATCCTTAACAGGTAAATTTGCTATATTTTTACTTTTATGAACGCATAAGGGAATGCTAAGAAGCTATTTTGAGTCAATCCTCAAAGAAGTATATTTTCATGGGCCTTTGTTTCAGTCAATTGCTATAGTAAAAAATTAGGTAAATCATGACTGAGCGAATCATAACTGATATTGCCTATGAACGAACTATTCATTCGACAATTGTTTCAACATATTTTTGCGATCATATTTGGATCCCAAGACCAGCCAGTGAAATAACTGTCCGCTGAATTTCCGTATATTTATGAAAAACACAACTGTTTCTATTTTGAAAAATTAAAAATACCGTTTCATACTGACCAAACTTGAGGGAGAATGTCTATGAATTACCAATATTTAAAATCTGTACCACTGAAAATCCGCTATAAAAAGAGATTCATATTCTACAGCTCTTGTTAATATGATAGCATATTATATTGCCACTTTGGCAGTTATTTTTGTATTAATAATGCATGAAGGTGACTAATGTGATTAAAATTGCTTTTAAATATCCTTATTTGTAAACTTTAATAAGTTTTCGACAAAAAAAATTAATTCATAAAATTGTTTAAAAATATTAAAAACTACATATTTTTGTTCTATTTGAGGCCAATCCGGAGGCAAAAAGAGTTATTATAATCGAATAATATTTTACACATGTTAGTTTGAGACCATTTGGCACCCTTTTCTTGCTGTGCCCGATAGAATTTGCAAAATTTTCTTTTCTCCATAGGAAAATGACCCACCCTAATGTCCATGTATACATTAAAGGGATGACTAAATCGATTATATGGTAAATGACATTAATAATGTCAAAAATCAGACCGAAATTTTGTACTGGAGTTTTTTTTCAAGTTAAACTGGGAAAAATAATCTACGAATTTCAGGGTTTCATCCTATTTGCTTTGAAACAATAAAAAATAGAAAAAATAAAATACTGAATTTTCATAAAATTTTTACTAAATTTTCATAAAAATGTTCTGGTTTTATCGAATTGTAAAAAAACTTCTAGGAATGATCTCTAGGGCGTGAAATGGATGGATATAACACTCGAAAAACAAACATAAGAAAAAAATAAATACATACTGCTTATATCCCTTAGGACGTATATCTATAACTACAAGATCAAGTTATACCAGCTATAAATGACCATAAAATCCTCCAGTTACGAATCAACTAATCAAAGTTAATTAAATTAATCTGTAAAATCGATTTACCATCCCTTCAATATAGACAAATTGTTTTACGTCCCACTCAAAGACCAGTACCTTATAGTTCAAGCTCTTTTCTCAATGGATTCAACCCGTTTGCTAATGACGAAACATGCAGGTATGAAACACTTTAAAGGGAACAACATGACAAAGGACAGACGAAGTCCTATCTTTTTCAAAGTGAAAGTGACACACCTAGACTGAGAAAGGGACCCTTAAGTAGTAGAAACAACACGTAATCTATCCCCTCAGAATGTGTCGAGACAAGAGAAAACACTATGCATGTGTGGAAAAAAAGTCCGTACAGAAAATTCAGTAATACACAATGGCGATATTCAAAACTGGTACAAAAATGTATGCGGCCTTGACAGGACGCATTGTATGGGTCTTTGAAGTCCGCGGCTTGACTTGGTGTTATGCGCCTTCTACACACTGGTAGATGATGGACCATCCTAAGCGGTTAAATGGACGAGGGTTGGTGATGACGTGTATTGTACACCGAGTTTAGCCATCATACACAAAAAGGGTGTATTGACATCTGGTGTACTGGATGTAGATTGTAGGGGAAGATTCTTGCTATTGGCCATCATAGAGGCCATTGTACACGTCCATCCTGGGATAGTGTGTAAAAGTTCTATGCAAGCAAAGAGTCTCGATCAGTGTAAGTAGAAAGAATATTTAGATGGATGTTCACTTTTCAGTTCGTGTTGCTTGATGGAAGATATTCCAATCAGTGAAATGAAAAGAAACATTATAAAACCATACCAGTGGCATTCTAATTATTATGTTTATCAAATTTCAAAAGCAACAATATCATCCTTCATACAGAAGAATAAAAGGCAAGGCGGTACATTTTCCCAAGCTCAATTGATATTGGGGGTTTAGAATAGAAAACTTATTTTATTACGGGAGGAAAAGTTGTTATAAAACTTGTATAGTGAATATTGGCAGTAATAATTCAATACTAAAACTGCAGTGTACGTCAAGGTCTACGAATCAGCAGTAACATGTTAGAGATTCAATTAAATGTATGTGTATCACAATTCAAACATTTAAGTATAATCTTATAATTGGGCAGTGAAATTTAGATATTAAAATATAAACCAAATCTAATCGAACCCGTTTCCTTTTCCATCAAATTATTTCTATGCAATAAAATTTACTGTACTAGATTACAACATTTCCTGCCAGTGACGTCACGAGTTGACGTAAAAAGACACCGCACTTTCTAGCTACGTAATTGGCAAAACAGACATATCGGGCAAGAGTTTGGCTTGCTAATTAGGTAACCAGAAAGTGTGGTGTCACGTCTTACGTCAACTCATGACGTCACTGCAAAAAACGTTGTAATCCAGTATAGTTGAGTTACTTGCTGCAACCACAATCTAACTTCTATGTTAAGATGTTGGAGTTATCTTGTTGTTGAAAATGCACCTCAGTTGTTTATCGCTTAACAACTAATGTTTGATAATGCCTATCGCAGGAAAAAGTACCGTCTTGCTCCCGACTAATGACTCCTGCCTGCATAGACCAAACTAGAGACTCGTCCAATCGTCACTGTCCGTCACAAAACGTCTAAACGGCAATGTATCACAAGTATCGCTTCATGTTCACGCATGAAATAAGAGTCAAGTCCTTCACAGCCGCGACGCCGCCGAGTCGACGAACATGGCCTCGCTGGGGGACACCAGCCCCTGCCTCTCCCAGATCTTGAAGGTGCTCTCCTGCCCCTCGCTGACCTCCGGGGGGTCCGGAGGGGCCGGCTGAGGGACCAGCGAACTCTCCTCCGGCACCACATCGGACGACTGCCACGTTCTCAGAGGTGGTTGGGGCACCATGGCGTACCGGTCCACCACCACATGGTGATGGTGATGGTGGAGATGATGGTGAGGAGGAAGGGAGGAGGGGGAGTCCTGTGACGAAGGGGTGGACGGCCGGACCTGCAGGGGGATGACCTGCCTGTCTGAGGGGGAGGTGAACTTGAGGGGTTCCTTGCCCCCCATGAAGGAGCTCAGAGTCCGCGGCCAAGAATTCTGCTTGTCCAGATCTGGAGGCGAGTCGGGCTTGAAGAGTGAGGAGGCCTTGGAGGCGAAGATCTTCCGGTCCAGAGTGGAGGCGGACAGCTTGTCCCGCCCTTCATCATCTATGTAGCCAATGGAGGAGGCGTAGGAGGAGCGGCTCTTGGGGGCGTCGCCGCCGGTGGGTGGGTCCAAGGGGGCGGGGTCGTCGTCGTTTGACTCCACCACCACGGCAGGGCTCAGGCCGAATGTGTAGTGGCTGCTGGTGACGTCGGGACCGTCGGCCACTTGTGAGGATTCGGAGTTGGATCTGGGGGAGAAGGTATAGTTACATATGATGAGAAAAATATCCGTTTGCTACAAGTTCTAATAGCGTTATACCGTATGTTATGATCAGAAGGTGGTTCGTTGATTACCATATGGTTACTAGACTATTTGGTTTGCGTACAATCAAGTCTTTAAACTTTAATTCTTTGTAGAGTATCCTTAGAAATTATGTTATAGATATGACTAAATTTTCTTTTTTGGAAGTTTTTGTGTGAATATGAATCATTGCTTTACTACAGCTCATAATAGGTATGATTCACTTTTCATCAATTCAAGAATATCTCTCTCCAATTTATTACTTAAATAGTATTCCAATAATGGTATTATTCTAAGCAAGTGTTCATCAGAGTAATAAAAAGACCAAAACCTTCAGGTTTGGTGAATTTAAGGTATATTTAATTTAATAATTGAAATTACAAGCCGCCTGGAAGCTTACTATTTTCGAAACTTTAGGTCATAAATTAAATAGCAGCGAAAATCACAATAACATCAAGACTTAATACTAGAAAGATAGACACCTTAACCAAAAGCACTTTAAAGTGTTCACCTGATAGAAAAATATTAAAGAACTATATTTGGACCCAACCGAATGGATGATGTTTGTATGAAACGTTACAATCATGAAACTGCAGAACTGTTTAAAGAAAAGGACACCATAGTAAATTATATAAAGTCAAAGAGAATTCAACGGCTGGGGCACATGGAGAAAATGGACTATTATAGCAGAAGCACGAAGAATATTTTCAAGGGGAGAATCCAAGGACCAAAAAAAGGAAAAGACCCAGAAAGAGAAGGATCCCTGAAGTGGAGCACGATCTAAAGGCCATTAAGATTACAAACTAGAAAATTTAAGTCATGTTGTTAGAAAGGCCATGGTCCAACATGAACTGTAGAGCTAAGTAGTTAGTATTGAAACTTAAGAATAGGAAAAACTTGATAAGACCTTCTTCATGAGACCTAATACTTCTTGAGACAACCATCTAATCTAAATTACTAAAAGGCTACAGTCGTGGATGCAAGAGAAATCACCGACATTTCGAAAAGTGAGTGATCACAACCACAATAAAAATGCTCTCAAAACCACCCCTTACCTGCTAATACTCTTGATCTTTGACCCCCTCCTGACAGCCTTGTCAGAAGCATTGCTCTTCAGTGTGTTCCCACTGCTGCTGAAAGTGAGGAACTGACCCCTGGTCACTGCCGCGTAGTCCAGCACCGGGTCAGCAGGAATGGGACCCGGGGGGTCTTCGTCCTTCAGGTCCGCTGGGAGACCCGCTTTCTCGGGGGCCCAGATGCCCGAGAAGGGGGTCCCCAGGTCAGCGCTGCCCAATCGGCTGGTGGTCGAATGTCCATTCTGCTTGGTGGGTCCAGAGTTGGAGTTGCCTGACCAGCTTCCTGGCGGTACCATGCCGCGGTATTTCTTGAAGGTGCCTGTTTTCAAGAGTTGGTACCTGGAGGATATTGAGTGATTTTAGTTAAGTTAGAGTGATCGTAGGATGTGAACTTTTTGTCTTTTCTCCAACATATTCTGATAAACATATTCTGATCCAGCCCGACCCACCTCCTCAGCTGTGTGGAGTTTTCCATTGAAGATTTTCTGCGGGAACCGGTCCAGTTTTTTGATTTTTTAAGGATTAATGGACTGATGGGCCTGGTCTAGCTCCGCTAGACCCGGGGAATGATAAAGTAATTTTATTTATGTTCTCAATAATTGATTCGTCAGTTTGAAGAAGGGAATAAGTCCAAAAATCAAGTTTTGAGAAAATCAAAAAAAAAGTAATGGAATTTTCATTGTATGGATATCGATTTCACAACTTCAAGGGGCGCTATCTCCCTATAGGGGTTAGTTATTTTCCCCCTCTTTTCACCCATGTGTAGGGCAAAGCTTGGAGATTGTTTTGAGCACAAAAAGTCAATTTGTCATTTTTTGGACTTATTCCCTTCTTCAAACTGACGATTCAATTGTTTATGAGTGTGGATCATTATATGTAAAATATATTTTAGTGCATTATATGTGAATGTCTAGAAGATGACAAATTTATCATAAAATAAATAAAGATTTACATAAAAATTAGCATTTAACTTGAACGTTCGCAGTATGTACTTAAAAATAAAATAAATTAAATTACACTAATGTTTCCCCGAAAAAACTACAAACTACAAAACCCCTAGAAATATGAGTTCCAATTGAACCCATATGAAAACTAAAATAACTTTAATTTCCCATATAAAAGGATGTCAAAATCTTTTGAAACTATAAATAACATTGGATTCAGAGAAAATGTAAAAAAACATATAAATTTGAATGGTAAAAATCGGGAAAAATACTAAGAGAGACCTTGGATTTTTTTAAACAGGTAAGTCATTTTGCTGCATTTCATTCATCACAAAGAATATAACCAGTAATATTTTATCTCCATGACTAAGCCATGAAAGCGAAGCATTACCATGCGCTCCTTGCCTCCGGGTACTGCAGACACCTGACGAGGAAGATGAGGAATCCTTGGAGGGAGTTGGCCACGCAGAAGATGTATTGGAAGACGAGACGAGCCTCCCCCACTGCGAACGCCCCGAACACCCACGACACCCCCAGCAGCACCTAGGACACATCATTAAGATAATTTTTAGTTTTTTTCTTCAAAGATTAGAAGATTTAATTTTTCATAGATTTTGATGAATAGCTAAAGTTTAAGCCATTGTGGAACCTTCGAAATATTTCAGAACTTTAACCTATCAACCAATCTCACAGTTTCAGCCGTTGTCCCTATTATTTATGTGGCAACATCTGTAAACTGTGTATTTAAGCAAGACCCTCTATATATAAGACCCGACAACTACGTCACGATTACGTCAAACGTACGGGAAAATCAGTGAATTAAAGCGATTAAATTCGCTTATTTTCCCCTACGTCTGACGTCATCGTGACGTAGTTGTTGGGCCTTATACATAGATTTAAGCCGCTAACTAGGTGTTTTTCTCTTTTGCTCTGCTGCAGTGAGCATTAAGCTCTCCTGGCTTTCGTTTTCATATTTGCATTTGTAAAAAATATATATTACATTTTCAATAAATAATGTTACTTAAAATTCTTATTTACTTATTATGAGGTCGGGCAAAGACCACAAAACTGTTAACGGTAGTATTTACTGATACCTGGGCAGCGATTAAAAGCAGAAGGCAAAAAAGGATTCCACCTACCAAAGATACCTTCTTTAACTGACTTCTGGTTAACGCCTTGTCAAGTACCAGAGGATACGGTCTTAAATCATGTAGTCTCATACGTAATCCTTTAATATAGGGATTTTCTAACAATATGAGGCATTTCAAAATGTGCTGCTTTTTTTGGGGGTGATAGACATGGGTAAGCTAATGTAAAAAATCAGAATCCATTCAAAATGTTATATAGAATGTTGAGATTTGTGAGGGGAATCATCAGGGGTTCATATAGACAACTTTGGGTATCAGTGATCTTAAGTCAAAAGGATAACTCTCATGATTGACTTATTTCTTTGTCAAAACCAACGTTCATCATAAGCATTCACAAATGCAACTTTACCATGACTGTGAAGGCGCCCCTGACTTGCGCGGTGGTGACGAGGAACTTGTCCTTTTTGGAGCACTGCGGGGGCTTCTTGACGGACACGTTACGCGGGGTGAAGAGCACCCGAGTCACCATCAGAAACACGCTCAGGTTGACGAACAGGATGAGGCATGACGGCCCCAGGAAGCTGATGTAGTACACGTAGGGGTTCGAGGCCGACAGCATGCAGCTTTGGGAGAGATATAGGATATGTTACTACATTCCACTGTAAGTTCTAGTTAAAAATTCAAGGAATTGTGTTGTTTTGGTGATACCCATCACAGAGTAAAGAGCTAACAGAGAGTCCAAGTGGCAGTTTCCCCCCTCTCTCGAGACGCAGCCGCCAATCAGAGAGGGAGAAATGACGAAAGTGATTCCTGATTGGATATGGAACTTCTATCAGGCGAGATAATATGAGTGACGTAGAGTAGCAGTGAAGTAGCAGGAGTGAGGTCGAGCTATTATAGGCTGTCTAGAAGCTAGGGGGCGTTGCAAACTTTGCAACGCCCGTCTATGGGAAAATCAATGCTATAAAAAGTTGCCAATTAGTGTCTATGGAGATGGACCCTCGGTTAGCTTTGTATACTCTGTGGTGATACCTTAAATACTAAATTTCATGTAAGTACTACAGAAATATGTTAATTTCTTTTATAATGTTTTTTGTGAACACCTATACTTTTAAGGAAAATATTGGTATAAATGTTTAGCAATAAATTAGAACTATCACAAGCATGATTAACTTTCAGGATCCGTCCAATTTTTGTCATGTTTAGTCAAATTTCATTTACTTCTAGTTTAGGTTACGTGAACTTTAGATATTTGGTATGAGCTGTGCTATTAGGGTTTTAATAGAGATTATGTAAAGAAATCTTACTATTCGTTCTGGTTGTAATAAACTTCCCAGTCCATTAAAACTGTAACTCCAACAATTACAAATGGAATGCCTGAAAAAAAAATGAAGCATAAATGTTATTCTAAAGAAACATATTTTGAGTTTTGTTTAAAAATAACCCCACTTATGAAACTTTATAATAAATATAAAGAATTAATTAATAATTTTAAACACCTAAAGTAAAGAGGAAAGGTTTAATGCAGTGAATATATGGCATATCTTCTTTGCTTACAGAGTACACAGAGAATCCAAATACAAATATTGTCCTACAGAGCTTCAAGTACCGGGTTCAAAGAATTGAAAGAAATTCATCAATGAAGAACTTCAGAATGAAGAACAGTAGAAACTATACCCATAGTTGTATAGTACCCACCCATAGTTGTCCGCTTAACCAGCAATAATTGGTAAAATACTCCTTTCATATAATACCCATAGTTGTAAAATACCCATAGTTGTAGTCCTCATCGCCACTAATACTTGCAAAGGGATATGTTGCACTTTAAAAATATTAATCACTGTTTACAAATTATAAATAAATTATATTAAAAAGCTATCAATTACGTTGTTAAAATAATAATCTGCTTTAGTAATAGCAAATCGTATTCGTATTACGAATAAAGGATAAAACATACGCAAATAGTATTCGAAGAACGGCATGCGCAACTTTACTACATTCCGGAACCAATCCAAGAGGAAAATTTCAAAATTATTAAAATTAAAAAGTTCTTACCCCAGGCTAAAATGCCCCTCTTCAGCATAAAGTGAGACTCAGAAGATGCGAATACGTGGATAAGGAGCTGATACATGTTGATAGCTTCTACACACATCCACGTCAACGTTGATAGCAGGAAATAATGGATTAAGACAGCGACGGTTACACAAACGTCAACACCTCCAAGGGCCCGGCCTCTCTGGGACCCAATGACAAACACAGCGTTCATTAAAAGCATGGAAACGCATAGGTGGATAAGGATCTGTCCTGGATGATCACGATTTAAACACCTGAAATCGAAAATAATAAAGTTTGAGTTGAAAAGAGATGAGCAGTTTTTTTATTGGTAAAGGAAAAGCTGGAAAAAATATGTGATTAGATTTAATCAAATTAATTAAAAAGGATTTTGTATTAAATTCAATGTTTCACATTATGAAAAGATGATAATATTTAGTAGTGCTGCCATCTGAGAAGCACTTTCCAAACTACTTCCTAAAAAGTCGGTATACCAAGGGTGCCCTCAATTAAATGTGGTGCTGCCCTCTATGGCGTCTCACCAAACTATGATAGTTTTCCATGTATTTCACAGATGGCAGCACCACAAACGATTGAGAGAGATGTGGAAGAGTCAATGTTCGCAGTCTGTTTCATTTTATGGATAAGATAACGCAAATATTTCGACTAAATGTGGGGAAAATTGGCTAACTATTAAAAATTATCATTCGCTTATTTATGAAAAGATTCAATGTTGTAAAACAACATTAAAATGAATTACTGTGCATTTTTATAAAATCCATAACGTTCAGGAGTTTATATACCTATTTGGCTATCTTAAAAAAGTCTCTTTAACTTTGTAAGTTTTTCTTACCTAAACATAGAGTAAGTAATGATGGTCAGGACTAGACCTAGCATGGAAAGACCACATCCGATGTAAGATATGATAGATAGTGTGAAAAGATGATCAGGAGATATGCCTTCTCCGGGAGTAGGATCCTGAAATAAAAAAAACATAATGGATATAATTTTTTTATACATCTTTTAATATTATATGAATTTCAATGCTCTAGAATTCTCATAATATATCATAAATCAAATGTTAATTTATTTTTTATTCTATAGCTTTTTAGTGAGAGCTTATAATCTCTTTTACTCCTACTTCTATCTTCCACTTCTTGGTTTTTTTACTATAATTGAAACTTACCAGCAGTAGTGAAAACGACGTCATGTGAGTGGAAAGACATGCGGTGGAATTTCCACTTTGATTTGTGATCAGCCCTTCAGTAGACCAAACTCTCTCTGAGGAAAAAAAAGATTTGTTTGTAATAAAAATTAGTTTTTAGCTTTAAACATCATGTTGGGAGATTTTTTAAGAATTTTATGTAAAAAGTTTATAAAAATATAAAATGTTTCTTAGATATACATTATTAATTCAGAGTTCATTTTATTATTTCTTTCCTTGACAAAATAAATTGTGAAATTTCATCTAGAACTGGAATTATTTAGGTACCAGCTAGGTTTTTTTTAAGACCATAAGCACACAAATTTTACTATCTCTACAATTGTGGATTAATTGTTTATTGCTCAATTATATTAAACTGAAACAAAACTATACAACATATGCGATTTTACTCAATCATTATAATATTTCTAATAAAGGTCTTAAAAGTTTTCTGCTACTATTTTAAAAGTGTTTATTAGCCAGTAACTTAACAGGAATGAAAATACAATAATATATGTTGAATGAATTTTTGATTTGTTCGAACAGTATAATCAAGAGCTATTAATTAAGGACGAACAAAACTTAGTATTGACACCGAAAATAAAATTAAATTCTAGGACTTCAAAATGTGCTGCCATCTACGGCACCGATATCTGGACTATGACCAATAAAATACTTTAAAATACTTTTAAAAACACTTTAAAAAAATTTTTTTTTGATAAAGTTTTCACCAAAGAATGCTATCTGTTTTTATTTCATTTTAATTTAATTTTACTCTTTATTGCGTAAATGTAATAAAATTTAACAAATTTGTACTCTTAAACTTTTCTGTAGAAGCTTTTAAGAAGAAGAAAAAAGAGACTTTTTTAAACTTATTACCGTGTTCTTTCCAGTAAGCACAGAACACTCTCACGTTGAGTGGGGATGGAAGAACGAACACGACAGGGTCCGACAAATTGGAAATTGTAGCATTTGAAATGCTGGCTTGGAGAACTCGCCGACCTGGAAATTTACCAGAAAACTAAAATTAGTTTCTGTAATAAGAGAAAGGTTGAAAAAATATCTCAATTTATTAATCTTTGAAAGAGGTGTCTTGCAAACATGTAAGATTTTAGTGCCGATTCCATATAATTCTGAAAAACATAGTTAATCAACTAGAATTATATGTTTATACATTTCCCTATTGGAAAATTTTTTTCTGGTATTCCATAAACCAGTATGAATTATAGTGGATCCAGTATCATTTAAACTGGTTCTAGTATCATTTTTACTGGTTCCAGTATCATTTATACTGGATCCAGTATAATTCATATTGGTTTATCGAATACCAGAAATTTTTTTTCCCAGCAGGGTTATTATGTTGAAAAAAGCATTTCCTTTAAACAACAATCTCTCATATATTAAATTCATTTAGGTGAAATTCATTTTATATTTATGTTTGAAATACTACATGTGCTACTTGATAAAAGTAATTCTTTGTTTAATGACATTATTTTGCTTTGTGGACAAAAAATTCATTTTAATAATGAAACCATACAGTCTTTTAATTTCTTGTTAAACATTGCTCCACTCGTCCAGGTTTGACAAAAGGAAAATTTCTTGTGATAATGCAAATCTATGAAACTGTATTTTTCTACTCCAATGAATTTGCTGCAAAATTAAACACGGCATACTAGTATGTTATTATTAAAGTATCCTAAGCTACCTGAAAACCCTGTGCTTTCCGCATGCAGGCAGTTGAATCGTCCCCTGTATCCGCTGGAGTCGTAGCACTGTCTCCAGCGCACCGTCTGTCGCTCCCTGAAGAATTTGTCGTTCTTGTAGGCCACGAACTTGATGCGGAGTTCTTGGTCTGTCTGGTTCTGAGCCATCATCAGTGCTTCGATCGGGATGGTCAGCTCCGCGTCCTAACGAGAAGTACTTTTGAGGAAGTGTTTTATTTTTTATTATGATTATTGTGAATAAAGTTCTTTAAATCTGGACACCAAAGCCATTATGATTTACGTAATCTTAAAGATTGAAGAGGGTAAATTGCCCAGCGGTCTTATCTTTTTTAATAAATTTTTAGCGGGGAAAAGTACACAATTGTAATAACGCTTTTTAATGAAATATAGAAAAATTATGTAGTAGTTTTCTTACAAAGTAGCAACTGTCAAGAGCTGAGAAAACATGTTAAAGTGAGAGTAATCAGACATCGTAAACTGGACTAAAGTTCTTCAATCAGAGTAACTTTGATTTAGCGCACACAAATATGCATTTTATTATTTTTACACAAAGGAGAATGACATTAAAATTGAAAAGCATTACCTGTTGGATTGCCATAAAAATATATATAATCAATATAAACTTTTTATTTTTCTCTTTAGCATGGCCGAAGTTACCCCAGTTGAATAGGTTATTAATGACACCAATCTGTTAGAGCATTTTGCATTGTAACCAACATTTAAACCAAACATACTTAACCCAATTTGTGATCAATAGTTTAATCAAGGTACGAGGGTCAGAATTACGTATTTATTTATCCAAACAAAATAAAAAAAATAAAGATTTGAATGTGTTCAGAAAAAGATGGATATACAGTCGAATCCGCTTAATGTGATCACGGTTAATGTTATCAATCGGATAATGTTATCGAAATCAACAGGTCCCGATTATTCCTATTTAATTTAATGTAAAATACTTCGTTTAATGTGATCAACTATGAATCATCACTCCGCTTAATATTATCAAAACTTGTCCATATCCCCTTTAAAACGATCACTTTTGAGTTCAAGTTTCATTTTGAAGGTCAATTTTTACATGTTAACAGCTGCCCCATGAGAGCATCTGGCGTTTCTTTTTTCTGAAACTCAGTATGAGTATAAGAAAAAGAAAACATTCCGCATATATTGAAAGAAAACAGTTTTAGGGGGGGGTCCGAATCCATGCTTATGATTGGTTAATGAATCCACCAAGATCGAAGCTTTACAGATGTCTGATAAGAGATTTGAACTTTCCCTTGTTCACTGGAATTCAGATTATGTAATAAATAAGTGGTTTATTGGAGTGGAAGGATATAATGGGGGAAAAAAGAGAGACCTTTCTATACAAATAAAAATACAAAGTAAGCGATTATTTTACTTTTATTAATTAAACTACTCTTATTTTTCCCCTTAAAATTTTACTTAGTTTAAAAATAGTGATTTGAATACATTACGATTACATGATTTTGATTTTAAAGCAAACAATCTAGTTACACTGTTTGCTTCTTTTTTATATGAGATCGCTTATTGTTATCGATCGGATAATGTTATCAGTTTAGTCTCGGACAATTGCGATCACATTAAGCGGACTCGACTGTATTTTGAATAAAGTTCTTAAAAGCCAAAAAGATTACTTCAAGTTTTTTATTTGCTTTAAGTTTGAAATGCTTAAATATTAACTAACAAATTTTTTGTCTTCCTGAATTTGCTGCTAGGATCACTGTAAACCACATCAATGAATAGTCATAGATCGAATTAAACCCATTATCTTGTGGGAAGTAAATGCTCATTTGCAGGCTCATTGCCACTCACCACTTTTTATGTTCATTTTTGAGGACTCACCCAAAGTGAAGAGTGTGTATTAACACTTCCCTCTTTACTCCTTCTATGCAAGCTATACTCTGTTCATTTTGAACTGGCGCTTGAAAATATTTCCTTCCCCCACCACCGATCGGTAATCATAGCAACTACACACGTCAAAGTGACGAAGAAGGCTTACTATTGGCTGCTCGAAGAGCGTAACTATGGTTACGCTTCTTGCGTGGGGGAAAGCACTATTTCTTAAGCGCCAATTCTAAATGAATAGAGTATAGTGATTCACAGGAGTGAATCCCTCAGGATGAACAGTGGAATTGAAACTGTGTGGTTCACCCTTGACTGTATCACTTTAAATATTCATCATGAAAGATCAACCCCGAGGAACCAAAGTTGAAATGAGGCTTAAGGCATGCTTGAATCCAAACATATCGAAACTATCCACTCACGTTGTAGAACGAGGTGGTTGTCTCCTCGTCCCAGAAGGTCTGCGATGGCGGCAGGGGCCTGTAGCGCCCCTTCCCCGCGAAGCCTCTCCGCTGTCGCGCCCTGTAGTGGACGGCAAAGGAGAGCTTGTCCCCGTCCAGGTCCACGGCATCGGGGTCCCACGACACCGCCTTCACCACCACGTTTTCCGTCGCCAGGTCCAGCACCTCCCCGCGCTCCAGACGCACCTCCGAAGCGAAGCGATCCACCAGCTCCGTCACCCTGGAAACAAGAGATTTACCGTCATTTCGGGCCCTTACTTATGGTCTAAGAGCTGGATGCAAATTTTGGGAATGATAAGGTGCACGAGATATTTCACCTGGAACAGATTCGATTGATGATGGGAAAACTTATGTCACCAACGCCAGAAGGCGGAGTGGAAGCTTTCAGTGTGAAAGGGGGGGTCGAACATGCAAACAGCGCGCGGTCCCTTGCGACAGAGATTTTGAGGAAATCGGTAGAAAATTTGCACAGTTTAAGGAGAGTGTGAATAAAAGATAATGTAGCATACTCAAAAGTATAAGTTGTGTTTTAAGGGTCGTAGAGAACTAAGCGAATTTTCGAATGTTTATATGAATGATCTGTACGGCCGACGAGGTGCAAGGCTGAACATAGGCTTAATAAATTGGAGAATGTTAGTAAAAGTTAGGGTAACACTCCCAGAAGACTAAGTGGAAGACAAAGGGTGGCCAGAAGTCACCAAAGGTGCAGAAAAATCCTAAAACCCGAATCATTCGGAAACTTCTGGCTGTTTGCATATGTATAGCTGACATATAGAACAAACTATATGCAAACAGCCAGAAGTCTAAGTGGAAGCGTTCGGGAGATATTCAGGCGCGAAGTACAAAACCGAATAAAAGCGCGCGGTCCCTTGCGACAGAAATTTTGCAGAAGTTGGTTGAAAATTTGCACAGTTTTAGGAGAGTGTGAATAAAAGATAATGTAGCATTCTCAATAGTATAAGTTGTGTTTTAAGGGTTGTAGGAAACTAACGAATTTTCCAATGTTTATATATAACAAATGACTTATAACATATAACTTTTCTCTTGCAACAATGACTAATAATACGCTAAAAACCACGCTAACAATGAATTTATATTTATTAGCGTATTATTAGTCATTGTTGCAAGAGAATTGCTTTTATTCAGTTTTTTACTTCGCGCCTGAATATCTCCCGAACGCTTCCACTTAGACTTCTGGCTGTTTGCATATAGTTTGTTCTATATGTCAGCTATACATATGCAAACAGCCAGAAGTTTCCGAATGATTCGGGTTTTAGGATTTTTCTGCACCTTTGGTGACTTCTGGCCACCCTTTGTCTTCCACTTAGTCTTCTGGGAGTGTTACCCTAACTTTTACTAACATTCTCCAATTTATTAAGCCTATGTTCAGCCTTGCACCTCGTCGGCCGTACAGATCATTCATATAAACATTCGAAAATTCGTTTAGTTCTCTACGACCCTTAAAACACAACTTATACTTTTGAGTATGCTACATTATCTTTTATTCACACTCTCCTTAAACTGTGCAAATTTTCTACCGATTTCCTCAAAATCTCTGTCGCAAGGGACCGCGCGCTGTTTGCATGTTCGACCCCCCCTTTCACACTGAAAGCTTCCACTCCGCCTTCTGGCGTTGGTGACATAAGTTTTCCCATCATCAATCGAATCTGTTCCAGGTGAAATATCTCGTGCACCTTATCATTCCCAAAATTTGCATCCAGCTCTCAGGCTATTAGTAGCACAGCTCATACCAGACACTTTGTTGAATTTACGTATAACTGTTACTATACTAGATTATAACTTATAAGCTCTCAATGTGGCTGCCACTTTCAATCAGCGTTCGAAATTGCGGTGGTCCGCTGGTCCGAGACCACTGAAAACCGGCTAACTAGAGCAACGTTAGTTGACCCTACTACGTCACTAACAAACAAAGCAGTTCCCAACGTAGTGTCATAATTTCGAGTGAAACGAAGAACGTCAAGTTTAAAATACGATTATTTCGTTAAACCCATGTATACATAGTGCTTTTTTTATCACGATTTGCGTATCGAAACTCCTCCTAGCAACTCAACAGGCTTTGTGTTTACCCACTTTCTCCTTCCTCGTTGTGACGTACCGGGTTCAGGAAACGTTGCTTATTCGGCGACACGTTTTGTTCTAGGAAATAATCAATTCGTATAGCATGACTGATATGATAGCCCCAGGATCAACCAAACACCTTTACTTTTTTAAAAGAACACTCCCCTAGTTAGTATTTATATATTTCCTTTCGCATAAATATCCTAATAATATAAAGAATTTCAGATGATATTACTTCGTTTTCTCTGCCATAAATTTGAAAGGAGTGTTGATGGGATATACATTATTGAAATTGCACGTCCTTCACCTCATCCTGGATTAACTGGATAGGTACAACATGATTCTATCCTAATCAAAATAAGATAATGCATCATTTATTACAAAATGGTGAATAAAAGGATTACCTTTTGGCTGCCGTCCCATTTACGTCTCCGATCCTGAGTAATGTTTCATTTATAGCCAACATGTTGCTCACTATGTACAACATGTTCTCTGCAATCTGAAAGAAATTTACGATAAACAAATTCAGAGGAATAAAATAAACTATTATATTTATTAAAAAAACTATTATACTTATTATAAACTATTATACTAAAGAAAATTTACTTTTTAAACAACTAAACCCTGCCTTTTTCAAGGGCGAAAAATAACATGTATAAGAAAATGACAATAAGGAGAGAAAAAATTCAAATTAGCCGAATCTGTTAACATTTTTATGTTAGCAGGTAAAATACGTATAAGTTTATCACATAATATATTGTATTATTGTATAACAGTGTATTTCTGCTGTTACAAATAAGTTTCAGGTTTCATTTAACCCATTAAGGACGGTTGGTAAGAAAAGTTGCCAAGGGACATTTCATTTTTTACTGACTCTAATAGAGGACATTAAAAGTTTAAATGCATGATAACAGCTTCTGAAGAATGTATTTATTCATATAAAAATAGAAATTTATACCTTCCATGCTGTTTTGGTGGTGAAATCGCTGTTTGAATGAGAGCATTTCACTACATTTTGGAGATAGCTGGGAGATCATTTGGAAAACGCCAAAATAATCTAATGTTTTGGTTATTTTTGTGACTTGTTTCTATTGCAGCATATTCACAAGATCCCATTTTAAATATTATTGCCAATTACAGTTGTAATGAGTGTATTTAAATTGCTAATAGCAAGAGTTTTCTTCTACTGGCAACTTTTGTTGCCAATCGTCCGATGTGTGGTCTAAACTTTTAAGAGTTACTCATAAGAAGCTTTTGCAAATTAATTATTTTTAATGCTTTTTTTTTGAGTTCTTATCATAAAAGTAGATCTTATTGATACTTTAGCATGATGAAGTGCATCCCTTGGATCATAATTTTAGTGTTTTTTTTTTATTTTAGATTTTTACCGATTCCTAACATATTTATTGGTTCAATCTCATACTAAATCATTTCTGGATACATTTATTTTCCTTGAAAGGGTTTTCTGGAAACTTACAGTCGTCAAAAAATAAAATAAAATATCACTGGAGTTATTTAGTCTATTTTGAATGGGCCAATACCTAGTTTTTATCGAGTGGATGAGTAATCTTCAACATTTTCTGAGGGGAATATGCGAAATCTGGGAGCCATAAAGATGAATATTGTAATTATGACTTTTTGATAGAGAATGATTAACAAGAACGTAGAATTACAATAAGAGAAAAAGCTTCGCAAGGCAAAAAAATTAACCAAAGGTATAAAAAACGAAATTTGAGAATATATAAGACTGTCAGGTTTAAAAAGTCCCTATGTCCCAGACTGGGAGATATAAATAAAACTATTTTAACCTGAAAGTTAGCTAAAGTGATGAAATCAAAGGGTTCCGACTTAAAAAGTACTAGTTCGACTATTCTTAAAGCCTGAAATTAGGTGAATATCATTACTTCGGACTGAACAGGCCCTATTCATTAGGGGTGAAATACCCTTTCTTGGACCCCCTATCAGCAGTAGGGGAGGGTGGGGACGATTGTAACGCGGGGCAATTGTAACACTTTGATTTCCTCAAAATGAGAGGCTGCCTGGGCAAAAAGGAGATGACAGTACGTAAAAGGCAGGTGAATGAAAGAATATCAGATATTGCCAGGGCTGACATTTGAGTTGTGGCTGTGTAATTGAGAAAAGATTGTTTTTCGAGCATCGAAGTAAATTTCTACTTTTGTGTAACTTTCCTTCTCCTGCACTGCAGGTATAAATCACAACAACACTGATTTTATGTATTGTATGTACATGTATCCTAGTTTTATTCTGCTTAGTTTCAAGATGATACTATTGTTAGTTTCGCGGAAAACGAGGGTTGAACTAAAAATGGCAACGTGGGGTCGATTGTAACACTTCAGCCGGGGACGGTTGTAACATATTACAACTGACACTAATGTAGAAAATAACATGTTTCAAAAGTATTTTCGGTGTATTGATTTATAATTCATGCTTACCCTTAATATTGGCATATAATTATGAATTTTTACGGTTTTAGGATGCCGAGATCACGTAAAAGGAAAATTGAAAGGGGGCTGAATTAGTCTAGAAAAAATGGAGGGAGAGGCTGTTGAGGTTTCTGTGTCTAAAAAGTCTATCAGAAGTGTTACTCGTGAGCACGATATTTTTTATGTAACATTACACATATTCTGTCAGAAGAAAATAAAAAATGAGAATCCTAAAGTGGGTTATAACCAACACTATAAAGTTTTCGATCAAGGGCAGTAAGAGGAACCATTTTTAGTGCAAAAAATGGTCCCACGTTCGTTGTACTACATGGGAATTAAGTTATGAATACCTTAATTGCCCTTGTGAATAATTATTTACTATTATTTACTCATCAACATTCATTATTATTTAAAACTCATTATTTGAGTGAAAAGTTCATTATTTACACTCTAGTCTATGTATTTAATTATTATTTAACAAGAAAATATACATTGCTAATAAATTTGAATTATTTTCTATCTATTTTTATGAATTTGTGTTGTGTTACAATTGACCCTTATATGTGTTACAATTGACCCTTCAAGTTGGGACGATTGTAACATTTTTCGATTTTCGATGTTTTATTTACTAAATTGCAATGCATGTCCACCGGACGGTTTTCATAACAAAATTGTAATTGGGATATATCAACCTATTTTCATACCAATTTTCATAACTCTAACATAAAAAATGGCTTAGTTTGAGATCAAATAAAAAATTTTGTTACAATCGTCCCCACCCTCCCCTATAGTCCCCATTCACTTTTATTCTAGTATTATTTCTTTAAATTATGTATGAAAACATATTCTTATCAAAATCGTAAACATTCTAATTAGTTTTTTCGACTTTTCATTTGTCAGAGTTTTGACCCCACTAAGGACGGTTGGCAAGAAAAGTTGCCAGTTAAAAAATCATAAAAATTATTTTTTGAAAAATCTGAAAATGGGCATTTATTACTACATTAGGTCCAAATGAACAAAATATGAAAGAAAAAGTTACTTATTTTCATTATTTTAAAGTCGTCCTTAATGGGTTAATCAATATGTGATGCAGTTTAAATTTAAAAGCAACATTCTATAAAATCCTTCATAAGCATTGATACAAAACAAAGCACGCATTTAAAATTTAAGCAGCAGCAAAAATTACATTTCATCCTAATGACTATTTGTGAGTATTAAAAAACACGAAAACATTCAAGAAATTTTGACAAAAAATGCTTTAATATCGAAAATTAATCTCACAATCCAAAAGTTAAAGAAAGTCGACCAATTAAAGTGGTTCTCAAAAAGTGAAAAATGAAATACTCTTCAAAAGATCTTAATGGATTTTGATCTCGCCGTTTGAATAAAAAAAGCACGTTTTGAAATTTCAAAGAAGAAGACATTTAAAAAAAGTTATATCTTATGAAACTGTGTTTCGATGTTTAAAATACCGTCGCTGAATAAAATTATGTTTTTTATTCAAATTGGAATGACTCATTACACAAGTCTTGAGTAGAAGAAAAAAATGTTTTAAAATTCAATGATTGAAATAACTTATTGAAAGCGTTCGATGCTTAAAAAATGAGGATGTTTGAAGAAATGTTTGCAACAAAATTTACTGAGTATTCAAAGAATAAATATATCTTGAAAGTTATGTGGATTATGTAACTACAGGCACAATTTGTATTAACTTTATATTAAACATAAAAATTTTAGAAAGAAAAGGTTACATAATTATATACATAATAGAGTTATTGTAATAACTTTAATATAAAAATGTTAATTTTATTGCTCAAGCGTTTTGGAAAGTTCATTAAACATTAATAAAATTTTAAACAAAAATGATAGGTAGGGTTAATAAACTCCTGAACTAATAAAAATACTAGAAGCTATGGAATTTTGGTATTGATAACCATAAACTACAAGACTTTTAAAACTTTTTTCAATTTGTACTTGTTTTAAAGATGAAATTGTATAATTACATAGAAATCAGGAAATTTTTATTATAATATCTCTGTTGGTTAAGTACACTTCCCTACAATAATTGACCGGACATCATCCAATTTGCATGAAACCCGTCTGCATCTCAATTTTTTTACATTCCAATGCTTGCACGTGACCTGGTGAGGTTCTTTCTTTAGTTCTGCGTGAAATTCTGATGATATTTCGAAAGGAAATAAACTTAGGGACTTGGAAAGAAGTGATGAAGCAAGTAGTCAATTTAGAGGCAAGTCTATTCGTTCAATTTTGGGAGAGTTATTAATGTTACACCCAATTTTTGGTGTTGTAGAATGATTACGGGAGTTTGGACACAAATTACACTTGTTGTTTTGTTTGTCCCTCAAAAATGACTTAATGGCATCAGCGTGCCCTAAAGTGTGAAAATCGTAAAAACCACAAAAAAACATTTCAAATTATCCAAAATGAGTTTAAACCGACTTCAAGGGTTAGGTCCGCTAATATACTTTGTGAAAAGAAATGCCCGTCTTTAATAAGGAAGTTGCATGTGTCAGATTTTAAAAAACAAACAAGTGTTCCGTATGGTTTTTTGTATGGTAAAATGAAATATCTAGTCAGTTTTTCAAAAAATGTACAGGTAATTAAATATTTTAATTTAAAAGTAGAGAAAAAAAACACGTGACTGAAAACGTTTATTGTTTAAACTATAAGATGACGTCAACAATAATACCATCAACTCCATTGCTTTACAACAATGTTTAGTATAAGATGACGTCACATCCAAACTCTTGGCGTTTTCGCGCGCTTTTAAAAAGGGGATTTTTGTTAATTTGTTTGACAATCAAAAAATTTCTCGATCGGCCTCAAATTTTGGGTAGTTGCTTATTTTTGCAAGAGGAATCTATTAAAAAAATAAAAAAAAATCATGCAACTTCCTCATTTCCATTGTTTTGTTGCTGAAAACAAACCAAGCATCACGTCATCCGAAAAAGAAGGCAGACTTGCTTGGCGTTTGCAACGTCGTAACTGGACTTAAAACAACTAAAAAGCCGTTTTACGAAGCATCGAGTTTCACTCAACACTTCTCCAGCCGATTGGGCAAGCTTAAGTTTAAAAATGAGAAAGGCAGGTCTTTTTCTCGAGTGGGTTGCACTAATCGTCAAATTCAGAGATGGTGTAATCTCGTCGTGGATCCCTTAACTTTTCTTATCGGTAAATTAAATAATGATGCCAGGATGAACATTTCGGACTATTAGATTTTTTCAAACTTCTGTCAATTTCATAAAATGGACAAATGTTACTTTCAGGAAGGCAATGCTTCCTGCCATGTTTGAGCCTCGGTCAAGCAAGGGGTCAATATATAGATGTGAAATTTTTTCTATGGCCCCTTCAGAGACTCAAAACAAACCATAAGAAACATTTTTGAGACAACATAACGCAACATTTAAGGAGTGGGAACCACGGTTAAAATCTACAACTGAGATAGCAATGTTCTCAAGGCAGAATGAAAACAAATTTTCAAAACTGAATATCAAAATATTGTTGAGAATATGCATAGAAAGGTCAATAATGATATTGCAGCACGTAGAAGTCAATCACTTTAAATTAAATCATTTATTTTTTCAGTTGAAGCAACACAAATTGGTGTCCGGTCAATTATTGTAGGGTAGTGTATTATTTAAGTATTTTTTCTAATTGTGAGATTAACTACTAAACCTATAAATGGCAAAGCCACTCTTAAAGAATCCTGAGCACGACATAGAAAATTGTTTTTATTTAAGACCCTGGTAAGAGGATTAATTAAAGAAAATACTTCTAATTCGCAAATATTCATAATTTAAGATGAATAAATTCGCAACATCATCACTACAATTTCACAAAGAACCAAAAATCCATAAAATACCCCAACAGAGAAATATCCAAACACTATAGCAAAGCAAAAGATTCTCCTCTATGTAACTCCCCATTTAATACCCAGGAAATAATAACAGCGCTGGCAGTACCTTTTTATCGTAAATGGCGTATTCCAAGACCCCCTCTATCTGCTTGGTGGCCTCTTGCAGTCTCTCAACGTTCAAGTGCTTCGGGTCTTCGGTCAGCATCCACAGCTCTCCAGTCAAGTCTTCCGCGTGCTTGAAGCCCTGGGTGGAGTAAGGAGAGGCCATTTAAATACTGCTGCTTGGGGGAATATGAGATCGTTTTCTATTCAGAGGGTCTAAAGGTTGTTGGGATGGTATAATGTGCTTTTGTTTTAAAGTTTGTGTGATTGTTGTTCTGGTTTCGTTGTGTTTGAGAAGTTTGGGTTGCTTTTAGAAGTGGTAATTTCACCAGAGTAAATTTTATATTTGTTAATATTTTTCTTTGACGCTTTCAGTCCTAGCCATTCTAAATTTTCCTTCAATGAAAAACCCAGGTGAAAGGATTAAACGGGTCTGTTAGATTAATGAATTAAAAATCAAGATAATTGTTTGTAACTTTTTGCACGAAGTCGATTTTAATCAGTCGGATAACAACTAACTTTCTTCAAACAACACTTAGCGTGCATCTAAAGTACTATGGTGGCATCGACGACGATACTTCGGGCAGTGGATACCTACCCCCTCTCTTTGTGTGTTTAGGTGAGGTCAATTAGCGAACAAAAGAGATCCCCTACTATGAAGGGGATGCCAGGGAAAACCCAACAAATTAAAGAGTTGGGTAGATATCCACTGCCCAAAGTATCTTCGTCGAGGCCTTCATAAAACTTTAGATGCACGATTAACATCTCCCAACTGTAGTCACCGCTAACCAGACCTTAGGTTAACGTGGAATTAATCCACTAATTTGTAGTTGATGAAGGAAAGCTAGTTTCAAGCCAATCAGAGTAGACAGATTAAGTTTGATCCCAGGTTAACCTGAGGTTAGGTTTGTGGTGAAGTGGCTGTTAAACTTGTGTCCTGCTCAATATGTCCTTGCAATAAAACGCACAAAAACAGTTAATCGACCATTCAAAGACTTTTATATGGCTTGGAGTTCTCGGAATTTTTACTATAGAGGAAATATATCAAAATCTTAAGGTGCTATTTTATAGGGTTATATTATTATTTTCAACTTTATTGTATTTAACTTTTTCAATGTTTTGTATTTAACTATTTTTAATGTTCTACAAACACCTTAAAAACCTTGCATAACTGAAATCTAAATTTTGAAAAGTTGGTAAGTTTAAGAAAAGATCTGCCAATCAATCTTTAAATAAACACCTTAACTATAGGTACAATATTTATCAAAGTAATTTTTTAACACTTTTGACAAGTAGTTTATCAAAAGCATATTAAAATATGAAATAAAATGTTGATTCTTTTATAATATCCTAACTTGATTCACTTTCCTAATTCAGTCTGTCCTATTCTAGACGAAATTATTCTACAAACAACCGTTAAAATTAATGTTTGATTAAAATGTCGAGTGTCTCAAACACGCGATGATTTAAAAGAAAACAACTTTTAGTGTACCCTTGAAATCTAATTTCAAGCACATACCGAAACTAAAATTTCATTTATAGTTTATCCATACAACAGAATTCCTATACTTGATTAAATAAAGTTTCAGCAGTGATTGCAATATTGTTTCTAGCTATTTTTTTCTGTTTCTATCCATCAACTAGAAGTAAAAGGTTATGAAAGTCTAACAAAATTGGGTTTTGATACGAACTGATGATTGGATTCAGTTGTGTAAAGATGTTATATAGATTCATCTTTCTTTATATAGCTGTCGGCAATGCGTATAGTAGAAATGAAACTTTATTTGAAGAGAGGATATAAATTCTTAGTTTGAGCAAACTTGCTTCTCTTTTTTTCTATTCACTAAAGTTATTAACGTTTTAATTATGTTTCGTTTTAGTTTTATTCTGGTTATTAAAATTTACTTACTTTTTAATTATTTTAACCCTCTCGCCACCCTGGGCCTCATATGAGGCTCCTACTTATGAGCTCAATTTTTGTGTGATGTAAACACACAAATTTATTTTCTTTTCATCAGTGACTTCACTGATTCATGTAGATCACATATGAGACTTCTACATGGTTTCTGAATTCGTTCCTAAATGGAAGCAAGATGATTTATGCCTCAATGTTTACATTTTAAGCTTTGATGCTTGTGAAGAGAAAATACTAGCTAGATACTAGTTTCTGTAGAAAATTTTTTATAGGTTGGTAGATATTTTCTTATTTCGTAACCTTCTAATATTAAGATCATGTCTTTTAATAAGCTTTATAAAATAAGTATTTTCTGTTAAAATGAAAAAAATATGGGTTCATATGAGGATCGTAAAAATAACTAGGAAGGAGTGCACACAAGAAAAAAAATTTCGAGACAAACTATAGGGGCATTTTGGATGTATGAGAAGAAGAAAAAAGTTTTTTCACTTTTTTGATGTTCTGGTGCCGAGAGGGTAAAGCTTTTGTTCAAATGATGCTCGGGTCATTCAATATCAATTTGGCATCACCATTTTGGGTTTTCATGACATTTTATACACATGTTCTATGGATATAGACTTGAAAGAATACCAATTTTCAAGAGGAAAATAAGATATTTTGGAATTATAAATGCGCATAGTAGTTAAAAAATACCAAAAAACAGGCCAACACGTTTTCTTTAAACTACCTCTATAGCGGCTCTTCTAGTTAGGTTATGCAGATGAAATGGGTGTCATTTTAAAGTATTTTAACTGTTCTTTTTAATGGTGTAAAACATGTTATAGTATTTAGAAAAGTAATATATTTTACAAAACTAAATATATTGATTCCAGGAATTGGTAATATTATGTGAAATCCCGTTATAATGAATACCGATACAACGAAAAGTTCTGAAAGCCCCCAACCGTTCTTATTTGATTTATCGAAATACCGTTACAACGAAATTTCCGTTTTAACGAAGAAATTTTACGGTTCCGTGAAGTTCATTATAACGAAATTTTACTGTAGTAAATAATCTGGTAAAATATTATAGGCTGGTAAAAAAGGAATCAGTGTCAAAACGTATGGAAGGTAATAAAATAAAATTACTAAGAAAACTTAAAATTATGAGTGTGCAAACTCTGAATTTAGTGGTGAAAAATAAACGTTTTGAATTAAATAAAAAATCCAAGAAATATGGGGTTCCTAGGGAGAGGAAGAATACTAATTTGATCTCAAAGTTACCCAAACTCCTCAAATGACATTAAAAATGACGCAGTAAACCTCCCCCTTTGGTTGTTTTCTCAGTGTACCATTTCAATAAATTCCCGAAAATCAACACTTAAAGAGAGAACTAATGAAAAATGATCGGTAAGAACTCCCCTAGAACAAACTCCGGGCGTTTATAGGCCCATAAACTACACTTTAAATTTTTGAAAGTGGCGCTTACCTGCATTAATTATCCGTTATCCAGCAAAGAAAATCAATTGCATATTTCACCCCATTAGTAAAGGGCTCATAAAACGGTGCACTCGAGTTTACTGCTCATAAAAGCTGTCCATAAATTCTGTCCCATTAAAAGGCGTTTGCAAACAAGCTGCAACAGCTCTTCGATTGGTACTAAACGCCTTAAGGCTTAAGGACAGGTCAGCTGGGTTGATGTAGATTACTTAACCTTTGCTTCATGCCACGGAAAGGCCACCATAATTTTCTCGTTGGCCGTTTAATCATATGTTCATGGTATGCATCTCAAGACGATGAATAGCTTTGTGAGCTAGTTGTAACTGGGTGATAGAGTTTGCTATTTGAGTTTATAATATTACCTTGAGGGTAATTTAACTTGTAAGTACTCTATAGGGTTCTAGTACTTTATCCCGAAAGTATTTTAAGGCAGTGTGGGAGAGGACTAAATAAAAGACACCGTTTAGTTATACCAAGCATATTTAACTTGTTACTACACTATTGCGGGGATAACGCCATAATCGTGGGTTCTGCCACACTTTGATAGACCGAATTTTTAATAAATTTTTGAAGAAATGTAATAAAGATAAACCCAAACAGGAATTATCAAACTTGATAGTTTTACCCTTTTTTCCTAAAATTACTATTAAAATTTCGCATATTCTGGAAAAATTTGGTTTTTCTGTAGTTTTATCCCCAATTAATAAAATTTCTTTTTCAAATCTTAAGGACCCTATTGATACGTGTAATAAATGGGGAATTTACAGGATTTTTTGTAGTTGTGGTTTGTCCTATATTGGACAAACAAGACGTGCACTGAAATTTAGGCTAAAAGAGCATTCAAATTACATTAAAAAACAAGAATTTTATAAATCGTCTATAGCCAAACATGTTTGGGATAATGATCATTGTTTTGATTTTTCGTCCGCTAGTATCATAAAAACTTGTAATTCAACCCTTGACCTTGATTTTTTCGAAGGTTATTTAATCAATAAATATGCATCTGTCTTAGTTAATGACCTAACCAGTACACCCTTTCTTTCTCCGATTTGGAGCGAATAATTGTTTTTGATGTTGCATTTTGGTGATTTTCTTGTATTTTTGTCATTGGATCTTTTGTATACATTTTTCTCCTTTGCATTTTGGCAACGCTTGTTTTGTTGCGGGGTATAAAAGCTGATTTTTCTTGTAATGTCAACTACCACTGACGAAGGGGATCCAAAGAATCCCCGAAACGCCGTATGGCTTTTAATAAATTCATGTGCAATTTTTTTTCGTTGTTTTATTTAATTTACACTATTGCATTCAGCTATACTCTATACCGGGAGTCTGCTGTGTTAAATGTGTATGAGTGGTAGAGCAAAGTAAACGATTACTAACGAAATACTTAGTATATTTTATAAGAGAAAAACTATTTTAAGGTATACAGATAGTGGAAGAAGACAAAGTGATAAATTTCATTCATAAATTTCGTTGAATTTATAACAGAATTTATTGAATTTATACACTATTCATTTGTGTTAAATGTGTATGAGTGGGAGAGCAAAGTAAACGATTACTAACGAAATACTTAGTATATTTGATAAGAGAAAAACTATTTTAAGGTATACAGAGAGTGGAAGTGGGCGAAGAGATAAATTTCATTTATAAATTTCGTTGAATTTATTACAGTGCCCGGTCATTATTAATAATGCCCAATTAATCACTTTACCCGTAACATATACACACACAAGAAAAAAATCTATGTATGAAATTAAGTAACGTTAAGATTGAATATTTACTATGTATCATACTTAACCCTTTCAGTACTAAAATTTTTCTGAAGAAATATGAGAATAATAAACCCAAAAACATTATCGGGGCTAACGAGCAATTGCAGTGAATTGTTGAAGAATACCAGAGTAGTATGGTTTGAATCTTTAAAAAGTACATTTTCATAATATAGCATCATTTGAAGATTCTCATTGGGATTACCATTAATTATTTTTATTTTTGTTTGTTTTGTACTGATCCCTAAGTGTGTTTAAATTTTATTTGTACGGATTTAGTTCAAAAATAAACTCATGCGTAATATCACTTCAATCTTAATCACAGATAGAATCACCACAATTTCCAACACCTGCCGATTCCCTATCCCATCATTAAGTCATTCCCAAACCCCTTTCGACCCCTTCAATCTTCCAGCGGGAATTCAATTGGAGCGAACGTCACCTTTTCCAAAGCCAATCGATCAAATGCTCCAAATAAATTCCACGGAGCAGAGAAAGAATGTCGCCAGAAATTAGAGGGGAAAAGAAGCCGAGAGGTGAGCGACACGTCGCGGAGTGGTCTTTTCCGACGACTACGCTTTATTAATGAGAGAGGGGAGGGAGACAATATAAATGGTTTCGTTGCAGACGATCTGTAGAGGGTTTTGCTTCGTTCTGGTGGAGGATTGAAAGTTAATTGTTTTGTGGAAGATTGAAATTCGATTGAGAAGTTTCAATTATTGGAGAGTTATGGGTGTTCAACAGGGTTAAAGGTATTATAGGATCTTTAGAGAGATGTGAGACAGTGTTATTTATTACTCTCATTTCGGTTTGTTAAGCCATTTAAAAGTTTAAATTTAACGTCTTTGTAGGTGCTATATTACAACCAGGTGTCACTCTTCCTGTATAATAAACGACGGTATTGTATAAATGGTAAGTAGTAAAATAAGCGGTTAAATTTTAAAGAGGGGTTGGGAGTCCTCCCCCAGATATTTTTTGGATTTTTTACCCTTGAATCTCATCAAGCCTTTGGTTTACACCTTAAAAGAACCGTTTCTTTTAAGTTACTATACCAATTTCTCGTATCGAAGTTTATAAAGGGGGGGGGGGTTAACCCCCTTACCCCCCTTGGTAAGTGAACTGTTTATTTATTATTTCACTTTGGTGACTAGTGAACTGTTTATTCGTTATTACACCTATAGAGTGTTTTCAGGTGACGTCACGACCGTTTATTTTCTTCCTTCTTGTAGGTAAAACATTATGTTGCTAAGGCCGTTGCTAGGTGCGGCGGTATCTGTTGCTGTCATGTGATTGAAAATGCTCCAATAGAAGCATTCCATGCCTAGTAGTTATTTTCTTTTAACTGTTAACTGCTGTCAAACAATCTGTTGCTAAGGTCGATGCTATGTCCGAGTCATGTGATTGAAAATGCTCTATAGAGAAGAAATAGATGTATTCTCCATATCTCTCCCATATCTCCTCTATGGTTGTATACCACAGGACTAGTGAACTGTGTGATTAGTGCCGTTATTTATTTTATTCGTTTTATTTTAGTAGTTTCTTCTGGAAATAATAGTTTTTTATGTTTGGATGGTTCCAGCATTATTAGATTAGATTAGAGCATTCTAGTGCGTAGAATTTTATGCTTTAGTATTGCTTCTGCTATCTGTAATAAGTAATTTTAATAATGAAATCTTGTTAATTAACGTGACAGTTTTTTTGCCTAGAATGAAGAATGGTTCTCACCTCTTCCCTGCAGTTCCCGAGGTCCATCCTGCCCCAGGCGACGGAGCCGTTGGAGAGCAGGTAGCAGCGGCGCTTGGCGTAGCCCGTGGCCGACTCCCGCTCGGCGAAGGTGGAGCCAAAGGGACACTCGATGAGCTGGGCACGCCCGTGCGACGTCGAGTTCCAACGGAACACCCCTTTGCCGCTGTGGATGGTCTGCGGGGGGCAGTGCTCTGCGAAAGGAAGAAAAGCGGAGTTATGTTCTGTTCATTTATAATAGGTGCTTGAGACGTAATGTATTAGAAGTAGTTACTATGGTAATTATCATCAAACATTTTCTACTGCAATGACAAGGCAGCCTAAACCACAGAGTACAAGAACAGATAGTCCGTGGCCATAGGCGTTAATGGAACTCGAAAAGTTGGATGGATGTGGGGATCTTTTAGCGCTGGGATAGCAACTACGTTACGAAAGGTGGGGAAAAAGCCTGATTAGGCGAGAAAAACTTTTTTTCCTTCTCCTTCGAAAAGAGCGGCCAATCACAGGTTTGATCTCTCTGTCAATCATTTAGTTCCTCGTGGCGCCCTCACATCCATCCAACTTTTGAAAATATCGTGTTGGACCATCTGTTAGGATTTTTCTCTGTGGCCTAAACAGAAGTAGTTAAAATGCTATAAAGAAATCGGTCGCTAAAGTTGCGTGGAGAGCGTTATTAAACATTATTGAGCGTTTTTGATCCTGTTTCAGGTGCATATACTAAATGAACAGACTACAGTGGGAAACGACCTTTAGAAGGATAACTAGTACATCAATTACAACACTTTCTTATGCTTGATAATGTGCTTACGGGGCTGAACCAGATACTCTATAGGGGAGGATTCTGTGTCCTGGTGCAGAACCCTTACTTACCTTACTCTCAAACTTTGTGATTGCCCTCCTGTTTCATCTAATTTCTCTCTGGAAGATGTTGTAATTACCTTTGGAAGATGTTGTATTATATAGCTTTCAGGAAACAATCTAATTGTTTAAATTCTAAGTAATCTAATTCCCACGTTTAGATACACTGGTTTAGGGGGTCTCAGTAATATTTTTACTTCATCTGTGGGGGCTCGGTCAATATAAGGACCCTCCAGTCAAAGTTTATAATTTCTAAAGAACTACTTGTAATTAAGTCATTCTCGAATAAAATTTGTCAGAAAATTTTAATTTACAAATTTATAAACGTTTGTATCTTAATTTTCTTATTGTTGTTGTTGTTGTCGTGTGCCACTTGGTACTACCCATCAAGCTCCACAAGGATTCAAGGCAAAGGGGGTGCGGCTCCTGAGAAAGTGAGGCCCATAAATGGCAGGAGTCCGACTTCTGCCTCATGGATGATAGATGCTGCCACTATCTATCGCCACCTCCACAATTTTGCCATGTATCTGAAGGGGAGGGAAATAGTCTCCAGACACCTGGACCCATGGTAACTTTCTTATTTAAATCATTGAACCCATTACTGAAAATATCTTTGAATTGTTTTTAAAGAATTGTTCTTGAAAGCTATGGGCAGCTTACCTATTAGGTGGCACCTTTTACCCCTATACCCGGGGGCGCATCTACAGTGGAAGGCGTTGATTCCATCCCGACAGGTGGCGCCGTGTTTGCAAGGCGAAGATGCGCACTCGTCTATGTCGATCTCACACTGCTTGCCTGCAGAAAAAGATTTATCAATGATTAATAACATAAAAATGTCGTAGAAGAGCTAACTTGGGTTAAGAAACCAAACACAAACATATACAAGGAAATTTCCTCAGAAGTAATATTGAACTACCCTCGAAATACTGCTGACAGACTTTTATTTTAGTAAAACAGAAAAAAAAACTCCCCATGTACTACATTGTATAACATGGGGCTTACTTAACCTTCCTACCCTCTTGAAAAAATAGTCACATATTCCCCTCGTGGGGTCTCTGAGGACCCCATGCGTAAAACATGCCTATGACTCTAATAAAGGTTAAAAATTCCTTAAATGGAGAAGAATTGTCATTTTTTATTTCTAGAAAGATGCTTCAGAATAATTTATCCAATTTTTTTGGTATTTTTCTCATTTTTTTCGTCTTATTACGGCTTAATTGGGTTTCTTTTGATACACGTTTTTTATAACATCTGGACCCTCAAACAAGAATTAAATTACAGAAATGAACTACATTGAAGTTGTTTTACTTAAAATATTTATAATCACACTGTTTAAAGCATACTAGTTGATATACCCGGTCTTGCACGGGTAGAATTTAGTAGTTTATTTTAAACGATTTATGAAGCTGCATATATTCTCTATTCTGCATTATCAGCTACCTGTCACCCCAGATTAATTTATTTAGTATTATGAAACATGTAAAGTTTGGATTCTTCTTTTTAAAATTGAAATAATACAAAAAAAATGATCGGTTCAGATTTCTTAGTGAAATCAGTATCTCGCTTGCTTATGTAAGTTTTAACATAAAATTGGTTTTTTTCTTGATAATTCTTCGAAATCACATTCTGGACTTCCGTAAACACTCATAAATATTTGAAAGCATTCTTATTTTTCAAAGAAGACTGAATATAAAAACCTATTTACAATCAACCATGAATTTATATTGTTTTGGTAAAGAATGTGTTCAACAGGAAGTAATGGCGACAGTTGTCTGAGTTTTTTTTGCTGCAACTGTTAGATACTCAAAAGATTTCTATAAATAGCATATTTTTCTTAGAATGTGAATAAAAAATTTAAGAAATAGCGAGTGATTCAATGTATTTAGCCGCAATCTTCTTTTTGTAAAAAAAATGACAATTTCTACGAAAATATCTTTCTAATATTTCTCCAAACGTTCTAAACAAACATGCAAACCTTTTTTTATCTATAATACAACAAAAAATAAAATACTAAACTTTATTTGATACTGTTTTACCGCCATTCATGGCTGGGGTCTCAGAAGACCCCAGAGGGGGAATATGTGACTATTTCTCCCAAGACACTTAAAAATGGAATAATAACTCCAAAATTTTTACCCATTGTAAAACTTTGCGTAATTAAGGAATAGTAGCATCGGAAATTGTCAAAACAAAAATGCATGGGAGATATCAAGCGTCAAAGTGCGTCTGGGGTCGAAAAAGACCCCAAAGGGGTAGGAAGGATAAGTAAGTAACTGATAATAAGAGAATATTTGGAACTTTCCCTGAATAGGAATCCCCATAACTATACTCCGTTCATTTTGAACTGGCACCCGAAAATATTTCGCAGCTACGAAGAAGGCTTACTATTGGCCGCGCGAAGAGAGTAGCCATGGTTACGCTTCTAGCGGGGAGAAAGCACTATTCTTCAGGCGCCCGTTCAAAATGAATAGAGTATAGCAGATTAATCACTTATTTCATCTTTCATACTTTACCTAGATATTCCGCCATATTATGAAACTTTCCCTAGAATCCATTGGCAATCACGGGCACTTTAGGATTGAAAGGGTTAAACCAAATAGTGACTCAGTGACTTTGATACCTAAATCAATTTAAAACTAACGCCAAAGTAATCGTATATCCGTCTAAAATACCCCGCAATCAATCTAATTCTCGAGGAAAACACCTTCAAAACCCTACACCCCTCCTCATCAATATTTACACACCACCACCACCCACACAGGAGGGGAGACCTCCCCAAACCCCATCATATCCAATTAAATCCTCCAAACGATTGATGCAAAGCGACTAATCGAATGAACCCATTCAATTAACTGGAAAACACAAGGAAGCGACACCTTACGGATTAAAAATGAAGCGGGACACTCGTCTTAACAAAGACGTGGAATTAGAATGGATATCTTCATGAAGGAAGTTAGGTTGATCTTCATGAGGGAAGTGTAGCGGAAAAGAACCAACGAGGGGGAGGGGAAGTTTGTCTTGGTGGTGGTGTCTAGACGGAGACAAGACCGTTAGTTGAAGAAACGGGAAAAACCGTTCTCTGCCTCTGTGGGTGGGTTATTAAGTTGTGTGATTTATTTCCGTGGTTTTTATTGCAATATTGGTTATTGGTAGTTTTTTCGTTGTTGTGTGTGGGTTTAGGATGAGACTAGGGATTAGTAAGTCGATTCCCACTGAGGGAAGATATATCTTTTATTGAAGAATGTGAAGATAGCTTTGTGATGAAACTTGTAGTAGTTTTCAGAACTTATAATTAACAAACTTAAGGTTGCGCAAGTTATATAAGCTCCCTGATATTGGTTAGGAATGTCAATGTTAATTTAAACAAGTATCGAAATACGTGAGGCAGCTCAAGTTCGATTTTCAAACCTTTTGTGAAAAAGAAAAAAATGAAACTAAAGGTGGATTTACTGTCAGGTTTAAGGGATTAACTAATGCATTCTAAGGAATTATATCATGCTCAAATTAAAGAATCCGGGATTGCAGCTGGTCTCAAAAAGTTATTGCAAGATATCTCCAACTAAATCACGTAAAGAATTCTATCATTAAAAACAATACTTTTTAACTTTACAATTATTGAGGTTATATTTTGAACTTAACTGTTCCAAAGCAAACAAAACATAGGTATAATACTAGGTTAAGATGATTAAAATGTGATTAAAACTGTACTGGATATGATGAATCGGTAGTGTTAATTCTGTGGCAAACTATTTATTAATTAAAGAATTCCATTCATGTGTATTTCGTCAATTTGAAAGGTAAATTTTGAAATGACCCAGTAGACTATGTATAAAAGACACTGGCAACCTGGAAATATAGTACATCGTTAAATGCAATCAATAGTTGAAAATGAAACATGTTTTAAAACAGACTGTAATGTAGCTCAGGTTAATTACAAAAGGACAGAGTTGACTATAGAATATATGTATGTGGATCAGAAATAAATTGCGTTGGGAGATAATGTAAGTAAAATAACTATTTAAATCTGGAAGTATGGAATTGCCCAAGTGCACCTCTTTTAATAATTTGGGAAACATGATGCGGCTTAACTTGATGCATGACGATACAGATGAACCCAAAATTTTAATGACGGCAAACATACCCAATTTTTCGGACAATCCAGCATGTATTGCCAAACTACAAAATTTTAAACGCTAATCACAACATCCAATCGAAACATACCGGGTCACTTCACAATATCCATTATAAAACATGCATGGACATCGTCAATACGACCGTTCCGGCACGGCGGTCCCACAATAACAGCACTACAACAAAGGGTCTGAATCATAAATGTTCCCAAACAGAGTCGGACGTCAAAATTAAATTTGCATATGCCCAGATCCTCCATTAAAATGCATGGTTTGAAGTACACTAACGAGCGAAGTTTCAGGACCGTGTGTTACTTGGGCAAAACGGTTTTGGCCACTGACCAAATTTATGTGTACTACAACGGAGATATAAGGGGCAGTATGTATTGCTCTTTATCTTTGACTGACTGCGATGTTTACGATTGACTCGGTCCCATGATGTTTCCACTCAAACGGTTGCGAACTCTTCTTGCGAAATCATCAGAAAAATTGTTTAGGTTTGGTTGGAGATAAATGGTAGGAATGAGCGGTTTAAAATAGGTCTTTTGGCAGTGATTTCCAGCGAAAGAACAAAGCAAATGAGTCCGATTCAAATTTTTGAGATTTGCTATTATCTGTGCGATCATTAGTTTGGAAGCAAAACCGCTTCAGAGATAATGCTAAGCAGAGATACTTATTATAGTCGGTATTATTTAGGATTGTTCAAGGTCTAAGAGCTGGCCCAATAGGAGAATTTTTTAATGTAATGAAATATCTTTTGAGTCACTTAAAAGGATATGATTCTTGAGTTAGAAGATTGTGTTCTGTATTCTTACTGTTCAAAGGGTAGTAAAGTGCTCCAAGTTTTTGGAAAACAAAATAGATTTATGGGATGTTGTATTTTTTGTTGTATTCTTTTACCACTTGGAATATCCAAAATCCAAGGCCTTGGATGATAGATTCTGTCTCATGGTCAAAAGTGCACCCTGACCCATCGTAAGACTTTTGGATCAACAGATTTAATGAGCACGTATACTCCGCATATACTCAATGGTCTTTAGCGGATGTTGGGAATCAAACCAGGGACCCTTTGATCCCGAAACCAATTCCTTAAGGGGACCAAGACGTTCTCAGCCATGCAAAATATGCTAATTTTACAATATTTCGAGACCCAAAATTATATAGTAAAAGTTACTCAATTACTATAAAAATTGGTTGTGTTAACTAACAGTCTTTTGTCATCCTAAAATGACAAAAATTAATTATATATTATATATTTTTTTAAAATAGGAAGTCGAAAAAGTTTATTATCCTACGAGTCTTCCGATGGATGGGGTTAGAAAGAGGTTAGCCTGTAGAAAATTCTATGTTGTTTTTTTACCAAAACAAATAGTTTTCCATGTAGAGAAATGTATATTCAATTTAATGAACTAATTTTTAAAACAATTTAATGATTTTTTTAAAAATGTTGAACTTAAAATTTAAAACGCAGCAACTGTATAAAATGATATTCACTGAATGCACTGATATAAAATGAATATTTGTACCAAGTTTCATGTAATTTCATTGATTAAAAATTTGTACAAGCTAACCTAAAGTTAAAAAAACAGGTTTTGAGAAAAATGCAAAATAACTAAAAATGGAACATTAGTGGTGGTGTTTATTTACATCTTGTACCCCCTTTTTCTGGGGGATATCAGTCCTAAAGGTATACGTATTACACATTTTTGGAATCGTCATGAAACCTACTATTTTATCAAATAAAAATTAAAAAATTGAATTTTTGAAGGTTTTGGACGTCTTGGTCCCCTTAACTACTTAACCACAAGGGTACCCACGGCACTAGATTTTTGTTCCTGAATAAAGTTCACACACACCTGATTCTTGAACTAATAACTTAACTAAATCAAAATTTAACTAATCAATAAATCGCCATTTTCTATTGTCATCACTTTTTAAATTTAAGTACTATTAATTTAATAAACTTAATTTTTAGGGGCCTTTCAAATATTAAAGCACCTAAAGGGGAGAGGGGGTTTGCTCTTTGCTTATTTTTCCAGAAATGGGGGAAGGGGTTATAAACACACTAGATCTTCGTAAATATCTTGTTTCTTTCATAAATAATTTCAAAATTCAACCAAATATAAATTTTGGAAAAAATTGAACAAAGAGGCAGTTTTTATACCTAATTATAAGGGAGGTTGCAGTTTGCTTATATTTGCTGATAATATGGGAAAGGGGTCAAAAAGAACAAAAAACATGCTAACGTAATATTTGAACTGCCCCTTAGATCCTTCTATTATAAAAGCACAAACCTCAACAATTTACAGAATTTATTTTTTAAGTAAATATATGTTTTACTTCCAGATCACAACCGGGAATTGAGTATTTACATATTTCCATTCATTAACGCGCATATAAAATAATTCTTTGATTACAGAGACTTCATAAAGCGCAATACGTTTCCCAATGTCATACATATTGTAATTTCGTATTACCATTCACCAGGACAAATAGTCTTTTGTAAGAATCAGAGCACTTGAACAAATCCCTTCCTCTCAACAATAGGAAACAATCAAGTCGCATTTGCGCTGCCAAAAGAACAACGGCGATGCATATATTGAATATTTGAGGTTGTTTCCTCCTTGGAGCTATGGAACAATTAAGGGCAAGATGCTTAGACGATGTAATGAACAAAACACGTTGTTTAATTCCACTTCGAATAGTTAAGGGTATGTACAGAGTTAGGGGATTAAAGATATTTTGGATGTTGCACCAAATCATGGACGCAGGAGCATCGTTGTTGTTATTTTCGAAATTAGTTTTTAAGGAGGATTTATCTAAACTAAACCTAAAGGGAAATAATCTCTGATATGCATATTTGTTAGATTTATGAACAAATATGGGAATAACAATTATTCTGCTAAATTGAAAAATGTATTTATCTGTTAAATCCCCTATATCAAAAATAAAACAGAGTGAGGAATACATATACCATTTATTAGATTTAGAGATTTATTGATATAAATGATTTCTTCGCAATCAAATTTTAACATCTTAAAATAAGATTTGCTGTAATTCTGTCAAATCTCAGGGTTAGCTTCATTAAGAAATCAACAACAAATATTTTTTTAAAAATGCGATAAACACACCAAAACCCTCAAATTTTATTTAGTTTAAAGTTTAATCATCCAAGAATTGGGATTCTAATATTTTTAAAATGAAGAAGAGTATTATATTCCTTTCGAAAGAATTAAATGTGTTGCTAATATTTTTAGAGAAAGGTTTTCAGATCCAAAGCAACAACTACAGTGTCATTTAGAACCAGTTTTAAAAATTTTCACGTATTGTCACATTGACCGTTCAGCGGTCGTCTAATTCAGCGGCATAGCTATGGAACAATCGATAGACTTTTATAACGTGGATTCAGCGGCACGGTCGACAGTACAATAAATAAGAACCAATGTATTTTTAATAGTTTTGCATATTTGTTAATGGGATCCTGTCATTTTCTAAATACTACACTCTTAAAACGATTGTATCAAAACTGAGTAAAAAAGTACTCAAAAAGGGGCTCCGATCCAAAAATACTCAAATTTGAATACGTGAATATACTCATTTCTGAAAATGTGCATACTCAAAAATGAAACATCTTAAGCTTGAACTCAAAAAGGAGCTCATAATGTTTCATTTTTGAGTACTCACATTTTCAGAATGAGTATATTCATGTATTCAAATTTGAGTATTTTTGGATCGGAGCCTTTTTGAGTACTTTTTTACTCAGTTTTGATACAATCTTTTTAAGAGTGTATTTTGTTCCTAAATATGAGTGAAATTTAAAACCTATAGCTGTTACCTATAGCTATTGCTTAAGTTTATCCCATTATACACTCGGTTCTTATTACAAAACCTAAAAAAGTTCAAAAGGTAAAGAAAACTTTTAACATATGCAACCATTGGATAAGGTGCAAGGGTGCAACATCCAATGGTTGCATACAAGGTAAATTTTCTGTTTTGGGGACCTCAGTAAACACTAAACCACCCCAATTTAAACCCCTTTTCCCGTACTAAAGAAGTTATCCAACGGTTGCATATGTTTAAAGTGTCCTTTACCTTTTGAACTTCTTTTAGGTTTTATGGTATTTTGGTTTTTGAGCGAAGCAGCTATAAGCGCTAGCTCAGAGCTGAATTAATTATATTCTCATTTTTAAATAGGTTTTTCCTTTCGCTGCACTTATTCATCGACCTTAGAACATAGATAAACGGAGCATGCACGCGCATCTTCATAGCGGTGAGCCGGTGCTTGCGTTGAAACATCTCCCGCTCGAAGTCACGTGTAATGTGGGCTCTGGGGACGGGATGCTTGATGCGTTTACACGCTTCCCACCACGCTAGCAGCCTGCGCGTTGTACCCGTCGTCGGTTCGATTCCGGCCAGCTGGCTTGATCACGTGATCGGGGTCAGGTGTTTCCAATCTCAATACCTCCAAGGTCACGTGTAATGTGAAAAACGGCGGAACATGTTTCAACACAGGCCACGCCCACTTGCTCTGTCTATCAGTACTCCTAGAGAGCCTGTATGCGAGAGAGAGACGACAACTCGCTTAAAAGCGTCTCTGCGCATCCTTGCGCGCAATTAAAACTGTCCAAATCTCCAATTCTGTCCAAACTGTATCAAGCCGCTGATCTCGCTCCCATGCTAATTGAATGGAGGGAAACCTGCGGTGAACAGAAAACGCTGTTGACCAATCAGCGAGCTATACCGGGTTGTCGCCTCTCTCGTATACAGGCTCTCTAAGTATTCGAAGGTCTATGTACTAGGGTGGGCCGAAAAAAACTTTTTATTTTATTTTGAAACGCTATACCGCGGAAAACTTGCCTCTGGGGTAGAGAAGTAAAATGCAACAAAAATTTTTAAAATCGGTTAAAAATTGCAATAGCGCATTGCACCTAAAGTTTGAAAAAAATAGGCTATTTTCATTACTTTTCAAAAAATCAAATTAAATCAAATAACTTTTATAAAAAGTATCTAAAGGCATATAATAGAATAAAAATGTGGAGAAAACATATTTAATTGAAAAAAGGTGGTATTTTACAATTAATTGGTAGTATAGTAACATCTAAAAATACACGTTTTTACCAGAAATCCACATATTCCGTATGAAACAACAAAAATTATGAAAAACAATTTTTCATAACAATAATACCTTTTTAGCTATCACTCAGTGACCCCCTTAACAGTTAAAACATTTTTTACAGTTCGCTTCGCGATCGGAGCTCGCTCGTTGCACAACAAACCGCATCACTATCTCTCGCCGAAATAAAAACTTATTTTATATTTTGAAACGCTATACCACAGAAAACTTGCCTCTTGAGTAGAGAAGTAAAATGCAACACAAAAATTTTTAAAATCTGTTAAAAATTGCCTTTGTACATTGGTCCTATAATTTGAAAAAATATGCTATTTTCATAACTCTTAAAAAATCAAATTAAATCAAGTAACTTCTATAAAAAGTATCTAAAGGCATAAATTAGAAGAAAAATGTATTTAATGGAAAGAAAGATCTTACTTTACAATATAAGATTGCACTATAAGGTTACACTTGGCATTTCGCCTTTTTTTCTTCAAAAATCGCATTTTTCGATTGAATTAAAAAGTTATTATTCCTGATGGTGCATAGTATGATTTGTAATAAAATGTAGTCCTTTACTGGTTATTAACTTCTTTTGGTATTTTGAAAGAAGACTTGATTGAAAAATTTGGCATTCAAGATCTTGAAAGATTAATAGTTCTTATAACCCATCTCCTGGCATTCATACCGATGACTTTTCGTGATGCCCTCTGTGTTACTAATTTTACACAACGTTCGACTGTTTGTGTGTGACATGGGAATCTGTAAAAGTTCCATAGTTATTATCATAGACTATATCTCTTGATCGGTGAATCTTCGTAGTATAGGTGTATAGGTGGGGAGAAAGAGAAGCAGTATTCCAGCTAATCTATATATTGTCTACGTATGTTCTATATATGGTCAATATGGTCTGAAGCTTGGAAATAAGGTTTGGGGGGATGGAAACTCCTAACTGACTTTCTTTTAGAAGCTGAGTTTCTAGCCTTAATTGTTCTTCTAAACCAAACTCCCTCATATATGATCCCTTTTATCTATGATCATGCCCAAAAGCAAGTTTTCAGAATGAGCAAAAAATGGCATTTTGTTTAATCATTGGATCAATGATTTCTAATAACTTTTCTGGCAAAAATCTAGATGTTTCTATCACTTTAAACACGTGTCCAGGTCAAATTTAGAACCATTTACTTTTATAAATAAAGAATCATACAGACAAATTAATTTGATTTAATTTAATTTTAATATAAAAGAAACTAAAATCTTCTGTTCATCTGTTGGATTATCAGTGCTAAAATACAGTTTATGTTATAGTACTGATAAATAATCCAACAGAGGAACATAAGATTCTTTCAAACTACCAAAAGAAGGTAATAACCAGTAAAGGACTACATTTTGTTACAAATCAAACTATGCACCATCAGGAAAAATAAATTTTTTATTCAAACGAAAAATGTAATTTTTGAAGAAAAAAAAGGCGAAATGCCAAGTGTAACCTTATAGTGCAACCTTATATTGTAAAATACCATCTTTCTTTCCATTAAATACATTTTTCTTAACATTTTTCTTCTAATTTATGCCTTTAGGTACTTTTTATAGAAGTTACTTGATTTAATTTGATTTTTAAGAGTTATGAAAATAGCATATTTTTTCAAATTTTAGCACCAATGTACAAAGGCAATTTTTAACAGATTTTAAAAATTTTTGTGTTGCATTTTACTTCTCTACTCAAGAGGCAAGTTTTCCGTGGTATAGCGTTTCAAAATATAAAATAAGTTTTTATTTCGGCGAGAGATAGTGATGCGGTTTGTTGTGCAACGAGCGAGCTCCGATTGCGAAGCGAACTGTAAAAAATGTTTTAATTGTTAAGGGGGTCACTGAGGGATAGCTAAAAAGGTAGTGTTGTAATGAAAAATTGTTTTTCATAATTTTTGTTGTTTCATACGGAATATGTGGATTTCTGGTAAAAACGTGTATTTTTAGATGTTATTATACTACCAATTAATTGTAAAATACCACCTTTTTTCAATTAAATATGTTTTCTCCACATTTTTATTCTATTATATGCCTTTAGATACTTTTTATAAAAGTTATTTGATTTAATTTGATTTTTTTGAAAAGTAATGAAAATAGCCTATTTTTTTCAAACTTTAGGTGCAATGCGCTATTGCAATTTTTAACCGATTTTAAAAATTTTTGTTGCATTTTACTTCTCTACCCCAGAGGCAAGTTTTCCGCGGTATAGCGTTTCAAAATAAAATAAAAAGTTTTTTTCGGCCCACCCTACTATGTACTTATTACTTATTTTACTCACCTGCGAACCCCGCTACACACTTGCACACATACTCCGTCTGCGACGCGTTTTGGCACTTCCCTCCGTTCTGGCACGGATCGAGCGAGCACGGATCGAAGGCCTGGCACGTCTTCCCATAGTACCCTTTAGTGCAGTAGCACTGGTACTTGTGACTGGCCGTACTCTCGCAACGTCCGCCGTGCAGGCAAGGCGAAGGCCGGAGAGCGCAGGGGTTGAAGTCGCTGCAGTTCTGACCGGAGAAGCCGGACAGGCAGTCGCAGCGGTACTTGTTGCTGGATACGTTCCTGCACACACCGAAGTTGTCGCAGGGGTTGAGGGAGCAAGGGTCGAACTTGTCGCACACTTCGCCGTAGTAGCCGTGCACGCAGTCGCAGTGGTAACCAGGTTCTTCGTTCAGGACGTGGCACTCGCCGTGCTGGCAGATATTCATCTGGCAGTCTGGAAGAGGAAGTTGCATTAGCTATGTTGCAATTGATATTCAATATGATATTAACATACACAGATAGAAGTGTAAGGTTTTATAAACCTTGTTGTAACCTTACGTCATAACCCATTTAAGATTTTTGTTAGGTTGTCATTGACAACCTGAAAACTTGCGACAAGGTAAAAATAATCAGAGCTAAATTACTAAAAGGTTAGTGGTAACTTTACTGGAAAACTAAACCCCAAAACAATTTATAATACCATGATATTAACAGACCCCGATAGAAACGTAAGGTTTTATGAACCATGTTGTAACCTTACAGCGTAACAAATTTATGGTTTTGTAAGATAGTCATTCTCAACCTTCGAATTTGTGACAAGATGAATACAACCTGAGCTAGTTGACGCCTATATAAGGTTAGCAGTTACTTTACCCAAAAACCTCAAAACAAAGTTAGTAACAGAGGTGACGGTTTTTTAAGAGTTTACTTTACTGTCATTTTGAACTGGCCCTACTATAGTAACATTGGAACTGGTAGTCATGGAAACCCTACTATAGTATTGTGGAAAGGTTTTTTGGCAAACTCTGTTTTGAGAAATCCAATGACAATTGAAAGAGTAGGTTAACTGTAATGTTTCATGCTATTTGGGATGTTGTCTGATGACAAATAAAAATGTTTCTATCTTTAGAAGTATGAATTAAAATAAATATGTTAAACCTCTTGATCTGAAGCAATAAAAGGGTTCTAAATTTACCTAATTTCGGTTTTATCCAAAAAGAAAAATTTAGTTAGTTACATTTTTCCTATTTTAACTCAGGCTAAAGACGTAAAATATAATAGAGCGGAACTTAACGAAAAACACTCGCAATGTTTTGAGGTATCAAACAACATCAGCGTGAATACATTGTAAGTGGTAAACATTGCATATATCACATTGTAAGCGGGAAGTACAAATAATTTATTATTCCGACAGTACTAACAGCCAATATCTGATAGCATCCCCATTGACTAAATCCCTGACCAAAGTCAGCAGTTAATCTGACTATAACAAACAAAGTCACCCCACACACGGCTAATAATAATTACAACTGCAAAACCTCCGCCCTTGCGAAACAGCATCATCCTGTATTCAAACAGCCCTAAAGCGAAACGTATACGATGAACCGCATTCAACTTTCACCATCGCGAGACTAATTAATACCTAAAACCAGCAGCAAAACGCCTTAATTACTACCATCTGACCTCCCCTAATAATGAAACGGGGTCTTCCCCGACGGGCTGCTTCCCAAATTAAAAACCCTGGGCACACACAAAATAAATATTATTTCGCCATTTCTCCTAAAAGAGGAATCGAAATTAAAAACAAACACCTTGTGACGTAGTTTTAATTTGCGGGAGCCACGTGTCAATATTTGACCAACCAGGGAGTCAGGTTTTGTTGGGAATTATTAATCAAAAAGAATATTCGTTATTCAGATTAATTAACAGAGAACAGACTGATCAAACAAATCGTTGCCCATAAATTTTCCTGGCAGCGCTGAAAGAACGTTAATAGCAGGGAGCTCCTTATAATTAAATCGGGGGCAATCATATTGCATGGTGTGGGTATATTAATATATTTTTGGGGGTCTTCACAACTTATGGCTTTTAATGAAAATTCCGGGAGTTCAGTCAGTTAACCATTAGGGTTAAAACCGATAATCTAATATTAGAGGGGAGAGAAAAGAGAAAGAGTGAAATAATTCTTGCGTTTATTTCATTACCAGGTTTTGAATGAAAAGGATGTTGAATACTTTAAAGGCATAAAGAGTAATGGCATCGTTTTAACAACCTAACATTTTGCTTTATTAGGGAAAGTTAATTAAAACGAGTTGCTTTAATGGTTAATTTGATATTTTTAGAGAGTTTTTTTTAAAAGAACATGCGCATTTTTCATAATAATCAATTTTATTAACCATTCTACACGACAACGTATCTGGGTTTATTTTACTGGAAATGCTCTATTAATAATTTCGTGTTGGTTATAACTTTACTATACATTACCAGTAACAGGGTAGTTTTTTAATAAATGGGATGACGAAATATTTTATGCGGGGATTGAGCTAAACTTTTAAATGTCTTCTTTCTTATTAAGAGTTGAGGTATGCTTTAATTAGATATTCATTGCTGAAGGATGTATTAAAATTCCTGAATGAATTTTTTAGGAAGTTATAACTCTTCTCAAATTTTAGCGTGATGAGAGGGCACAGTGCAAACCAAGCAGTTAATATATGCAATGAGGATACGATGTCAAAACTTATTTTTCTTGGTTTTTCTCAAGAAGATAAGAATGCCTTAAATTATTTTCCTGACTTACTTCCTGTTTTCTACTTTACAAGGAGTGAACCAATTATAAATGGAGATAGTTAATAAATTTGACAGGAAACTTAAAGGATTTTTTAAGGTATAAAATAAGAACTAAAAAGAAGTAATATAGTTTTCTTTTGATTACGAGAAAGAGAATTTGCTACAACTCGAACTTAAGAACTTTATTCATTGCATATTATAATTTAAAAGTCACCGGAATGGTACCAAATTGAGAAAATGAAAATTGCACGCATAAATTTGGAACTGTGACAAATTCAACACAACTCTTGAAACAATCTCTTCATAAGATTTGCGCACGAAAATTAGAGAACCACCACTAGATGAAAGACCCTGAATATCCTCCCTTGATTTCACAAACCGAAACTCCACATCTCCATTTGTTCCTAACAAGGACTTTCCCAAAGCACATCTAAAGAACACTAATCTGGAAACTTTCGAACGGCAAACAACGCCTTTGGAACAGAACCATCAGTCTCCCCTCTCTCGGCCTCATTCTTATTCCATCCTCCCCCCAAATTCGTTCTTAACGAGACGAAATTCACGCACAAGCGAATGTGGGAGACTGTTTTGTGCGTAATTTATTTCCCACTGAGGCTCTTCGCGGTATGTCGAGCATTCGCCGTCACGCGCACTTTTGAGTTGCCCGGATGCCATTAATCATCTTTCGAGCACAATGTCGCCAATTTGGCGATGTAATGAGAGGGATGTCTCGCCTTAAAGTGGAGGAGGGTTAGTGATGTGGGAAGTCAAAACAATGGATATGCTGTGAGATTTTTTTTGTTTTCCAGATCATTCTTGAATGTTTAAGAGTAAAGAATTTTAGGTATATAATTCATTTTTATATACGTTATGAAAATTTTAATGGTTACTGTTAAGTAATACAAAAATGCTTTGGAATAAACCTAGTGGTTTGAAAATTCCCAATGAAGAAAAGAAAATACAAGAACACAGAATTAATTGGTTGCAAAAGCAGGAGTCGGCAAGTAATTTTGCTTGGGGTCCGAATAAGTTTGAAAATTTTTATCTGGAGAAACAATAGGTACGCAGGTCAAACTAATTTTGTTGTGTATGAATATATAGTAGTGATTTTTGGAAATGTTTTGGCTTTCCAGAAAATAGCCTTATCGGTCCCCCAGTTGATAACCCTTGATATAGAGATTATTCCAAAATATATCAATAAAATGATAGTTTTGGGAATCGTCATCATCATCTTTGGAGTGACAGCCAAGAGTGGGTTAAGGTCTTCTGAACAAGGAGACTCTACTAGCAGCCAAACTTCTCTGATTTTAAGTTCTGAGTGTCAAAAAGTTTTTATCAAATCCTCAAGTTTTGGGAATAAATATTTTAATGAAAAATTCCTTTAAAGGTTTGACTTAATAGCAATCATAGTTTGCCTGCATTTTTCGGTTTACATTTAGTTAAATTTACGTGAGTATAAAAATTGGTTAAATTTCAAGTGACATATAAAAACCGGTTACTAAAAGTTTAATTTAGAATAAAAATCAATGTATAAAACTAATACTTCTTGAGAAAGTGACTTTGTGAAAAACAAATCAATTAACAGATTAATGATTAAACTCGAAGTTTATAGAATGGAAAGAGCATTAACATTTTTGAGGATAACATCTTTCAAAACCTTATGACCCCACTATGAGTTACAAGAAATAAAGCATCCAAATATCCTTGAGAAATGCAATCAGTGCCAATAAACTATACATTTTTTTATCCAATCCATACAATTGTGAAACGAAACTTCACAATCATTAATATCTCACGTATTAGATGCAGTCAAAGCAAAGTGCTCTTTCTCTAAAACGAACAAATATCCCCAGGATCTCCGAAGAACTGCAAAACAATTCTCCTGAAAATAGAAACTCACCCCCTACAATTTCCCCCCTCTAATTAATAAACTAATTTCTCCAACACTCCCACTTATTTCGGCGTCACAAACTAATTTGCGCTTTTATCTTTCCACCTAATCGCAATAATTGATTCCGTGCGTTTTTGAAAACTTTTGATCGAAATAATTTTTTTCGCTTTTGAAGGAAAATTAGGAGATCACTTTGAAGGTCGAGAGATGAAGAGGCTGTTATTATTATTATTTGCAACTATATGCCAGTAACTTTGCAGTTTGCTTTGTCGGAGAGTAAACGTAGTGTCTGGGTTTTGAGATGATTTTTCTTAAAAGCGTGTTCAGTTGTATTTAATATAAATATGATGGAGAAAATTCAAGTCTCTATTGAGTATTTGATGATACATGCCTTTTAATGGTGGAGTTTTGATAGCAAGCTCTTAAAAAGCACAAGTTTTTTGAGAACTTTAAAAAATCCTCTTACACCTGATTAAATAAAACTAGTAGTTGTTTAATAGTTTTAAGAGTTTCGGAGCATAAAAGTCAATAAAAAAAGCTATAAAATTGATGTTTTTAGGTGACAAAAATTTTTAAAAAATAAACTCAGTTTTCAATTTTATTAGAAATCCTATAAGGGGAAGTGGGGCAATTTGATACAGCAAAATTTAAATACATTTTTGTTACAAAAAATAACCTGTTCTGATAATTGTTTCTAAAAATATCTAAGAATAACACAATTTTATGAAATCAATTAAAAAAATAAGTTTAATGAAAATTAAAATATTACAAATTTTGTAAAAATCAATTTTGTATATAAGTGCCCCCCCCCCGCAGGGGGTTGATTCATCATTGTGGTGTTGTATGGAAAAATGGATAAATTTTAAATTAATTAATGGTGAAAGCTGGTTTATGGAGGTTAATGCTCTCAAAGTTAAACTTTTGAATTTCAATGGCTTATGAGAAAGAGTCTAAAAAGCAAAAACAACGAAAATCTGTTTTTAAAAACAGGTTTGATACACTAACTAAAATATGTGTGTGTATCTGCTTTACCTAAATATAAATTTAATGAACTAGTTTACTTAAATATAAGTTTAATGAATTAGTTTACCTAAATATGAGTTTAATGAATTAATTTACCTAAATATAAGTTTAATGAATAAGGTTACCTTAATATAAATTTAATGAATTAGTTTACCTTAATATAAGTTTAGTTCTTAGTTACTATTATTCACTCACGAACATTAAAAATTTTAACACCTGAATTAGACAATTTATGCTGCTACCCTTTTTAATAACTTTTCTTAACTCTTGTATTTTTCAAAGTATGTATGTATTCATATAAAAAGAGGCATTTTCAACAGTTTGACATCAATTTTTAAACAGTTTACTAAGCAACACTCAATTAATTCGATTAAAAATATATTTTCATCATTAACAAGTTTCTTAAATGAATCAACTCCCTACAGAACAACCCAACATTATTATATTCATTTGGATTATGTTTTACTTTTATCTAACATTTTTATAGGCAAACAAAATTCTTCATAAGCGTATTTCCTTAAAAACGAATTCAGTAACTCCTAGCAACGTAGGCGAGATAATTTATTTTGAATACATACGCTTTTCACAGCAAAGAGTTATACAATCTGGATTTAAAATTTCAGAAGTGTATGAATGAGACTTGACAGCTATCTCCCAAGCATAAACAAGTAACTCTTATCTGGAATGTTTACAGTGGGGATTATTATCATTGATATTTTGAGCTTTCATCTCAGTTTTATTCGGATGTGAATATTTTAAACCTATGAATAGGTCGGATTTGGAAAGTTGGCATATTTTGTTTTAGTCAGGTGAGAAATAAGTGTGGGAGTTTTAGATTAATTTAAAAATAAAATTTGTGTCTTCAGTTGGTGTTATAACATATAAAGCAAGGACGTAAACAGCATAATTGATTTTAGGAAATGCGTTTTTCCATAGAGTTGTGTATTCTTGGAGAGAGGAGTGTAAAATAAATAAGAATAGGCAAAAGAGAGTATTGATAAAACTATATTTGTATGGATGAAGGATATAAAAATAACTGTAGAAATGGATATAAACACATTTAAAATTCATTTTCAAAGTAGGGGATTGGGAATGATACTAAACGAATCTACTTACCTCATGTTGAATAGAAAAACAGTAAAAGTACAAATCAGTATGATTTAGGAATTGCATTTTGAACATTTACTTCTTACTGTATTTTCTCTCTCACCGGAGATATTTTTTTTACATTTTATCACTTTAAAATCAATCTTTATGCTTTCTTCAAAATTTTTGCCTTTGTTGAATCAAATGTATGTACAAACTATAGTATATGAGAAATAGGCGAGTATTAAAAAACTAATTTTTAATCATGTTTATCTTGTATAAGTCACAGACGAAATGAAAAATAAGCTATTTCTTTTTCAATAAGAATATAATTACCAGTAGTTTTTATACTTACTAGGTAAAAAAAGATATTACGACAATGGTATTTACGCAACTTAATAAAGCCTAGAATTACAAAAAAAAGTTAGAATCTTAACCATTCATTCCTTAAAAGGTTTGCCTCTACTGATAATTTTACTACCATGGAAACAAAGGTATTAAGAACGAACATATTTTTCTGAAATTCACGCAATCAATTTTTGACTATTCAAACAAAAAATCCTGGATAGTTTCCGAGCTTATTGAATATTCCCGGAATTATAGAGGGGGGACTTTAATATTCCATTCTAAAAAGTTTCGAACGATTCTGAAAAAAAATATTCGACGGCTAGAATTCCAAAAATGATTAATCGTTTGCTGCTTGAAGAGGACAGGCTCGGTAAATACTTTCCCCACAAGTTTACTCAATACTTGAACCGCACAAGAATTTTTACTTATTTCGTCACCATATGAAAGAAACAGGACCCAACATGTTTTCTAGACACGCAAGTTTATAGATTCTTAATGAGTTAGTTGTTGCTTTTTTTTCTTAAATGGATGAGGGGAAGTTTGAGCGTGTTTTTCCTTGAAAATGCCTATTATGTTTTGAATTTTCGGAAAAATTCGCATTCAATGAAAAACGAACTTTTGACAACTTTTTTTTTCCTGGAGGAAGTTTAATTATACAACAAAGGATGATAGATAAGAAATGCTAAATTTTTTAGCATTAAAAGTAATTAATGCTGGTAATTTGGGAACGGCTATATCAGAAAGAGTAAAACTAAAAACATATTTATTTATCCATTTGCAGGTACTAAGTAATGTATCTTTTTTTATCTTACTTTTTTAAAGTAGATTTTTGAGCTAATATAAAAAGAATCCTCCAATCGGAAACTAAACTTTTAATGAAATTCTTGATGACTTTTTTATATGGGATAAAAGATATTTATACTTTTTAATGGAATATAAAAACGTAGAGGCACTCTCTAATAAGAGTACATTTGCTTTAATGTTTTTGGAACAATTTATGTTTATTTTAACATTATCATAAATTTTCTAGGTAATTTTGTATCATTTTTATAATAAGCATCACAAGATATAATGGTGTTTTTTGGTCGTAGAAAAACGTACCTATTCAAGCGGGTAATACTAGTATTCATTGAAATGTGTTGACAGTCAAGAACTCTAAAAATGGTCTTAAATTAGTATATTGTTTTTAGAGAAAGCTCAAATTTGTTGGAAATAGAATAAATTTAGCTTTGATTAATAAGATGGGATTCGAAAACACATTTAATGGGGATTTGTTTTGAAACTTTATTTTGTAAACATCATTAATTAAATGAAGTTTGGAAGCAGATGAAGAGGGCAAAACGTATGGAGTTAACTTCCAAGAAAATGGAATAAATATTAGTAGTTCATGCTTTCATTATGGTCATGTAGTGGAAGCTTTCAGTATGATTATATTTTACTTGGTAGTTTTATTGATCATACTGTAAAAAAGTTAGTCTTTTTACAATAAATTTTAAATTTGCAAAAATATTCTGTTTGCCTAGAAAACGTACCTTTTTACGAGAATTTTTCTACACATAGAATTATAACATCAACACTAAAAAATAAATTTTAAAAACAATAATGTATTTCTCATTATCATTCAGTTAAGGGGGCTCAGTACCAAAATTTTCTCAAAGTATCGAATTTGAGATTTTGCAATAAAAATAAAGATAATACCCTTAGAATTATTCCTACCAAGTTTCATAATGATTTTTTAGATTTATGAAGCCTAGATAGTGTTAAGAAGCCTAGTTTTATATCTTTAAACGGATTTTTCTCAAAACAAGGTTTTTAATGTTTAAAATCACAAGGCTTTTTTCTAATCATCCAAACCACTTCAAACTTTGTAGTCATTATTAGTAACACCTGTTTAACATCTTCAGGCATGGATTTTATAATATATTTATTAGAATTTTTTTTACGGAGCAGTAAAGAGGAAACTTAGGATATTTTTCGAAAAAAAAATGACTAATTTCAGAGTTTTTTTTTATTTTTCAGAAACTTTATAGATAATCAATTTTCCATGCCTACAAGTGACTATAGGGGAGAGTGTTGTACCTACGGACGGTTGTACCTTCAGCCACCTCATTTTAAAATTCGGGAAAAAATGTAAATTTGAATTTGTGGTCGATTTTGAATGTAAACAGATGCTATCTAGTTGCTAACGTGAAATCAGCTCTTTAAAATATTATTTAAATTTTATATAATAAATTTACTGTTTTTAGGTGCTCAAAGTTTTTTTTAGTGCATCACTACATTAACTCTTTTCCTCCCCTTGAATTATGACATGATAAAATGGGATACATAGGGGGAATCCCCGTGATTTTAACTTTTATTTTTGATATTAGAAATCGTCAGATCTCAATTCTTTTATCTTTTATAGAACTTTGAATGCAAAAACACCTCATGTTGTACCTTCGGACACCATAAGTTTTGTACCTACGGACACGTTCTTGTGGGTGTCTGTAGCTAATCGGCGTTTTAGAATCAGGTTTCATTTAACTGAATACATTTTAATAAATGTTCAATTAATTCTAAATGGTAATCTATTTGTCAGCGATTATTTTCAAGTGAATTTTAGATGAAAATTCAAATATTTTTTTATCTTATCTACTTTTTTAAATTTATGATTCTACTTGGAATTTAATGTAAAATATGGTGTAAAATCCTAAGAACCCTATCGCATTTAAGTATGATGATTAAAAAACTTGAAATTTCCACTGAAGAAGATTTACCACCAAATTGTTATTGTTATTACCACCAAATGCTTGCACAACTAAGTGTTGATCGAATTATTTTTTTTTTGGGGGGATCAGTGAAGTTTTCAGATCAATCAGCATGATTGATGAAACTATTATCTTAAATTCTGATCTGAAAATACCATGTGATTTTTGTGTTTCTGGTAAAAAATCAAGACTTTCATCAGTCAACTTCGTTTTAATGATCATTTACGATCTAAAACTACATTACTTTAAAAAATCTATTTTCAATTTTAAAAAGGCTTGAAATAGGTTATTAAAAGGTAATGCATCAATAAAAATATTAATTCTTAGCTTTTTTCAACTAAAATTTCCCTTTTTAAGGGTGTCCACAGGTACAACTGGGTCTGTCCATAGGTACAACAGGTTGTTGTACCTTTGGACACAAATTTTTCCATGTTATTATAAATGATTAAATATCCAACTTAAAAGATTTTGGCTAGTAAAAAATATCTCTGTACTCACAAAGGTTAGGACTATAGGTTGCGCACTTTAAATGGTCAAAATGTGATTTTACCTGTCTTAGAAAAATCCAAAACATGATTTTTGTCCAGAGGTACAACACTCTCCCCTATATGTTTGATCTATGTTAAGACAAAAAATCAAATCAAAAGAACATATATTCAGGGAGGAGTATCAATTTAAATTTAGGGTAATTTTGGGCATTGTTGTGAGATTTTTTGTAATTTAAAAAATAAATAAATTTTTGAACTCGCTTTTTGGGATAAATATGAATTAGTATGAAATAAATACATAATTTAACACCTTAAAAGATAATAAAATCCTGTTATTAGAGAAAAAAAATTTGCGTACTGAGCCCCCTTAAAACTAGGCCAATCTTCTTTTAAACTCTGTTCATTTAGAATAGACGCCTGAGACGAAAGGTATTAGAAGCAGTTACTATTGTTATAATCATCTAAAAATGTTTCTTCTGCAATGACAAGGCAGCATAAATTAAAGTAGTTAAAATACTGTAAAAAAATCGGTCACTGAAGTTGTGTGATGAGCGTTCTTAAGCATTATTGAGCGCTTTTGATCCTGTTTCAGGCGCCAATTCTAAATGAACAGAGTATAGCTAGGCGTGTAATATGTTTGCCTTTGGCCTCACAATGTCATTCGGGATTACGGAATTAGTTTTATTATATCGATTATATAAAAGCCGCCTCTTGCAACTAATCTAAAAGAATTCTCAAGTTTCTTCAAATAACGGAAAGTTTCTCTCATTTGACAGAAAATAACAAACAAAAATATTTCCTCAAAGCACAGAAAATATCCGGAAACATGCTGCTGGTTAATTTCCGTTATTTGAAGACATAATTTTTACAGTGTTACCAAGTATTAGTCAACACTTAATTTTACAAACTAAACAACAATACAAAAACAAAGAGGTACTCACAGTCTGGCCTGGTGCCGAACCTTCCAACAGTGGACCCCTGGCCGGTCTCGAATCGGTTCCAGCCGTACACCCTGAACTCGTAGTCGGTCCACGGCTTGAGTTCCACCAGTGTGGAGCACTTGGAGGCGGCATCGGAAGTGATGTTGAGGAAGGAAGGGGCCCCGTGCGGGTTGGCCGTTTCCCTGTACTTGACGATGTAGCCCAGAACCTGGCCGAATTCCGGACGGGTCCAGCACACCTGAACGGTGGAACCGGTCGCGTTGGCAGAACGCACGTCTCTGGGCTCTGTGGAGGAGAGTTGTTGTAAGTAGGAGAGAAGATAATATACATAGGACTTGGTTAACTTTAGCGTATCGAGTTTGCAGGATAATCTTGGTCTCGTGTTTTTTTCTATTTAATCAATAGTAAATTCTTAATTTTTGGTAAATATGAACTTTTTCTGTTGTCATTCTATTTTACAAGTTACAGCTGGAATTTAATGCCGTGTTTACAGGTAACCTGACATACAGTCGAACTTTCTCTGATTGGAGGGAAACTATGAAGGTGTCATTCTTAACTACCAATAAGATGATTAACTGCCGGTCAATTACTGGTCAGGTTAGCAGCAAATATGGCCATAAGTTGAACCCCTGGGTAGATAATATAATATCCGTATTTACGTATTAAGTACGATACTTAAAGAGTGTTGGATATTTAAGTCCAAGTGTTCGATATCTTAAAATCAATACTCTTAAAAATTTATCTCTAATTTCTTATCCTTATCAAGAAAGTACGAAGTACCTTATTTTTGTAAAACGTATGATTCATAGAATACGAATAATTTAGCTACTTTTAGAAAATATATGCACGAGATGGCTTTTTACTTGCGTTATCGTCTTCCATCTACCCAGCTAAATGTCAAAATGAAGTTATTATAGAGTAACTCTTTCATGGAATTAGAAATATAAACAACTCGGTTTACTATATCACGCCTCATCAAGTAACAAAAATTATGCACTTATTATAAAATTTAAAGATTTAATCTAAGCTATATAAAGGGATTAATATATTTTATGACTAATTAACTCTTTCATGTAGTAGAAAATAGAAGGATTCAATATAAACAGTATAGTGAGCATCTTAATACGCCAATTTAGTTCAGTCTTCGTAATTACCAAAGTCCCACTGTGCACAACAATAATATCCAAAACAATAAGACTAAATTTTTCAAAACACCACCACATCAACAACCTCCTCATCATCTACCCTCCCAAAAAAAGACCCCCTAAACTATCCCAAACCCCTCCCATCACCAAACAACCCCATCCCTGAAACCTTCCTTTCCCCATCACTCTCCCCTCAAGACAGGTGGTAGAGTCGAAGGCCACCAAACTGTAATTAGAAAGCCTCGAACGAAATCCTTCCTCAAGTCTTGCCGAGACTCAAAGTCAGTCCTCTGTCGTCGTCGTTTCTCGAAATAAGAGTTATGAATGAATGGCAGTTGAAGGGGAATGCGCGTGCGTTTGCCATAACTTGAATGGAAATTAATGGAAAGCGGCTATTGGATATGGGGAAGTCCGGCTTGGAGGTTTTTGATGTTAAAGTGGTGTAACTGGGACTTTTTGGGAATGTTGTCGATGCTGGTGAGTTGGTACTGGTGTGATAAGGTAGTTAATGGCTTGTTTTAATTAAAATTTCGCAGGTTTATTTTTAGTTATTTAGGAATATGACATTGGAGAGGATCGACGCTTTGAATAAGTCAAACTTCGAATAAGTTATCTTGTTTTATAATTTATTCAAATGAGACTGTTAAACCTTTTGAAAGAGGTTTTTAAATCACTATACAAGATTTTTATCAAATTGTAAACTACTTGGAATAATTATGGTTTTGAAATAAGTATGACACATTTAGCTGTTTAAAAACAGAAAAAATATGGAATTATGTGCTTATATTTTCATTTTAACTTGTTAGTTTAATAAGATTAATTTCAATGCAAAGTTATTGACTTTTAAAACATAAAGCTGAAAGGATTTTACTCTAGAATTTAGAAATAGTAAAGAACAAATTACTTTTACATATATTTGCTCTGATAATCACTATCATCCTAGCCACTAGTACTTTACCGATATGGAGGGTTATTATTAATATACATAAAACTCTTATTTCCAAAAAAATAATATTTTTAATCTTCTGTAGTCTTTTTAAGAACCTTTTTAGTTTCCTTTTTGAAGAAAGGGGGTAAACATTTTTTGAACATCAGAAAAATCCTAAAAAGTTTAATCAAATTGCTTAAAAATAACAGTTACCTATCTGTTAACGTAAGAACAAGTCAGCAACACAAAACGGTACGAAAGGAATATACACCACTTTGGCTTTAAAAGGATCGAATGCTAAATGAATTCAAAGAAAGGCTTTGGCGTCTTTCATGATTGCATTCACATGTTTTATTGAATTTTGAAAACGTTTTTAATGTTGATTAAGTGAGTTTCTTGCGATTGTAAGCGGTGACAGGTGTCTTCGTCACCTTAAATCGGTTTCAAGTTAGATAGTAAGCTATTTTGTACGTTGGTTTTCTATACCAGTTTAAAACAACCTTTTTAGGAGAGTTTTTACACGCTATAGGGTCATCAATAAGGCTTATGCGCAAAATATATACCATTAAAAAGAAAAGTAAAGTGCGCTAATAAAAATGTGAAAAACTTTCTGAAAGAATAATTTGTGAACACCTTTTTACCAGATATTTATGATAGGTATTAACAAGTACAATAAACTGTGGATTTGGACTCACAATGAAATTCCTTTCGTCCAAATAATGTCTAGACATTTTTCTGCAAGGATGACATTCATCTAAACTCATATTTCATAAAGAAGTACGGTTTTAACTATGTAATGTATTCAGCCAAAACCATTTTTTGTAGTTTACAATAGAAATGTCACAGGGAGAGAGATTTATTTTACTTGAGTAAGTTAAGATCGGCGTACAGTTTACCCAGCTTAAAGTAATATCCATTCGTTATATTGAGCTAAATAGAAAAGGATAGTCGACTGAAAAAAATCTGAAAGTCACTGTTTACACCCATTTAAAAATTTATTTATTCATTATATTATTGGGGCCAATTCTCTTTATAATATTCATTAACGATATTAGTCAGGACATTAGGAACAAGATCAGCATCTTTGCTAATGACTTAAAAATTTGGGGGAGGGTTGATACTAGTGATGGGCAAAATCGATAATTTTAGGTATCGAATACTTTGGTATCGAATACTTTTAGGTATCGAATACTTTGGTATCGAATACTTATAGGTATCGAGTACTTTTAGGTATCGAGTACTTTTTTTCAATGTCGGGAAATGAACCTGAAGGGACAATTTTTTTAGGGCCTATCCATAATCAGACTAATATTAAAAAAACTGAAAGCGATCCATCAAAAAGCCCCGTAGCTACGGGCCTGGAGGTGGATAGAGGTGAAGGATTTGGCGGGGGAAAAACCTAGCCGCGTCAAATTTCTCTCGCGGATGATAACGACTTGGGTTTGAGCGTTGCAAAATGAAAACGGAAACAGGCTGCGTTTGATCTACAGTAGGTATTATAAAGATTACTTCATTTAAAAATTTAAAACGAAATATGTCAATAAAGTATCGATACTTTTGTGGGTATCGAATACACTCGATACCTATAGGTATCGAGTACTTAAGTATTTGGTATCGATACCTGCCCATCACTAGTTGATACTCAGGAGCAGATACAAAATTTACAAAGGGATCTAGATATGATATCACAATGGGCTGAAAAATGGGGTATGTCCTTTAACATAAGTAAGTGTCAGGTACTTCATATAGGTCGGGGGAATGGTAGGGCAGAATTTTATCTGCAAGGGAACAAAGTTAAAGAAGGTAATATGATCAAGGATTTAGGGGTCATAGTAAATGAAGACTTTAAATGGGTTCATCAGTGTTCATCTGCTAGTAAAAAGGCTAATAGGATATTGGGATATATTAAAAAAACTGTTTCTTCAAGGTCCGAAGATATTATTTTATACAGAGGCTTGGTGAGACCTCATCTAGAGTATGCTGTTCAGTTTTGGTCTCCATACTTAAAAAAAGATATTGATTCAATTGAAAGGGTTCAGCATAGGGCTACAAAAATGGTCAAGGGTATATCCAGTATAAGTTATGAGGGAAGATTAAAGAAGCTAAATATGTTCACTCTAGAGAAAAGAAGGATTAGAGGGGATTTGATTCAACTTTTTAAAATGGTAAAGCAAGGGGACACAGAGGGACTAGATTTCAATACGGGTAATAGAACAAGGGGTCACAAATTCAAATTGAATAAAGGAAAATTTAAGACGGATTGTAGGAAGCATTATTTTTTTAATAGGGTAGTGGATAGATGGAATGCGATGCCTGAAACAATTGTAAATTCAAGTGGGGTAAACGAGTTCAAGAGGAAAATTGACAGATACTGGGATTCCGGTAGTTTGGGTTAAAAAGACTGGTCCAACCTTGCTGGGCTTACGCCTGTAGTTGGTCGACTTAATTTGTATTTGTATTTGTATTAGTGCAAATTTCTATGCGCGTCCAAATAACGAAGTAATATAAAAATTAAAATCAAAATACAAATTCTTTCCTAACACTGAAAACTTTAAGATAATTTTTACATTAGTTGCAAAGCTTGTAAAATGAGATAGCTATAAAGACTCAATTTTTCGTCATAATCAATAAATTAAAATTGCATTCTTTCTTAATTCTATTAAAATCCGTTGCAAAAATTAAGATGTTTACTCATAAATTTGAAACAATTATCTTAGAAAAAAATTATTCTAGTAAGGGAGTACCAAATATAATAGGTGAAATTTAACTGACTTTTAAAGATCCTAAGACTTTTATAAAAATGCGACATACGAGTTCTTTGGAAAAATTCATCTAAAAACCTTATGATAGTGATTTATTACTCTTAGAAATACCAAATATATTTTAAAAAGAGAGATATAAAGGAAATTCATTTATAAATTCAATGTTTCTACATCTACTTTTATTAAGACAGAAAATTGGTTTAATGATTAGGTTTGGTATGATGTAGGTATAGCTATCAGTTTGAAAGGGAAACTAGTTATTTTAATAATTCTAAATGTCTGACATAACTTAAACTTAACTCCAACTTCATTTTTTTTTGGAACTGAGCAGACGGTTTAGATAGATATCTCTGTTCCTGTCAAAACAGCCAGCATACTTCCCGAAACTTTTACGTCCCATGTCAAATATATAACTTGAACCGTCAAATAAGATATTTGTGTACGCTACAAAATTTTTACAATTGTGAGGTTGCAACTTTTTAAGAGGTTTTCGGACTAACCTTGTTTCTTTTGTGTCTATTTCAGTTTTATCTTATTTCTAAATATACCGTATAGCCTTTAAAAGAGTTTCCGAAAAAAATGTAAAAAGAAATCATTATTTTAAGTAATAAAATTTTTAAACATAATATATATTTTATACTTTCAGAGATTAAACTTTTTGCCTAATACCATCAAAGGAAGTAAAAAGTAATCCTATGAAAGGAATTACTCTGTATTTAAATATTTTTCATGCTTTTCAATAATTTATATTTAGGGCACTGAAATTTTGTTTAAACCATGTGTGTTTTTATAAAGTAGTAAATTTTAAATAACTAAGTAGAAAGATAAAATATAATCATCAAAACACGTAGATAAAATTAGCTTGATGATTTCCTTTGAATCCGAATCCCTGTGTTTAAGTGTAGAAATGTTTGCTTTACTGCATACTAACTACTGTGAAGGAAAATCTCGTTTTACAGAAATATAAAGGTAATGTAAGAAAAACAACAAAGGGAGTCTTTTTTTCTAGTCTGGTGTATTCGCTTACCCTTCAAAAAAGATAGCATGTCATAGCCTAAAATTTTAATTCGTAGAAAATCCTGGTAATTTTTAATTTTACTTAATCTCAAACCCCAAACCTTTGACATGACTTAAATTAGGGCTGAAACAGGCCGAATGAACGAACGTACTTAGAAAATATTCTATCCTCCTTTTACTATCAAATAAAATTTGAAAGTAATCCAAATTCTAATTTTTTTTGCTTTATGGGGATTTTCAGTATTCCTGTCATATTTTAAGGTCTGTAACATGAACTATAATAACTTGAAACGTTTAAAAAAACGTTCATAAAAATAAAAAACGTTTTTATTATACATATTATAAGCATAACATAAAAAATGTTATGCCAGTTTAAGAGTTAAATTATTTGTTAGAAACTCAACAAAATGGCACAAACACCTCTAAATCCACCCTTTGGTTGAATTAATGTAGTTTTTAAATACAAGATATAGGAGTAATGAGAAAAATATATTTAAAACATATGAAGTCAGTGCACTATACAAGCAACCATTCGAATTATTCAAATTCCGATATTTTCTCCAGAAATAAATCCACAGATTTCAATGAAAAAAGCTACCATCTAAAAATAAACCTCAATATATGGGTTGATAGATCCGAGTTTGTATATTGAGAGATCGAATGGATTTTCGTTGGAAAAGATATTTTATGGAAATGTTTTTCAGGAAATAAACCCCTAACAGTCAAACCTTATACTGTAAAAGAGGAAATAGGTCACGCTCAAATAGTATTTTGTAAATACTGTAAAATGCATGGAAAAATACTTAATTGATTTTCTTATTTATAAGAGCTTCCAGTAATTTGATTTTATCTAATACTATCAGATGTTTTAATACTGCATTTGAGTTAATTTGCGTTAAATACGAAGTGTGTATGTTATAACTTCCTCAAAAAGTATTTCCCGGATATGAATTTATTCTGATTGAATTCGTGTTTACAAAGGATGTGGTATTTTTAGAGCAGAAAATATTAATTCAATACATTAACAAATTGCGTTCAAAGTATTTTTATTTGCTAAGATCAAAACAAATTCTCGTTGAATTTAATGTGTGTGCCTAATTGGAAAGGGTTTGAACTGCCTATGAGAGAAGAGTAGAAAAAAGGAGAATACATTATTGTTTACTATTTTTATAATTTGGATTATACACTGTACGGGCTGTAAACCTTGGTTTTCCTTCATAATATACAATGTGCAAAAAAAGAGCTCCACTGTTACAACTCCTAACAAACCATGGACGAAATAGTATTAGATTTTAAAGGAAAGGGTGATATGAATTTTGTGTCATGATGGCTATTTTATTTATAAACTTAATAAACTTTTAATTTCAAAATTATTGTAAATTTTACATTTTCTTGATCAGTTTGTCAATACCATGAAATTATCAAGTCTTTAGGACTATTTAAACGCTGAATCACCAGCTCTTCTTCATGATTATTTTCTTTATTTGATAGTATAGAAGTGGGACAAAATATTTTCTCTAAAAGTCTATCTAAGTCATAGTTCAGCCATAACTCAAATAATATCAAAGTTATGTGGTATGACATAAAGTAAAATTTAGAATTTTATGTTTTCTCTCAGAAAATTTCATGTATTTCTTGCTATGCATTCTAAAGAACATGCGATGTACACCAGACCAGAACAATCTCCTTGTGTTGCTTTTCTTACATTACCTTTATATTTCTGTAAAACGAGATTTTCCTTCATAGTAGTCAGTATGCAGTAAAGCAAGCTCTTTACTTTTTTTCACATTATGCGCTCTTTTTATCGGTCGTATTCATTCAAAATATCATTATATACGTAAATTTTGCACTTATTAGAGAATAAAAGTAAAAAGTATACAGTAAAAAATTAATTTAAAAAAGTTAAAAGTTTGTAAAAAGTTAATTTTTTTAAAGAATCTTAGGCAACCTAACATTAAAAATAATTAAGATACTTCTTGGACTTTAAATGGGTTCATCAGTGTTCATCTGCTAGTAAAAAGGATAATAGGATATTGGGATACATTAAAAAACTGTTTCTTCAAGGTCCGAGGATATTATTTTGCCATTATACAGAGGCTGGGTGAGACCTCATCTAGAGTATGCTGTTCAGTTTTGGTCTCCATACTTAAAAAAAAGATATTGGTTCAATTGAAAAGGTTCAGCATAGGGCTACTAAAATGGTCAAGGGTATATCCAGTTTAAGTTATGAGGGAAGATTAAAGAAGCTAAATATGTTCACTCTAGAGAAAAGAAGGATTAGGGCAGGGATGGCGAACCTTTTTCGATCAGTGTGCCATTTATATTACGGTTTATGATTTTCAGGTGTCAACTGTGCCACTGGTTATTTTTTTAATAAATTATCTTTAAACCCTTGGAAAATGAAATCCTCCTTTGAGGGTCGATAGTTTAGAACAGGAGTTTCTAACTTAAAGTGCTCAAGTGGTGAGTGGTGGGCCGTAAAGTCTGTGGTGCATATAGAAATTTATTTCGGGAGGGGCCAAAAATTATTCCTCAGTCCCTCCCATGCATCTTTAATAGGTTTAATGCAGATTTTAATACATTTTTGGTAGAATTTGCATTTTTTAGAATTTAATCTAAGAAAAAATGTTAATAATGAAGTTCCAAGTAAAGGGGGTCTGGGTTTCCTCCCCAGATAATTTTTGGAAATTTGACCCTAAAAACAGGGTTTTGAACAAGTTTTTGGTGCATCTAAGTGCATTTTTAGGTAGGATTTTGATTTTCATGAGTATTATAAAAAAGTTTGAAGTAGAAAAGGGGGGTTTGGGGGCACTCCCCCAAAAAATATTTCAAAATTTTACACGAAGAAATTCGGTTTTAACTTGTTTTGGTATACCTTGTCCGAATTTCGATGGGGGGCAGGGCCCCTTCGCCCCCCCCTTATATGCCCCCTTTTGCGTAAGGTAATCAGGCTCCTTTTGCATCCATGATTTTGTTTTCTAACAGCTAATTTCAGTTTCCTTACGTAATGATTATAAGAGCGGTTGGGATTTGCTTACCTTGCTGACAAAAGGGGAGGAGGGAGTCCAAAATGACCAAGAAATGTTGTTACGTAATATTTGAACGGGCCCAACGGCACTTAAGAGGTGAGTGGGGGGTTCGGGGGTCCTCCCCCGAAAATGTTTTGAATTTCAGCTAGCTAAAAAGTGTTCTGAATCTGGTTTTGGGGATCTGGTTTAGTACTAAAGTTTTTTTGTGTCATTTTTAGTGAATGTCGCGTGCCACCGAAATACCGGTCGCGTGCCACCCAGTGGCACGAGTGCCATAGGTTCGCCATCCCTGGATTAGGGGATATGATTCAACTTTTTAAAATGGTAAAGCAAGGGGACACAGAGGGACTAGATTTCAATACGGGTAATAGAACAAGGGGTCACAATTTCAAATTGAATAAAGTAAAATTTAAGACGGATTGTAGAAAGGCATTAGCATAGGGAATAGGGTAGTGGCCTGTAGTTGGTCGACTTACTTTGTATTTGCATTTGTATTTGTATTTTAGAGTTTTCCTTCTGGATTGTTGTTCTAAAAAATAGACTTATAGTAAAATTTTTTGGAGGGGGCAATAATATTTTGCCACACCTAAGTACTGATTCTAAAATTTCCCTCATTGAACATTATACAGGGTGTCCCACGAGAAGTGGCCCAACCCCTTTAACTTTTGAACTCCTACAGATATAGTCATGAGAGTGGGGTCTAGGTATAGTAAAGTGACCATGCCCTATCCAATGAGAAAACTTCTAACGCCCTCTAGCGGAAAATTTAGGAGTTATAATTTTTATTTTAAAAACTATTTGAGGTATGTGAAAAAAGTCAATGACTAAGTTATAGAGCAGCATCGATTCGAGGAAAATACACCTTAGTGAGAAAAATATCTTGAATAAAACCCCTAAAACGCACACTCAATTAGGTTGAATTTACGTAGTTTTTACATCTTAAAACGCTCCTAACAAGGCGAAAATGAGAAATAATCATTTTTTATACTTAAGTAAATGACTAAAAGTATTCTTAGTTCATTAAATTGAAAAATTCTCATTTTCGCCTAGTGAGGAGCGTTTTAAGACGTAAAATCTACGTAAATTCAACCCAATTGAGAGTGCGTTTTAAGGGTTTTATTCAAGATATTTTTCTCATTAAGGTGTTTTTTCCTACTGAATCGATGCTGCTCTACAACTTAGTCATTGACTTTTTTCACATACCTCAAATAGTTTTTAAAATAAAAATTATAACTCCTAAATTTTCCGCGAGAGGGCGTTAGAATTTGTCTCATTGGATAGGGCATAGTCACTTTACTATACATAGACCCCACTCTCATGACTATATCTGTAGGGGTTCAAAAGTTAAAGGGGTTGGGCCACTTCTCGTGGGACACCCTGTATACCCCAGGTAATTCATTCAGCCATTCACTCCACTGCAGTATCTGCACACCACAAAATCGCAACACCCAACTACAAATCTAACAATGCATAAAATATTTGAAGCCAAATTAAGCCCCCTTGGCATCAAATCCCCCCAGCAAATGCGGAATGAACGAGATTAAAAGCCAAAGGATAATAGACGAATAGCCACAACTACAAGCTGAACAATATGCCATTTCATAATTATCATAATTAAAGCAATAGTATTAGCCAATCTGGTCCACTGGTAGCTTAAGATGTTCAGTGGAGAAGAATAGAGCTGGGTGGGGATTAAGCTCTACAGAACACTGCAGTGTGTTAAAGCTCTTTTGGTCTATTAGGATGGATTGGACCCGTCCCAATTTGTCGAAAACTTCCAAATAACGTTGATTGAGATAACTAGTTTGAAACGAGGATTAAATTTTGCTGGGGTCTATGGTTAATGATCTATTATCGGGGAGCTAAGTTTTAGTTGGGAGGATGCTGTGTATAATGCGCTTATTATGAAATTGTTTGATTTATTTTGTAATGACGTTCTTAAGTCTTATGAAACGCGTGTTATTGAGTTTTTTGAACTGAGGTTGTGATTTTCGAATGTTAAATCAACCTCTTTACGCACAAGATAGTAAAATTTGACGAATTTATTCATTTATAGTAACGATTATTTTTTTATCTTATTCCTTACTTGAATCTTAGTCCTATCTTATATACTTCTCTTAAATATTGTATTTAGAGTCGATAAATCCTGTTAGTTTTATTTGCGCCAGAGATTACAACCAATGATTGGCATTCCATGGGAGGTCCATTAGATAATCGTAAGTGGTCAGTAGAAGGCCAACATATGGGTAGGTAGAAAAAATCACCTTTTGATGGATAGATGTGTCAATAGCTGTGTGAGCTGTGAAAACTATGGGGGTTGATATTCATTCCTTATCCCGATACCTGTAGATGATTGAATTGATGAACTGATGGAGGTACAGGTACATTCACACATTGTTAAGAATATTTTCCGCCACTGTTTATCCAAGTGCAATCTTGAATTGAAAAAAAATTTAGAGATGCACAAATAATTTACATTAGATAAATAGTATTACTCTTTCGTGGGGACCAAATATATATTGTAATTTTAATAATTAAATTATTGAGATATTCAATAAACTTTATTTGAACATTTAATATTGGTAAATTGTTTTTCACCCTTTAATGATGATTAAAGGATATAGAATAAATTTGGATAAAATTATATTTGAGAAAGGTGGTGAGTAAATAATCATATTGATAATTGCCAAACGTTCTGATAAATCGCCATAAATACGTAAATATCAAAATAAAAACAATTAAAACAACTCATCCAGCAGTGTTGATTTTAATATGTTTAATGTGTAACTCATGTTGAACATTACCAAAAAAGTCCAATTGGGGTGATTTGCGCCCACCTAATCTAAAAGTACCATTACATCTAAGTCTATGTCAACTTGTAGGTGTCCGATGACTTCTACGAGTTGGAGGACCTCAAATTTACACCAACAACAAAATAAAATTTAACTACCACACCAAAATATCCTCCTACACAACCAAAATAATTCCTCTTACCTGAAATAGTTTTTATAAGCACCTCCACCCGAGCATAATCCGTCCTCTTCGGCGACCCCCCATCCACAGCAGTGACCCCCAACTCCACAATGGGCTCAGACGTGCCCGACTCCAACGACCTAGCAAGGGTCAACACCCCACTCTTTGGGTCCACGATGAATCGAGATCTAGGGTCCTCGGGCTCGTCCAGGCGGTAGAAGACTTCAGCATTGTAAGGTATGGGATCCTCGTCCAGCGCTCGGACGCGTAGCACCGAGGATCCCACTTTGGAGCGGACGTGCAGCTCACCTCTGTACACGTCGTGCTCGAACACGGGGGCGTGCACGTTAAATTCGGTGACCGTGATCTTGAGCTGGCGGAGTTTGGTTTCGCCTTGGCTGATGGCCACTGCGATGACCTGGAAAAAAAATGTAATTTTTGTGAGTTAAGAAATGTTGGATTGGCGGGAAACTGAGTAATATGCGAAAATCTATGGAGAGTACACTCAAATCTGTTTTTGTGCGGACCTTTATGTGCGATTTTTTATTTGTGCGGTCTTTTTTATACGATTTTTTGTGCGGTGAATGAAAATTTTTTGCGAAAACTATTTTTTATAGCTACTCGCGAAGTTTTGCGCGATTTTTATGCGTTTTTTATGCAGTATTTGTTGCGCGAAAATAGGTTTGACTGTAATCTCTATGGAAACTAGCGATTCACAGAAGTGAATTAATTCCTCAGGATGAATAGTGGAAGTGAAAAGGTGGGAATGAGTGTTAATATTAAAAAGGTTGAACTGATAAAAAACGTGGATCAGAAACTATTAGGTCCGTTCTAGGAAGATATTTGCTTTTAGGGGTTTATGTGATGAAGCATCAAAACCGTAGGAGTATAGTACCCAAGTGTATTTTGCATGATAGCCCTGAATAATTCGGAGGGCAGGACAAGTTAAGGTGCTTGCCTACCTATGGAGGCTTTTTTTTAATAATTAAAATGTTGAACTAATTTGTGATTTATACAATTAAATGCGTCTAAAAACTATGAATATTATAAAAAATACTTAAATATTAATTTATGTGAAGATATATTTGTTTTGTAAAAACTTTATTATCCTCGTAAAAACATATTTTAGGGGGCCTACTATTTTTATGTCTAAATTATTTTAATATCAAAAGTTATAGCACTAAACTTGGAAAATAAAAAAAGACCCACCAAATTTCAGTAAAATTTGAAGTTATACTATTCATAAAATAAAAAATATTACACCCACAGCCAAAAAATAGTAGGGCTCCTAAACCATATTATGTCAAGTATGGTGTCCAAGTTTCATTGAAATTCACTTATAATATTTTGAGTTATGTTGTTATGCGGAGAAGGAAAATAGCAAAATTGTGATTCTGAGAAAAACGCGAATTTCTTTACCTTTTCCTTAATAAAATGCCTTTTTAGTTTGAAGTAAAATTTCTGTAACTTTGGTTCTACAAAAGATAAAGATAAAATTTAAACTGATTTGAAAAGCTAAAGATGTGTTTTTTGAAATAAGATAATAAAATTTGTCTCGAATTTTTAGCCCGAAACGGCATTTTTAGGTAGGCAGGCACCTTAAGAACTAAAACTAATAATAGCGGATTCATGAAACGTTTGGGAGCTACCATTGGTTCTAGTAGTTCAACACTAAAAAGCAATAGTAGGACTGGATTCTCCCTACAGATGTCTATACCGTGAATCACACTGCATTTAAGGAGTCATGGTCATTTGGGTTTTATGGGGTAACTCTTATGGGGCTTTAGGTATGATTTTGGTACAGAAACACTTTGGCATAGCAAGGTTTTTAGTATTTGATATAAGATGGGAAGTTAACATTATAGGAACGTACAATACCAATGTGAAAACTTTTTAATTTATTTATAAACAAACAAAGAATACGATATTGTTCACCAAGGGGTCCCTGGCCTTTCCAAGTGAAACAAATATATAATTTTTCCAAAAAGTGTATTATACCATCATATATGTTTATGATATTCTTACAAATAATAACAATAATAACATAAGCTTTATTACCACTTAACATATGTACAGAAAAAGGTAACATATTTGTCACCAAGGGGACTTTGTCCCGTTCAGGTGACAGATAAACTTGAATATAATGTAATACATAAATTTATTTTCATTAAGTTAAAGCTTAAGATAAATATATATAAAAACATACACACACTGAAAAGCAATAGGAACTAAAAACAAACAAAAAATATTAAAAATTGAAAACAAGGTTACAAAATTACAGTCGTACATAAAAAAATTAAATTAAATTAAATAATTGAAGGCATAATTTTAAATTAGAAAATTGAATAAAAAATGAAAAGCAAATAACATAGATTTAATAATAGACAGAGTTGGCAAAAGTCTGGTTATTTTAGTTTTAGTTGCTTCGTTTTAAATCTGAAAATAACGATCTATGTCGTCCAAATTTATGATGAAATTAAAAAGTTCACGTTTAAATGTTGAATATGTCTTTATATTTTGAAGATGAGAAGGCACATGGTTATAGATTTTAGGTCCTAAAAAGAAGAAATGCTTCCGAAATATTTCTTTAGAAAAATGAGGAATTTTATAAATTTCATTAGGTCTTCTTTGAGATACATTTAATTTTAATTCACACATTGATTTGTTTCGGTACAAAAAAAGAACTACACGGAATAAGAAGTCATGCTTAAAAGGTAGTAAGTTCAAATTTCTAAAACTATAAGCATGTGAATGATAGGGGTTTAAAATTTTGAAACACTTGTTCTGGATCGAAATTAGTGGTAGTAAATTATATTTATAATCACCTCCCCAAATAACAATGCCATAATTTAACAATGAGTAGAACCAAGAATAATAAAGTGTTTTTAAAAAATTTGCATCGATTTTATTTTTTAAGTGGTGAAATTTAACTAACATAAAACGTAATTTTTTACTTAGTTCATTTACATGAGTTTTCCACTTTAAGTTAGAGTCAATATGTAAACCTAAGTATTTAATTGTAGAGACGGATTTCAGAACGAGGCACTGACAGTTAGAATTATTTTTATTGCAATTAGAAGAATGAAATTTAATATTAAGATTTGTTTCAGACTGTATTAAGTTGAAATAAATATATTTTGTTTTATTTAAATTTAGGCATAAATCATTTGCAGTAAACCATTTTCTTATTACAGTCAGATCAGATTCTATTTGTAGCAGAAGTGTATTAATATCAGAGCATGAATATAACAAGACAGAATCATCGGCATATGTTATCATTTTACCATATAACTGTAGTTTACACAAATCATTTATAAAAATAAGAAATAACAAAGGACCTAAAATTGAGCCTTGAGGAACGCCAAGGTTTGAAATAATAAAATTACTGAAATTGTTTTGAATTTTAACACGCTGTTCCCTATTTGATAAATATTCTTTGAACCAATTAAGAATATTTCCACGAAAACCAGCAAAATCTAATTTTTTTATTAATAAATTATGATTGACATTCAAATGCCTTTGATATATCCAGGAAGATCGCTACTGTTTTTTTATTACTGTCTATACTCTTGTAGATGAATTTTGAAAATTGCAAAAGTGCACTTTCTGTATTTCGCCCTTTAATGAAGCCATATTGATTGTCCGCAAAAAATTTAATTTTATGTAAATAATCGTACATTCTGTTTGAAAGGGATTTTTCAATAATTTTACCAAAGGTGGGAAGAATTGAAATAGGTCTATAATTTGAAAAGGAGGATTTATCACCAGACTTGAAGATAGGGGTTATGGTAGCTTTTTTCAGTGATTGGGGAAATTCAGCTTTGATGATTGAGGTATTTACAAAACTAGTGATAAAAGAAATATTATGATTTACCAATATTTTTATTAGTTTTACATTTATCCCATCATAATCATAGCTGTCTAACTTAGTGAAGGCATTAATCAAATTTAACATTTCAGAGTTACTGTATTCAAAATAAACAAAAGAGTTAATGTTTGGAAACATATAAGGTTCAAGTCTAGTTATGTCCTGATTTAAGTAATTTTGGTTTACACTATTAAAGAAATTATTAAATTGTATAACCGAGCAAGGGTTATTGAAACAATCGGGTAAGGTACTAGGCTTAATTTGTTTACCAATTATGTAGTTTACAAGATCCCATTTTTGCTTAGCAGAGTTACAATTCAAAAATTTGTCTTTAAAGTAGTCTGATTTAGCAGATTTTATTGTTTGTTTTAATTCGGCAACTACACTTCGATAGGCAGTTGTATAAATAATATCACTAGGTTACCTTTTTATCTTCCTAAACAACTTTTCTTTTCTACGAATTAAAATCAAAATACTATTTGTTATCCAATTACTTTTAGGCTTTTTTAACAATCTGATTGGGTTTTTGAAATTATTTTTAATGTTAGTTAGTTTAAAAACGAAAGATTGATATTGCTGATCAAGAGAGTCCTGTTCTTTCCACTCATACTTGTATGTGTTTAAATATTCATAAAGTTTCTTAAAATTTATGGTCAATTTGGGTACATCATAATCAGGTTTGGGTATTTCTTTTTCCATATTATCTAATCTGCATAAAGTAATATAATGATCAGTGATGTCTGTAGTATAAATTCCTGATGAAACTAAATATTTATTTGTTTTAACAAAAATGTGATCAATGCACGTAGCACTTGCTCTAATTCTAGTAGGCTTATTGATAAAGTTATGAAAACCAAATTCAGATAAACAATTTAAGTATTCATGAGTGATATAGTTATCTATGAAAATGTCGATATTTAGATCACCCATGATAATTACATTTGAGTCTTTTATATTCGACAGTATAGTTTTTAATTCGGAATTAAAATAGTCTATTGTATATTCATGGGATCGATAAATAGATAAACTAGTGATATTCAATAGTTTACAATGTACTAAAATAGCTTCAGCAGATATAAAACTTAATGATAAATTAGAAAAATTTAGACTTTTTTTGGTATATACTACAATACCACCAGATCTGTTGTTATTTCTGCAACAAAAATAGGAATCAAACCCGTCAATTGAGTAAAAATTAATTTCATTCTCATAAATCCAAATTTCAGACAAAATTAGAACAGAAAAAGAATCAATGTAATTTGAAATTAGAGAAATAAAGCAATCAAAGTTGGCACGTAAACTTCTTATGTTCAGATGTAAAAAGATACACTTACATATTGATGAATTGATGGTTAAGAATTTTTCGAGATCATCCAGATTATCAATTGTTTTACAATCAACAATCGGATCAAAATCAATTTGTTGGTGGTTGAACATTAAGATCATCTATTGATTTAATTCTTAAAATTCTGGATGTCTCGTCTTTTCTTATAAAAATTTTACCATCGCGGGTCCAGCAGAACTTGTAATTATTTTCTTTCTTGTAGTTTCGTGCATGATAGAAAAGTGTTTTTAGTTCAGGTGTTAAATGTTCACTAACATAAATTGGACAATTAACAAATATTAGGGATTTTCAGTGTATATGTTACCGCTAAAGTTGATAATTAGTTAATCTGAAGAATACCTAGGTAAACTTAAGATTAACTGATTTCTGTCGTTAATGTGCGGATTTTTGAGTTTTTCGCATTTTACCTAGGGAATCTACACTATAACGGCCTCTTGATCGTTAAAGTTCAAAATAGTTTGTTTCATTCAATACTTTCTGTTAAAATGTTGAGGTGCTTACTGCGCCATGCGCTTACCCCTACGCAGTTGGGTTTCAATACGTAGTTTGTTGTCATATTTGGTGTTTTGATTTCAAATTTAGAGCGTAGCACTGGTAGTTGTCATGTTGAATGTTAAAAAAAATAATACAAGCAAGTAAGTACTGTAAATTTACATGATTAAGTACAGTATATTACTACTAAAACGGGTATTTTGAAACAATTGTGTTGAAGCTCCGACTTTAGAGTGACAGAGATTTCTTTTAACGAAAGCAAATGTCCCAGCTGTTGAAATATCTTTTCAACAAACGTTAATTCAACAATCGCTGGAACCTGGGCAAGGGTTTAACATATGTAATCGATCGCGAATCCTAGCAATAGTTCAGTGCAGGCTGCCAGCCGATTACACCACGCTTTCATTAAGATTTGCTAGTTTAAGTGCTCATTGAAATACGCTGTCAAATCGAGATCGAAAACCACAATTGATACAAATCTCAGTTGGTACTTTAATATTCTATTATTATTGTTTTTATATTCTAGTTTTAAAATTGCTATTTCATTACTATTTTTGTGGGATTTGCGTGTTTTGTGTAATATGAAAAAAGTACCGATCCCCCTTTTTTGATTCGTCATTGTTACTGTTTACCCCCAAAACGAGTTTGGTTATAGTTAGGGCAGGGGGGTTTGGGGGGGCGGCAGCCCCCCCCCCCAACCTCCTTAAACTTTTTATAAAATAAAATAAAATTTTGTACTTTAACGGATCACCCTCGTTAATATGTAAAATAACTGATTACAGGTAGTATGCAGATTAACGAGTGTCTAGTCGGTAGGGTGCAGAATACCTAGGTAATTTCAAGATTACCTAGGTAATCTTAGAAATTGAAAAAAAATTCGCTCTTTAACGGATCACCCTCGTTAATCTGCAAATTACCTAGGTTATCTGTAAATTAACTGATTTCCGGACTTTAACTGTAACATATATTCTAATATATTATTTTATTGCGTTAATTCGATGACTCACAAACTAATCCCTTCACTAAACATAAATAACGCACATGACGAATCACTCCACCATCTGCATTCGATCCTATCGCGATAGACAGCAAAACGCATCACAATCACTTATCTCCTCCAATCACACCCGTCCAAATCACATCCGGAAATATGTCCCTCCCCCCTAATAGCCCCTAATCACACACACACACACATAGAGCGAACTGCAAAATCTTTAAACAACAAGGCCTATTAGCCCTATTATAATAAGAGGCTCTATTTAAACGAATGCCATTATTCCCCTTATACTGTAATCCCCCCTCTCTCTCTGCAATCATCACAATAATCCTTTGGTCCAACAGTCGCGCTATCAGGGATCATCCGCCGCTTTGGATGGGGATATCAGCATTAATTGGGGATCGATGAGGTTCTCATTAAATGAGGGTCCGGCTGTGTTTTGACAGTGTCCGGTTCGCCCTCAAAAACGGTTTGGAATGATGTACGTAGATTGTGTGTGGGTTGTTTGAGATGTAGATTGTTGGATAATGTCTAATGTCTAATGAGTGGGCTAGGTTGATAATGTTAATTAATAGAGGGGAGGTATGTTTGGGGTTATCGATGATAGACGGGAGCGGATATAGGGGGGATAGAGCAGTGCGTTTCACTTGTCATTGCGAACTGAAAATCTTATCTAAATTTTATGTATTATATTCCACCATTGTCTGATTTGAAATTACATTTCAACCTACATAACAACCTAGGTGTTCTTCCTGTTTATCCTGTACTCATCCCCTTATCGGGCAAATCGAAAATTTCAAAATATGTATTTTAATTATGGCGTTTAACTTAATGCCTAGAGAAACATACATACTTTAAATAAATAAGAAATTATCTAAGGTTATCACTAATGAATTTCTACCCATATTATCCTTATCCCATAATTCAAAATCTCGAAATTTCATTTCCTTTTTTTTCAAACTTTTAGATATCGGGAGAAAATAATATAAAGTGAAAAACGGGAGTTAATGGTAAATTTAACTATTGTACTATAACTATATTAACTAACAATCTCTAACTAAATAAACCTTAACGGTTAGGTGGTCCGACTTAAAATTATGACACTAACCAATATTAAATCAAAACAAGTTGATGAATTGTATTACTATAAATAAAGAGAAATATATTTGTACTAAAAGCAAAAAGATGTGTGACGCAAACATGACATTGTACGATTATTAAATCTATAATATATGTTCGTAGTTTGCCTTTCATGTCTCACTTTTTCAACATTCAATTAATCAATTGTGCAAGTGCTAACAGGGTATGAATATGAAAACCATAAAATATATTCAATTATCTTCCAAAACACTGCAAATATTTCCTTACAAAACTCCTCCATTATAAAAGTTATTTCCCCTCTACTTTTTTTCTCTACTCCTCTGATAATAACAAATGAATTGTAACCTTCCCTGAAAGCTATTTCTAACAATGCGACTTTATTAGCAACAAAATCAGAAAGTTAAGTTTGATAAATTACGATACATTATCTCACATTAAAAAATCCTTTCCTTTTACACTACATCTCATAACATAAAAATCACAGATGGGAAGGCATTGCATTTTTCCCATTCCTATCTCATTTAGCTTAATTTAACAAATTGTTTAACTATAAGACACAATTTAATTCTATAACGCCTTATATTCCCGCGTATAAACGAGGGTATGCTTCGTTTTGAAAAATTGACCCTAAATTTCGTCCATGTATAAGCTGAGTTAAAATTTACCACTCTCGCTCAAATGTAGCACTTTTCGAGAACTCTGATTCATACTTACCTTGATTCATGTAAGCTACATTCAGATTCATGTAGCTTTTCGCGTATTCAAACATCTTTAAATACATGAAAGGAGAATTTCACCGATTATTGCTGGTTAAGCGGATAATAAGTGTAAACTCACAACTCTCAAGCGTCACCACCAACCGTGGACCGGTTCTCCGCTCTCTTGCGTTACCATCCTATACCGTACTGATGAGTCCTAACAAGGACGAAACCGGTCCACGGTTGGTGGTGACGCTTGAGAGTTGTGAGTTTACACCAGCGTTCGAAATTGTACTGGATTGCTGGTCCGGGACAACCAAAAAACGGCTCGGACCAGTAGAATCAGAAAATCACTGGTCCGCTGGACCAGTGGTGAAAAAATATCCCACTCTCCAATTTTAGCCTGCAATTTCTCTTTGCTTGGAATCGGGAGAAAGGCAAAAAAAAATTAATTTCACTAAATAAACCATATTACAACCAGTTTGTCAACTAACAATGTAAAACTAATTCGAAGTTATGTATTAATTTGTGTGCACTATCATTTATTCAAGAAAAGTTCTTATTTTTTGCCAATTAGTGCAATTGTATCCAATTTGTATGTCAAATAGAGAAATTTTATTTAATCAAGATGATTATTTTATTTGTATGTCAGTTAATGAAATATTATTTAATTAAGAAAGGTATTTAATTAATAAGATATTTTTAAAATAATTGATTATTTGGAGCTATTGCTTATTTCTCATAAATTTATTTATTACTTATTTTATATAATTTTCATATTTACAGCTAGTAACTTAATAAATATGTATTAATTTTTAACATTACCCTATTTGGTACTCACATTCAGTGCAATAGTCACTTTTATTTAAACTGGTCCTTTTTAATTTGTCGGACCAGTAATTTTTGTTGCGGACCAGTAAGATTGGTAAAGCACTGGTCCGCAGGACCAGTGGATTTTTTTCCCAATTTCTAACGCTGGTTTACACTCATGTTTAAATAAATTTCCTTTTTACTTTTACTAAGAACCCCAGCGGATACATTGTTCCAATATTACCGCAAGGGGCTTCCACTCACCTAAATCCTTTTAATAATATATTTTCAAACTGTAATCGGAAATTTTTCAAAAAAAAAGTCACGGCTTGTACGCATAAATGTACTTTGATACTTATCAAAAACATACCAACTGGCAACGAAAAGAAAAGCACTAACTCCAATACTTACACCCAAATTAACACACAATTACGGAAACCCTCCACGAGATTCATTTAATCATTTTACACACCGCCATCCCTAACTTATTACATCAGGTTTTTCCATTAAGTCAGAAAACATTAAACGCATCCAAAACCCAAAGCGACTTTATTAAACGCCCCCAAGTAACGTCTTTAATTAAAACCCGCGTCTCGGCCTAAGACAATGGGAAGGGATTTCCAAGGAGATCCCAATCTGCATCTACGAATGAAAAGAGCTGTCTCGGTGACACACGGTCTTGCCCCGATTCTGCCCCATTAAATTATTTCCAGTGCCCGTGCTTTTGGTAAGCGGCCAAGAGGGTCTCTTGCTAGGCTGTTTCGCCGGGCCAGGGCATTTAGTGTAATAAGCTGTCTGCTTTATTCTTGCCATTAAACAGCTAATTCCGAACACTTGCAACAGGAAGTGATAGTAGGGAGTTGTAACAGAGAACTGATACGTGTGTTTGTTGGGGTTAAGGGAAAAGGAGTTGTAGTTAATGTGAATTGCGAGGGTATAATAACACGAATTTTTATCGAACATATGGAAATTTTGATCTTCAACTCTTTCAATTATTTGCCGTATGAGATTGCGATTGAATCCTATGGAGAATTTGGGGTGGCTAGGACTGTAAGGGTTAAATTAAAAAAACTAAAATCTTTAGCCTATTAAAACTTGCCTTAAAAAATGCACTTTAGTCTTAAAACCAACTGAAATAGGTCAAAATAAATTGGAATGTGCTACCTCAATCTCGCTTCTTATTATCTGATTTTAATTAAATACGTAAGTACCGTGTTTTCAAACTTACAATCCGACCGCCTGTTTTTGTTGAAGTTTCTGGTTAAATGAAGCTAATTATATTTTTTAGGAGGTGGTCTGGCATACAAATATTTGCATTGATAATGTTTAATACACAAGAATTAAAGATTAATACACTGAATAAACATACTATTGCGATTCAAAACATGCTTACAATTTTTAATTTTTAGTTTACTAGCATTTTTAGTTTACTCAAAACACATTTAGCATCGATTTATATCAGTGGACAGATAACGTATCGATTTATACATTTTTATTCAGATAAAAATAAAAATAACAAAACATCAAAATTAACAGAATAGAAATCAAATTTCAACTCTGAAATATTCTCCCCAGATGTAGACTGCAAGAGTCCATCAGCACAATAAAACGATTTTAGGGGACAGTTATCAGTATGATCCGCTACTATGAATAGACAAATGATTTTTTTACATTCTTTTACTCTGTTTCTGTAAGGAGGAGGGAATCCTGCGAAAGAGTAGTGGTGATTTTATTACCTATTATACTCCGTGTAAATAGAATAGACGGCTTGTCACCATGGCAACGCAATAGAAATGCAATGGGTGGACTAGTAGCGAGCCACCGATTCAAATTATACAGACTATAAGCAGTGCATGGTATCTAAAACTCAAAAAACCCACACTTGGAATAAGAGATGAAAAAATTAATGACATTTTTAAGCATAGTTCCATCTGATGGATAGGGTAAAGTGAGGTTCAGTTTTAGAGTAAGTGGTCTATCATTTGCACATACCGTATATAGTCAAAAGTTGGTGATCAAAAAATTTGAATTCGATTCATTCGAATTTAAGGCGCCAATAATTAATTAAATTTTTATCTTCCCAGAGTCCATTCAAATTCCCTTTTAAAACCAATGATATCGTTAAACCTCGAGCTTTTGTTCAAACACCAGATTCACTTCCCTAAATTCCTCTCAGAACGCATCTAAAAACGTATCTCCTACCTTCACCCTTCAAATATCCAACATTCAAAACTTTCATCTGCCCACAATAACGCACCTCGCTAATTTATCCCCTTCTTTTTCGCCAAAAATTAGTCCATTTCCGAAACTCCGTTTGTTTCCACGACTCCATTTAAAAGAGCACTTCATTTTTGTGAAGGGTTTTTACCTCTCCGCTGAATTTATGACTCTCGGGGATGAATATTACAAATTGACTTCCGACGAAAAAGAATTCAAAAAGAGGGGGAAAGATATTTTTTCCTGTGTTTGAAAACTCAAAAAGACTTTTTTTTATTTTAACTTCAGAAAGTAAGTCAAGCGAATAATTGCTTTTGGGCTCATTACTTGTGTGCGGTTGGGAATTTTTGTTTCAGAGGGTTTTTTATCTTTTTGAGCACTAGTAGCATATGCGGTTTTCTGCTTCATTCGAGATTTCGATTGGCCTTAAATGCTTTATAATTGATTGCTGCTTTTTTAGCTGCTTCCACAGTTAAATGCCGAGAATTCACAGAGCATTATTAGGCTTAAGGGACGGATTATGAGGTTGTAGGAATCGTTCTTGTGAGAGCTTATTTGGGATAAAAAAGAATTATATGATTTGTATGATTTTTCTTGGAAGTTCCATTTATGTGTATATATTTTTTTCATTTGGAAAGGCCTCTTCTTGCTTCATATATTAATTTCGAGTATTTTTAAAATTACATCATTTTTTTTCTCAAAGGAATGGTCGTTGAGTGTTTTGGAGAAAGCCTCATTTTAAAAGCATTTTTACTGTTCAAATGTTATGATTTTTGTATTTCAAATACACAAATTTAAAAAATAATAGACAAAATTATATTTTTTATAAGAGCTGAGCCAAAAGTGGAAGTAAAAATTTCAGGTTATTACCTTTATTTTAATACCTTAAAATTCTTCGAAGCTTTTTCTATACTTTTAAAAGTTTTCAATGGTAATATCTCAACAGTAACAGTAATTATTATTTTTATAATTATTTAGTGTTTTTACCGAATTTCGCTGCTTATTTAATAAATCTGGATTAAGAATTTATCAAATGCTCTTACTTTTTATTTTATGAAAAAAAAAGCATTGCCCTAATTTTCTCAGTAAAAAATTACAATAACGCGGTTTAAAAATAACAAGTAAAAAATGAAGTTCAATTCTCTATACACTTCTGTCAAGTGTTCAGCTTAAACTATATATTCTCTTTCATGGGAGGACTTTTCACTGTGATTTCAATACCTAATAACTGGTAACATATTTAGTTCCCCTTAATACTATAATTTGCAGATTGAGTTCTATTTTCTCCCAAATTTAAAATTACACTATTTTCTATCAACATGCTCAATTTTTGGGGAACTCTTGTTTTAGTGTAATAACAAGTTCTACGTATCCAAGTAGAGTTGACACTAAGATGACAATTCGGACCTTTAAAACCTTAAAAGCAAGCACCAATAATAGACTAAGACGAAGGAATCGTGAAGCTTTCAGTGACTTTTCGTGGCAAAAATCACCAATTGCGTGACTAAGTAATACGCAATCGCATTGTCAAATGCTTCGACAAGCCTAACTTAGGCGTTGATTTTTCTTCAATTTCTGTGACATTTGGTATAAAGCTTTCATCGCCATTTTTTTAACTGTGACATAAGTACCCGTGCGTGATACTTCCCTTCGTCACCCGAGTACTTCACGTACACAGAAGAACAAATACGAAGATTGATTAGACATGCAATATGTCAAAGAATTATTAAGACTTCATATCGAAAATTCTCACAAGCTAAATCGAGTTCGGTTTGGTTTGAATATTGTTTTTAAGGCGCAGGAATCAAATATGACCAGAGTTACGCAAAGATAGACATTAATAAAACATAAATCAAGTATGTGTTAAGTAAGTTTGGTTAGGTTTTTCTCGATAACTAGTTTTAAAAAATTATTATATTACTTTTTACAATAGAAGGGCATCAAATAAAAGGATACTGGAAAATTCATGAAATCTAAAAGCTAATCTTTAGCAAATATTTGACTAATTCTTGTTAGTCTTTAAGATGGCCTTATTAAAAGTATTTTAACTATGGTTATATTGTTATAATTGAGAAGACGAAGCGACTGTAAATAGTCAAGAAATATCTACATCCAATCAACAAGTACTAGTTAGAATTGAAGTGTTTCTAAGGATCTGCTTGAAAAAAATTGAGTTAATCTCTAAATAGTGCTGTTTGATGAAAAAACGTTCTCATCTTATTGAATAATTAGTCAGTAGAGTGTTCCATCGATTTCCGGTATGTTTGTTTATAGATGCTAACTGTAAATCGGGCTGTTTTCTATTCTGTATTTCCCTGCCTCCATTGTTGCCACAATAAATGTTTTTTACTTGCCTTAGCGAAGATTTATCTTTTTTGGTTTCTAACAACACTATCCTGTTCTATAAAACAATTTGAAAGAAGACAGAATGAAAAATGAATACACAAATCCATTAAATAATTGCATCATTTTTTACGTTATTCAATACTGGGAAAACGACTTAAAATATATTAATAAAAATCAAAAGGTTAAAAAAACTGATAGTTAATTTAAAGTTAACTTTTATAGTAATAATAAAGTAGTATTTCTTTAAAAACAGTATTTTTAGTGTATTTTCTTAAAAAGATGCTTGCCCTGTATGTCCCATAGGAATTTTAGAAAGATGCAAAAAACCAAATGCGCCGGTCTTTCCTTGATGGACATTTCTGTAGAATAAAACAGTCAATATTTCTACTTCCTTTCCCTTGAACTAGTGATACATATTTAATAGCATGTATCTTCTGAAAGTGGGTAAATAATACGAAATGTTTCGGGCACACATAAAATTGCCGGGCAAGATTTTATGTACAACGGCGCCAATTTCACTGGTTTCCACCCATCAAAACTTTCAGCGTTTTTGTAGGATGCATCTTACGGAGATAAAATTTCCCTAGCAAAAATTCGCGCAAATAAATTATTTATAGTGAGTATTCTTCGCATTTTGTTTGATTGAAGTTTCTTTGCTACATAAAATTTGATAGCACATCTGGAAGAGGATAATGGAAAATTACTGCATAGAAATTACTCTTATTTTTTGTTTATAACAAAAGTAGTTGATCTACATCGTTTACTTTTTCATTTAAGCAGTGGTTGGAATAAGCAATAAGTTGGGTAATGCTATAAAAGAAATAAATAAATATATTTTTTTCTCGTTTTAAAATCAAAAATAACCTTACAATTATCAGGAGAATAAATTGTTCAGCCTATTTGTATCTTTTCAGCTTATAAATAAAATGTTAAACACATTCTTTCATTTCCTTTCTAATTTAATTTTGAAATTGTTCATTAAAGATTTAGATGAATGGGGAATTTTTTCAAAATAAAGTCATTGTTAAACTATTATACCTTAGTTTATATAGAAGCTACATATATTTAAAAATTTTCTAATCAAAACTTTGTGTGATGATTTAGCCAAAATATTTTAAAACTTGGTTAAAACTATTGTTTAATTGATAAAGCTTTAATAGAAGCAACAGGGTTAATAACTTTTTTTCCTCTCGATAGGCATTTCTCTTGTGATTCACAGAACAAAATAGTCCATCGAGCTAAAAACAAAATTATCTTTTGCACATAAAGGCTTAACGAATTCTAAACCAAAATTTATGCATGTCTATTTTAAATACTGTAATTGAATTCCGCTAAAAAAAAAACTCCATTTCCTCACAAAATCCGAATCTACTGACAAAGCCAACCGGATCAAAACGAAAACATCCTCCGAGATTTCACAACCTCTCTACACAGCATTTTAATTCTGGAAAATTTTTAAGACGACAACTCGAGGGATTTCAAGCGTTCCGACGAAAAATGATCGCTTAGCTAATTTCTTCTGCACAAGAAAACTTTTCAATTAAAATTTACCTCATATTGAACGATTCAAAAACGACAGAGTTTATGCAGTCTTAGCATTTATGCGCAATTTTAATTAAGAACATTTAATTAGAATCTGTTTTTCCTTGGGACACCTCGCATATTACTAAGAGTCAAGTAGAGAAAAAAATTTCTTTTAAAGCTCTAATTAAGCATTTTACTCAATAGATCACTCTATATTAAGTCATATTCCAGGTAATATAAATTTCATGTGGCGTGAAAATGTCCAAAATGCGAGTAGCATTTTAGTTTTTAATTAGGCAAGTGAATGGTTGCAAGAGCAATGAAACACAGCATAATATAAAAACTTTACTTTAATTAACTTTTTAGAGGGGACATCATAATTATAGACGGGGAATTCAATTTTTTTCAAGTTTGCGATTCATTTTAAAATTAAAATCTTCGTTATTTCGAAACTGGTTATAAATTGCTTAAAGGGTTTGATTGTGCTTGAAAGAGATTTTGTGTTTGTAGAAGTTGTTTGAGTATAAAAAAAGATGAATACCTACTATTTTAATCATTGAACTTTTCAGGTAGAATTAATTAGTTGTTTTTTTGCAGTTCTTTGTGTGAGATTTCCTGAAAGTGTCATAGTAGGTAGTAAGTTAAAAATATTTTCTTAATGTCTTATATAACTAGGAGGAACATTACATATAGCGACATACACGGTGTTTCAAAAGTCCGTTTCGCGGCTTTTATTTGGAACCAACGTGTCCCAGGTTCACGGAAGTAAGGTCTACCCCTAAGTAAGTGACCCTGAAAAATTCATTTAAATGACTTACAGTGCCCCTAGCGGCAAAATAAAAAGTTAAAAAAATGAATTTAAAATTATTAATGAACATTTTTAGACTTAAAAGAAAAATTTCGTAAGTTTGCAAATTTGTCAGTGTTATTGTGTGGTTTTGGGGTTTTTTAGTTGAATAAAAGCAAAATTTATTCAAAACTACTTACAAGTTTCTGAACTTTTTCCTTTTTTGAGGCATGAAAAAGTGCTATTTTCACATACCAATATCTCCGTGAATATTTACGATATTTTCATGAAATTTTTTTCAGTGAGTACTTCATAACGTTTGCAACAATACTCTCACTGAGCTTTTTAATCTATCTCCTTTAGATTTTAAATTAATTTTTTTATTTCACCACTAGGGGAGCTGTAAGTCATTTCACTGGATTCTCTAGGGTCACTTACCTATGGGAAGACCTCACTTCCGTGACTCTAGGACACGTTTTTTCCAAATAAAAGCCGCAAAACGGACTTTTGAAACACCCTGTATATCATATTATGTGCGATGCAACTTGTATTTGAAATACGTTAGTATTGGCTCAATGTTTTTAAGTGAAGAAAGTAGGTTTTATCATGTTACTACACTAAATATACAATTCGTAACGTTAAACATTGAAAAGAATTTCCACAATTTTATTAATAATAATGGACTTGCTTTTGGAATTAACAGATATCTGGTATTCAATGTAGAATAGCGCAGGAAGATTTTACATTTTACTAAACAATTTAGTTTTGGAAATATTTGACGAAAAAAGTTTTAAATTCAAGTTTCTTTCATGGAAATATATTGACGACTTACTGCAGAGTTTAACGTTTTTAGTTATAATGTTTCCTTTCTGTCAACGGATTCCTGGATAGTCTGACTTCGTCAGATCATGTAGGAGATTAGAAACAACAACAACAACAACAACAGTTATAATGTTTATGCGTGTAAATGCAACTTTTAACAACAAAAATTACCTAAATAGCCTTGAAAATTTTTGAGGTATTGGAAGTGAATCAATCAATGTGCCCCTTGCATAAAATCGAATGTATCAATCATTTCAATGCCCGGTTTTACCTTACATCTAATGAAAATAATATTGAGATGGTGGGTTGAAGTCCATTTTTATGGCAGATTCGGAACATTTTTACTTCTGTCTCTGTTGGAGGTAGAAACATGAACTCAGAAAGCACCCGAATCCACAGATATAGACTGGCTCTAACGAAGCTGAAAATCTTCAAATCTATAGAAACTCCCCTCCCCATTACAATCAAGCATATCTGATTCAAAACCGTTCCTAACACTATCACCTCACTTCTGAGCAATTCGGCAACAACCAGCCACTACATCGCTTTGATAGCTTCCACTCCTGATGGACATTGTGTCCCGTCCACTACGCACATCCATTTCAATGTCCCATCGTGCGACTGACATGGCCGATGACGATTCTTCATCCACTGACAAAGGGGCTTCGGGAAAGTCAGGAGATTCTCGGTGGATGACAGTCGCACTTTCCAAGGCAACGGTTTGTTGAATACGCGTTCGTGGGATTCTGGTGGGATGAAGGATACATTTCCATTGGTCTGCGAGCGTTGATCAATGGTGACCGGAGGCTCGATCGCTCATTTTGAAGTTGAATGAGGGTGTTGGAGAAGAGTTGAGTGGTGGAGGTGCTTCTTGGATAAGGGGAGGGTTTGAGGGATAAAGGGGATGTGTGTCCGCGGTCGAATGTGGTTGGATGGTTTTGGGTAGCGGGGGTGATATGGGAAAGCCTGCTGGAAGTTTAGATCAATACAGTAAGTATGTTTGGAAATAACCAGCACTCTCAAGATATGAAGGGTATTTCAATTATGCAAAGGAAACATTCAGTTAAGGTTGGGGTTAGAATAAACCTGTTTATTGGAGCAATCGAATAAAATACTTATATGGGTTGTATCCTGCTTTTTGCCGTTTTATGAATACTTTAAAGGGGAATAGATGTTTCATTTTAATATGGAATTAATAATTTTGGAAATAATAACTCATCTGCAGTAAAATTGTGTTTTTTGTGTACAATATTATTTGTTTTTAGGTTATATTATTCACTAAGTAAGTATGGAATACTTCCTTTTGCGTAATCCGTACGTTGGTATTGAAGTGGTGGAAAACTTTTGGGGATACTCGACTAAAAAGAAATGACTGCTTTGGAGATTCCTTTTATGTTTAGTAATATTGGTACTTCTGGGTTAAAAAATAAAATAAATCCTGAAATTATGTTTTTTTTCTTTTTTTACTCTTCAGTTCAGCCACTTAGGCCCAATTTACACGATGCCAGTAGGTGTTCCAGAAGAGCTTTCCAGTACTACTGGAACAACAATTAACAAATATGTGTAAATGCTTATATAGGAATAAATATTGAGTGATGTAATGGCAAAATACAGTATTAGCTAATGAATATTTAAAATCTTACTGATGGAAACATTGACTGGTACTTCAACAGTATGGTGTAAACTGGTCCTAAAAAATCGTATTTCTACCAAAACACGGAAATTTCATAAAAACTCACCTCATATGAGTCATCCACTTTTTTGTCGATGGTCTTTGCAGTGGATATGTTGCCCGAAGACGCGTCCATGGAAAAGTAGGTGTGGTCCCGAACGTCCAACAGGTTGTACATGACCGACTTCCTCCCAGGGTCGTACGCCAGCACTGTGGCCACGTGTACACCCGCAGGAGCACCCTCGTACACCCGGGGTTCATGGAGGGGGTTGCGGAACACGAGCTTGCCTGTGAGAAGAAAATAAAAAGTTCATTAGAGCTGGATTTTATAGCTATTCATGCAATAAATGAGGAAAAGATGGTATGTTGTTACTATGTCGTGAAAGGAATTGCGTTGAAGATAAATTAGTTTAATAAGAATGCTTAATTCGCCCACATTTTTAATAATAACCTCAAATGTTGGGTACCACTGTGAAAAATTTCCCCTCACTAAAATACTGAATGATTATGATACATTTTTTATTGCAAAAATATCACCGTGTATCAAATTGTATCACACAGGGATTACAGATACAGAAGTAAGTAACTCAAATTTACAAGGGGAAACATCACAAGTTTATAAGGATAAGGAGATATCAGGGTTATGTTAGAGGCGTAAGAGATCTACAGAGTGCTAGATTATTGGTAAACTTATTAAGGAAAAAATCAAATGCTATTTTATTGGAAATCAGTTGGATTATGATATTAAAGTACTTTTAGGCTAAGCGCGCACTAGAGACTTCTGTCACGGCGACTTATAACACTAGTCACTCGAGAGCAATGCATTTCTATGAAGAGATTCTTGGCAATCGGCCAAGAGTCTCGTCGCCTGTGCGCGCGCTCTAGCTTCTTGCAATAGCCAGGGTGATAATTGTGTCTCTGTCACCGTGACAAAAGTCTCTAGTGCGCGCTTAGCCTTACACTCTTTAACCCTTTTAGTCCTAGCTGCCCCAAATTTACAATAGGATCCAATGGCAATCTTGTGCTGTCTAGGACTGAATGGGTTAATACCTAAAATGGGGAATATTCGGTAGTTGGGTTTTATTTGCGAATTTAAGGCAATTTGGTGATTAGCCAGCCTTCAAAGCACCTCTGCACCTTGAAGGGTTGCTAGAGATTGCAAATAATGGATGTCAAATAAATGCAGAATTTAATATACTTAAATAAACTATCAGATGTTACATGCATTTCTTTCAAATATTATCAATAAACGTAATGTCCCAATAGGAAGAGAATCCTTTAAATTTACTTATTAACGTTTATTTTACCGAATACCTAAGATCCGAATTTGCAGTTAGTCGTTGTTTCTCCAAAGAGGTGATTACTCTTGTAACGAAGATATACAGGTGGTACAAACTTCTAGGGGTGTTAGAGTACACCTAGACGAACAAGAATTGGTATAGGAAGGGGGGTCGCAGTTACACCGTTAAAGAGCTAGGTCCTAATGTAGTGCGAGAGCGTTACAAAAGGACGTTTTGCCAAGGCCCGTTTAACGAAAAAAAAACATAATGAAATGAAAAAATTTATTGCATGAGGTACAGCAGTATCCGTATTACTTACATCATAAATTTGATAGAAATTGGACCACTTTCTAAACCGTGGGGTGAGTTTTAAAACGTGCTCTTAGTCAAACAATGGAGTTCCATTAATAGTATTTAGAAAAATGATGATCGGGGAAGGAATTTTCAATGATCAAACAGTTTCAATGATACATGTTACGATCATTGAAAATTCCTTCCCCGATCATCATTTTTCTAAATACCATTAAGGAATGTGATTCTTTGACTAAAAGATTAATATTGCACTTTTGAAACTAACTCCGCGGTTTAGAAAGTGGTTCAATTTCTATCAAATTTATGATGTAAGTAGTACAGATACTGCTGTACCTCATGCAATAAATTTTTTCATTTCATTATGTTTTTTTTTTCGTTAAACGGGCCTTGGCAAAACGTCCTTTTGTAACGCTCTCGCACTACATTAGGACCTAGCTCTTTAACGGTGTAACTGCGACCCCCCTTCCTATACCAATTCTTGTTCGTCTAGGTGTACTCTAACACCCCTAGAAGTTTGTACCATGAATTAAGGACCACCCTGTATACAGATAAAAAACTATTAAAATCGTAGTAACAATAACATTTCATGAAAATATCCTACGCATTCCACATAAAACAAACCTGATTCGTCCGTTTCCTGCTCTCATTCAAATCACTTAAAAAACACTCAGGCCTTCAATCCCAATCATCCCACCGAACCCTCGTCAAAACATGTTCCAAGGGAAAGAAAAACCTCGAATCCTACACGACGAACAGAGGCCTTCCTTCATCAATCTCCCTGGCTGCCCCCTTAACAAGTACCACACTGGTTTTACCATACGAACTCTATCCGCTCAGACAGCCAGAATACGTTTACATGCAAATGCTGTCGGAATCAGCGCGCAGAAGAAAATGGAAAGAGGACCAAAGAGTTTTCTTCTTCTTGTTTGGGGCTGAACAATCCCAGGGAAATTTGCCGATTTGTAGTTGTTCTGGTTAGCGTCCGTAACGGGAGAAGGGAGATTGAATTATTGTGTTTTCCACTTAGGGGTGTAAGAAGAAAATGAGAGGTATTGGGTTTGCTTTTTTGGGGGGTAGGGTTCAGTTTGAGTGTTTAGGGAAGTGTGCGTGGTGGGGTGTGTATAAAGGGGTTAATTTAGAGGATAATGTAAAAAGATGCATTCCGAGAGGTGAAGCTATTTTTTTGTGGAAGTTGCTCAGGATGAAAATGGTAAATGCCAAAGAAGCAAAATTTTAAATAAGAGGGGATTTGGATTTCTTTTAGGGTATTTTACCTAGTCCATACAAACAATACTATACATCCTAGTCGTCAATACAAAAATATCAATAGGTGGTCCGTAAGAGCTACCTAAACTGTGCCTTCTCCATAGAAACAACACAGACACCAATACAGTAAATCTTCAAATAAAATCAAACAAAGTTTATTTTTTATTGATATACGTATTTACTATTTATGTTACGGGCAAAGCGATTAATTGGTCATTATTAATAATACCCAGAGTGGAGGCGGGCTAAGTAATGCATTTAATTGATAAATTCCATTGAATTTATTACATTGCCCTCTTCCATTTCGGGGCATTATTAATAATACCTAATTTATCACATTGCCAGTAACATATATACAAAAATGAGGTCGAATAAACCAACAGTATTCCTTCAACAATTTCTCAAAACTACGTTAAATGGACTTATACCACTTTCATTATAGCCAGCTCATATATTGGTAAGAGTCCAGCACGGTTTAGGATTTTTGAAGCTAAAATGTTGAGCTCTAAGGTTCAATTCCGTAATCTTAATGTGAAATATCACCAAAATTTGGTCGCCAATTAATCAAATATTGCTAAGTTTTAATGGTTTTTATTGATATATCTGAATGTTTTATTTGGTTGGTACGGTGTTTCTGGAGGTATTTCTAATATTTACCATTTCAAACAGTTGGGTGGTATTTAAGTTGATAGATGACGGAAATAATCTAAAAACATCCCAGGTTGTAAAAGATTTAACGTATTAAGAGGATTATAGTATTTAGCCAACGGAAGGTTCTAAAATAAATTTTAAAATGCGTCAAGTGCAATATACCTATATATTTATAAGCATAATCGGTACTTTTGTAGATTGTTATGAAAATAGATAAAAATTCTATGCTAAATTTAAAACAATCTTTAATGAAATTAAACATTAGATGACACACGACAATATAAAGATTAAGGTTGAATAAACAAAACATAGAGATTCTTTTATTTCAAAGATTAATTTAATTCCGATTGCAGTTAATAAAATTTTTGCTAACGTAAATTCCAAGATTAAAATAACAATTAAGCCCAAAAATAACAAGATTATTTTATCAGAAAAATTAATGTGAGACAGTTCCAGAAAATATGTATAATAGGAATGCAAAAATATTTTTATAGACTTCACAAAGAACCGTTCATAATTTTAAAGATTTGGATCTCGTAAACAACACAATGTGTAGGTGGGGTATTTACTCAAACATACTTTTCTTTTAAATTCCGTAAACAATTTTGTGCTGTTCTAAAGAAAACTTATTAACGCAATGAAATTAAAATATGATTAAAAGTTTTCGTAAAAAAGCTGAAGGGTCAATGTTATCAGCCATAGTGAAAAAATATATAAAGGGTGGTCCTTAATTCATGGTACAAACTTCTAGGGGTGTTAGAGTACACCTAGACGAACAAGAATTGGTATAGGAAGGGGGGTCGCAGTTACACCGTTAAAGAGCTAGGTCCTAATGTAGTGCGAGAGCGTTATAAAAGGACGTTTTGCCAAGGCCCGTTTAACGAAAAAAAACATAATGAAATGAAAAAATTTATTGCATGAGGTACAGCAGTATCCGTATTACTTACATCATAAATTTGATGGAACTTGGACCACTTTCTAAACCGTGGGGTGAGTTTTAAAACGTGCTCTTAACTTACCATCAATTGAATTTTTGCATCATTAGATACACAAAAAATCGCTACAATGCAAAGAAGAAAGATATCTGATTGGTTCCGCAATCTCCAACCAGTTCTCAAAACTACACTCTTCGAGTTATTTTGAGTGCTGTCAAGAAAAGCTGTCAGATTACGAATCTATAGGTGTTTGAACAAAGCGGTACTTATAAGTACCGTCAGGATAAAAAGGGTTTTAAATAAAATCAAGTATAAAACCTTTTTTGCACGAATTTTTAATGAAGAGTTACTAATTAGTTCTAATTGAGCTTTCTCTTTATTCGAGCTTCAAATTAATTTTATTACTTTTTTTTGTTTGAAAAAGCAGTTATAACAGTTGTGTGAAGCATCATTTTCCCTATAGTGATACAACCTTTTGTATTTTCAGTATAAGTGTATCATTTAAGACCAAAAGAACAACGTTCATTTTATACGTAGTAAAAGTGGGAAATGGAGAGATTGAATTTAAAAAAAAAAACTCCAATATATTACTAATGAATGAACTAAATAGTGATTTTTCCCTGAAAATTTTATTATCCTAAAGTTATATTTTTATACCAAGTACGACTAATAATACTGAGTACTTCGCTTTGGGATTTGATGTGTAACACGACGAACTAATACCGTATTTTAAAGGTAAGGTCGCATCTTATTTTTTTGGGTATTATTTACGAATACATAATATACATCAGTGAAAAAGTTCACAACTGGGTTATATTGATAAAAAATAACCTAGTAAAAACCATTAAATATTTTAAAAAAATTAAATATCTCAAAAAAGTTTCAGAGGTACCATAGATGAGAAGGATTTGATGAACAAATTAAAAAACTTATGTGACCTAACAAAAACACTAGAAAATTATTACTCATTAATTATTCAAACGCCATAAAATAATTTCAAAACTTCCTTGAGAATAAACGATTCTGCCTAATGCCCCACCAGCAAAGAATTCCCAAACTAAGATGCTAATAAATCATTAGCGTCTCATACCAAAAACCGAAAGTATTTAATAAACGTTCTTCCGCATATTCGAAAACGTTTTATTTCACAAGACCCAGGCGTTGCCATTAGACGAAACTAAATTCGAGCTTAATTAATGTCCCGAACGTGGCCACATAAAAACGAATATGTAAATAATTCAATTAACTGTCACTCATTCCATTTTCATATAAAATTACCAAAAACCCACGCGCTCCCAAAAAATTACCCCGCCATTTTTTACCCCTCAAAAAACTCACTAATTTCATTAACAATTCACAGGGCACAATAAGCGCTCATTAAGCATTCAAATATTTTCATAAGCTGCCCGAAACGTGGGCTTAATGTCTTCATTAAAGAAAACTGAAGCGGGCAGATTTTGTGTTAATTACCCTGGCCCTTTACGGAGCAGTTTGCCCTAAGTGCCGGCCCCGAAGATCATAAAACCCGGGTATTTTTTGATGAAAAAAAAGGTTAATTCCTCTTCGGCTCTGTTTACCATTTAGGGGTGAATCGTTCATTACAGAGGTTGCTGGATACTTTCTATGGGAGAAAGTGAATTTACATGCCTTAGTTAGAGGGGTCTGTAGCCCCCTCTTCAAACCCTTGCTGCTAGTTTAACGTTAATTTGCACTCGAAACTGATTTTATATTGATTTTGGATTCGGGTAGTAAAATCGGTTGAGAGTTTATTTTTACGAGGGGCTCGGCTTTAATACCAGACGTGCTGCAAATATTTAATGATCGTGAGTTTGGGAGGGTCATTGAATTATAAAGGAGGATGTGTACGGTAGGGTGTAAATAAAGCTGCAGAAAATCGGTAGGGTCGTAAATTATTCGCAGTTTTAAAAACAGTGTTTTAGTGAATTGATATGTTTTGATTTGCCTTTATGCAACAAAATCTCGCATAAATGTTTCGCAAACAAATGGAATATCGCTGCATATTCAGCTACAATAGTTTGATATCGTGATAAGTTTCTTCAGTTTTTAGGAAGCTAATTAATGTAAAAGGCACTTTGTGTACTTAAGTTGTTCAAAATTGAAAGATAAGTTTTCAATACCCAATAATGTATTGGAAAATATAAATTCCGATCCTTTGTCAATGAGAGCAAATACTTAGCTAATACAGAGATCAGATGCTATGAGATACAAATACAAGATATTCTTTTAAAACTTGTATTTTATTACGTAGAACTTGTGTAAAGTAACATACACTGACCTTGTTCCAAATAAAAAAAATAGTAAACTACGTATGAAATGAAATATTAGTGATTGCCTGGAACTCCCATAAAATATCCCTTTTAAAAACATTTTAATTTTAATGAAGATAGGACGCAAAATAGAAACACATTTTAAAGGTTTTTGAACATTCCTAAATATTAACTGTCATAATACATTCATATCGACTACGTGAAGATTGTAAAACTCGATATAGTATAAAACACAGCATGATATGTTTGTAGTTCCATGTTAATTATTGGTAAATATCACGTATTTTTAATAAAAAAACCCACAAACTTCACTTTATTTTCCCACAAACAAGCAAAAATGCACTCATTTCAATTACAATATTACATGATCCAAAAAAGCAACCATACATCAAAGAAGGATTTTTACCCCAGTTGCTCTCAAGACAGAAAACTCTTCACAATTCTCAATGTATCGGAGATCGATAAATGACAATACACCAATCCCAAAAGGGGCCGACATCAGAAATTAAGAGTCAGAGAAAAGAAATCATCGTCGGAATTAATTAAAACTCGCCTCCCGAAACAATATAAAAAAGAACAAAACTCTCAGATCCAAACAAATGACTCCTTTTGAAAACAAGCCGGAGCTGCTAAGCCCTCGTAAATTAACCCAGTTTTCTAATATTCCTCGACTTTATTGATTATTTAGAGAATTACCAGTGAGCGCAAAAATTTCTCGTTTATTGTACTGCTATTGACCGGTTTTGCATTTCCTTCAAAAAGCGCAATGGCAGCGGAAGTAGTGAGAGCGATATTTATGGAGTGTTGTTGTTGTTGTTTTGTGCTGGATCTGGAATTGAAGCGATAATTTTCTCTCACTGATTCTCTCTAAGCCGTGGGAGTGATTAATGAAAGAGAGTTTTAAAGCTAATTGTTATTAGTAAGGGCCGATTTTCGAGGGAGAGGGCAGTTAAGGTGTAGAAGTCAGTGGAGCTTGTTGTGAAATATTTCGCGTTTGGCAGGTGCTAAAATTTGAGTTAAAATGAATGTGAGTTTTCTGTGAGTTTCGGTTGTTTGGTAAGTATTGAATGTAGGGGTCTTGGTCTTGTAATATTTCAATTCTGGGTAGATATTGGCTGGATCGAGACGTTTAAAAGTGTTGAACAAGAGAGTTAAAATACAGGGTTTCCCAAAACGACTGCATAATCTCTGCAGAGCTAGATTCCTCGTTGAAATCTGGTGTATCGAGACGTAGTGACAACACAAATGGACTTAGTTGCTCGTCTGCATGCTGCTTGTGCTTCATTATACTCTATTTATTTAGAATTGACGCTTGAGAAATAGTGCTTTCCCCCACGCTAGAAGCGTAACCATAGTTACGCTCTTCAAGCAGCCAATAGTAAGCCTTCTTCGTCACTTTGACGTGGATAGTTGCTATGGTTACCGATCGGTGGTGGGGGAAGGAAATATTTTCAAGCGCCAGTTCAAAATGAACAGAGTATAGACCCCGTGATGCTGCAACGTGTGATGACAGCCATTTCACGGAGTGCTCAAGACTGCCTCGACATGCACGGCGGACACTTTGAATATCTACTTTAAATTGTGCATAATACTGCTGTTGATATGTTCAATAAAGTGTTTTTTCTTGCACCGGCAGTGACGTCATACTTTGTTTTTCGTATTTTTCTCGTAAAATATGGATTGTACAGGAACGCTTATTTGGGCAGTTTTTATGTACTCCTACCGAGGAATCTAGCTGTGCAGAGTTCATGTGGTCGTTTTGAGACACCCCTAACTTCAGACATTGAATTGTTATTGATTTCAAAAAGAACCCAAAACAAATGGAAATATAGGTAGGTGGTACTTCTAGAACTAATGACAGACGATTTAAAAACAACGGTTTTTAATCTACAATAAGAAATAAAAATATGCAGGCAATGAGGGAGTTGCATGCTTTTTTATTTTTTTAATCCATTCTTCATGCAAAAATAAGCAACTACCCAAATTTTTAGGCCGATCGAGAAATTTTTTGATTGCAAGAAAAAAGTTAACAAAAATCCCCTTTTTCAAAGTGCTCAAAAACGCTAAGAGTTTGGGATGCGACGTCATCGTAAGGTGACCATTGTTGTAAAGCAGCTGAGTTGATGGTTTGTTGTTGACGTCATAGTACGGTGTTTTCACTTGGCGTTTTCAGTCACGTGTTTTTTCTAGACTTTAAAATTAAAATATTAATTTACTTACAAGTAAATCTAGACATCTAGAAAATCTAGAAAATTACAATGTCTAGTGAATTTAAAAAAATGTACAAGTAAATTTTTTTAAATTCACTAGATATTTTATTTTACCATACAAAAAAACATACGGATTACTAGAATGTTTATGAAAATCTGACACATCCAACTTCCTAATTATTTCGGAGATAAGTGGATCTCCTTCACCAGTACTAAAAGATAGTGACTATCCTTTTTAAAGAAATTAGTTTACCATGGGTCCAGGTGTCTGGAGACTATTTTCCCTCCCCTTCAGATACATGGCAAAATTGTGGATGTGGCGATAGATAGTGGCAGCATCTGTCATCTCATGAGGCAGAAGTCGGACTCCTGCCATTTATGGGCCTCACTTTCTCAGGAGCCGCACCCCCTTTGCCTTGAATCCTTGTGGAGCTTGGGTAGTACCAAGTGGCACACGACAACAACAACAACAACAAATATGTTTTAAATTATGTAAAACAGAAGAATTTTACAAGTAATATAAAACCTAAGGCTTTAAAACTATAATAGAAAATGGGAAAGCTCAAAATGGATATTTACAGAGTTTTGTAGAGTTTTAAGTTAGTGTTTTTATGGTAACAAAACAAAATGCAAAATTTGTAAAGAATAAATAAAATTTCCTCTCTGAATTGACTTTTAAAAGATAAACGAAATATTTTTTTACCCCTTTCAAGTATGTTTTACTTCAGAAAAACCATTTTCCCAGTGAAAAAATTCACATAATAATAATTCATCATTTTAACTCCCCCTCTTAAATCACATCTTTTTATTGTACATTCATTGCTCTCATAAAAGTTCCTAAAATGTAAACCCAGGAACTTACTGACCACGCTACCTTTACATCGTCCTTCCTCTATAATAAAAACTCCCTCATCTGGTCTACGTTCACACCTGTCATCGGAACACAGTCCAGAACCTCAACCCAGAAGGCAAGATAGCCTAGAAATTAACTAGGAAAGGAACCATTCATTGCCAGCCAGACATCGCTAGAAAAAAATACCTTTTTGCCGCGTTTTCCCCCGGGGAAAAGGAAAACAAGGCCCGTGACGGATCACGTGACTCGAGAAGGGATGATGAGGTCCAGGGGCAGCCAGGTTTTTGCGATCTTCTCAAGGTTTTTTTTTTCGTGTTTTGGCTTGGAGAGATGTTTCCGGTCTTGGAGATTTGTGAGTGTCTGGGTGATTGGGTTAAGGAATGGTTATCTGTTTTGTATTAACGTGAGAGAGTGGGGTGGATCTTGTTTGGGTAAAACGAGAATTATGTATTGGTTTTGTGTAAGAAGGATCTACTGTTTTATGAAGGTTTGGCGATTCGATAGAGAATTGAAGGGTTAGGAGCGCAAGGGACTTTTCGTTAAAAGTGTTCTGATGGGGATAGGTGCGATAAGTCGCAAAATCTACGCGGGTTGCTAATTTTCAGGGAACTTTTCCTTGTCATCTATTCGGTGTTCCGTATTTCATTACTACTATTTCACGAATTCAAATTTTACATGGGACAAACTTAACATCGGTTCAAAAGATAATTTTTGCCACAGGAATCTCCGGACTCTTCAGGAATCTACAGGTATACATTTCATGTTATGATTTCCCCTATTTCTCCATAAAAATTCGCAGAAAAAGACATTAGCTATTCAGATCATCTTTGTCGGGAAAAAAATACTTTTCAAATGCGTTTTATTTTTCAAAAAGGTAATTTTTTTTCTGAGTTTAACCCTCTTTGTATCCATTTAGTCTTAGATAATCAGGGTTGGCTGGATTGGACCCAATTGGGTTGGACCCAATGGGTTTTTTCAAAAAAACCCATGTGAAAAAACCCACATTTTGGACCCATTTTTGGATTTTTTCAAGAAAAATCAAGATTTTGGCAGTTTCTTCAAAATTTAATGCTTATTTCAAAGTTTCAGATATTTTTTTAAATTTTAAAGGGTTTTTCAAAATTTAAACTAGGTTTTAAAAATTAAATGGTGTTTTTTCAATTTCAGGGAGTTTTTTTAAAGTTAAATAGGTTCTATCATTATTCAGTGGGTTCTTCATTATTGAAATGGTTTTTTTCAAAATTTAGGACACTTTAAGTTCAAACTAGATATAAAAACTAAAGAAGATTCATTAAATTTCAGTGGGTTTTTCAAAATTAATTAGATTTTTTTCAATATTCAATGGGTTATTTCAAAGTTTAGGATATTTTTTAAATGATAGTGGGTTTTTTCAAAATTTGAACCAGGTTTCAGTAAATAAGGGATGTTTTTACAATTTGAGAGGGTTTTTTCAAAGTACAAAAACTTGGAAAAAAACCCACTTAACTGTGGAAAAACTGTTGTTATTTTGACATAATACATTTAACATAGAAATAATTCACTCAAATTTGAAAAACCCACTTAATTTATAGGAGAAAATCACTTCATTTTGAAAAAACCCACACTTTTTCCGAAAAAACCCAGTTTTATGTGGGTTTTTTCAGGGTTTTATTGAAATAACCCGAAAAAACCCAACCCACTTGGGTTTTTTTCAAAAAAACCCGGGTTTTTTCCAACCCTGTAGATAATTGAAATAAAATATTTTGTTTAGAGCTATTTTATTTCAAGAAACAATAATCTATTTAATATGAAATGGAAAACCCATTAAGTTTTGCTGTAATTTCTTGATTAGTTTTGATTTAAACATACAAATAATATAATTGTAATTTTAATTCCTTTAGTTTCATACAACTTTCCATGGATAACATTTTGTTTGAAAAAGTATCCATCATAACTCGCCAAATACGAATAAAACCCCTCGTAGAGACACATAACAAACAGAGAAGTACTACATCAAAACCATCTCCCCGGGAACCATTTAAACTGCCTTTTAAACTTACCATACGTGTCCATCTCAGTAGTACCCGGTACTCTCCATGAGCAAATGGGAATTTCATACACGAAATTCCTACAGTGCTTTCCAAATAGATGTTTATAATGGAAGCGCCTCGTACAAAAGGCCCTCTAATGGTGCTCTTTTTAAGAAGAAGCGTACGTTTCGCAAAGACGTCATTTACAAATGGCGAAGTTTTTTCCTAGAGAACTTGGTCATTAGACTTGAGCCTCTTCTTGAGTCGTTGGGCTATTTATAACAATGAATGAACGTGAAAAAAGACGTTTTTCTTGAGAACAGGACTCTTTTCTCAACTTGTGGACCACCTTTTGAGAAATAAGTGCCTCTTCTGAACGTTTTCGGACTCGGTAACACTAGTATTTTGGAAGTAAAAAGTTCCGATGTATTTCTGTAGAGGCCACTGTTGCGTTATTAGTTTTTTTTAAATACTAGGTATTTGATTTTTAAAAAATTAAGTAGGTTTTTATATTCAATTAGTTTTATGTTAGTATTTAAATTATGCGACGTATGCCTTCTTTATATCGTAGAAAATATTTCTTTCAATATTAATTGTGTGCGACACATTTCCTAACTGTACCTGATACTAGATTAAAACAAGTAAAATAATTCAATTTCGGCATTAATTACATTAAACTACTTTAAAAGCTAAAATTTCAGTAAATGATTAACGAGACCAATCGTAGTTTCTTAATCTTTAAAGCTTGTAAAAAGTAATTTTTATTACAAGATTTTAAGTGACAGAACAGAGAAATTACGCTTGAAATTAAATCTCTAAGATTGTGTTAATGTAATAATTGCTTAAATGGAAACGTTTTTGCTTGTTTCAATCTAATCTTACAATATTAAGAGTCAATTTGCACTGGGAATTTACAACCTCCTATGCCCGTCTATAAAAACCCCTAAGTCATTAGGGGTGAATGAAAGGAGAATTCACCAATTATCGCTGGTTAAGCGGACAATAAGTGTAAACTCACAACTCTTAAGCGTCACCTCCACCGTGGACCGGTTTCGTCCTTGTTAGGACTCATCAGCACGGTATAGGATGGTAACGCAAGAGAGCGGAGGGCAATTACTAGTCTAGCCGATTATAACTGAAAAAGTGGTGACCATTGATTAGTCCTCCACTCATCTGCTGGAGTTTACACTTATTGTCCGCTTAACCAGCAATAATTGGTGAATTCTCCTTTCATTTACCTTGCTTTTCTGGAATTAAATCTGTCCTAGGAATGCCATTGTAATTTCCAGCAGATGAGTGGAGGACTAATCAATGGTCACCACTTTTTCAGTTATAGTCGGCTAGACTAGTACTTGCCCTCCGCTCTCTTGCGTTACCTTTCTATACCGTGCTGATGAGTCCTAACAAGGACGAAACCGGTCCACGGTTGGAGGTGACGCTTGAGAGTTGTGAGTTTCCAACCCAATTTTCGAATATGATTCTGATTCCTACCCCCTCCAGAATTATTACCCTCTAACATTTAATAAGTCTACATTAGAACCACAATCATTCCATTATTATAACTAAAAAAAGATGCCGTTAGAATAATAAAGTATAATTTAATACCTTACAATTTGAAATAAATATTTTCTCTCGTAGATGAAAAATATGTTTATTGTGTACAATATATAGATTTTGCGAGCACCCCGGAATTTGAAAATATCAGCAATGCCAGAAACAACATCACTCCTAGTTAAACATATATTTCAACAGTGGTTCCAAAAAAAGCAGACGAAATCGTTTATAATCGAAAGCTTACTCTACAGTTAAACTCAATTTCTTTTGGTTTTCGAAAATAAATCTAGGCTTAAACTGATTTCTCTTCTTCGAAAATAGTTATAGTTAACAATAAAAAATTGATGTGTAAATCTCAAAATATAAAACGTTCACTTTATTTTTATCGACACGAAACTTCATAAAAGGTCAACAATGAAGACGTATTGGGCGATTTTCCTTGAAGAAAATTTCTCAGAGTTCTTTAAAAATGGCCTCCAACTTCTGTCGAATTCACAGACGAAAGGGAATCACAACAGCTGCAATCCAAAGATTCGAACCGGAAATATATAGATTTCTCGCCATTTTTCGTGTTTCCTTTTTAACTTCTGTAAATTACTTGGGGCGCAAACTTCGGTCAGGATTTTTTTAAAGTAAAAAATAGTGGCGATAAACAACCGATTTAAGTTGATTCTTTGCGAAACGCAGGTTACCGAGCAGAATTGGAGGAAATATATAACCGGCTCGTTCGATACAGACAACGGAGCAGAAAACAAACGATAGATATAAAAACAAAGACGGATACGGCAGCGACATAGTTTTATTCGATTTAGGTCCTGCCGAAAATGAGCTTAACCAACTTTTATAGATTACCTGGACTTAGCAGCAGATTGCATCCAGCAGAATCTGTAAATCATTGAAGAAAAATAATCCGCAAAACAATGGCAGAAAGAAGAAGATACAATCATGAACTATGGGGGTGATTTTTTCTTCTTGTTCATATTTTCTACGCAGTTTAAATGACATTTCGTTCGTCTGTGTTTTTAGTTTCAAGCCGTAATGCTTCCAATATCTTATTCTGGAAAAGAAAAATGTCTCTTCTTTCTTTTGAACTCTATCAGAGGAAACATACAAAACGTAAACAAACAACGATGCGAGAGTATGATGACTTTAGGCTTAAAAATACAGATGTCGGAATAACGTAGTTTGGGAGCTTAGGAACCGCATTTATAAAGGGAATCTTCTAGGGAGGAAATTGCTTTTTCCCAAAGAAAATGTGTTCGTATATAAAATAAAAATGTGCATTTAGCGAAAAAGAAGACTTGATGACAACATATTGTACCAAATAACTCGAGGCCAAGAAAAATGCTATAATAAGCGAATAAAAATAAACCGCGATTATTGCCTTAATGTAAAATGATTTCCCACGCTCAAGAAGAAGCAATGAATAAAATCATAAGCGCTTGTCATCACCGAGGCATATCAAAGAGAAGCCCATTCATCATTATTATTATTATTATTTTAGGTTCTTATTCTCCTTATTTTTATTTTGAATTGATGGAAACCGTATTTTCGTTATAACGTATTTGACACAAAATTGGGGGAAATACTCGTGTGTTTCGAGTTTCATAAATACCATTATTTATTCATGAGGTTTTGCTTTTCATTCTAAAATAAACTTTGTGAATTCAGTGAATATAAATGGAAATGAGAGATTCAAGCTACGCTTTTAGGTTCTAGAGAGGTTTGAAAGGAGTTTAATGCTAGTAGTAATCGAATATTTTGGTGTATTGTACGAATATGTCTTTCATGTGGTATCAAAACAGCATTACATTCGTTTCTTGTATGAGTATGTGTGTGGGATTAAATAATGAGTTATTTAATTCACATAACTCAGCCTTTGTTTTTTAAACTATGTAATCAGCTTTTAACCCATGTTACAGAAGTATACTTTTTCAACTTACTCATTTTATGATGCCTTAACGCAAATGTCTGTAGTATACACTATCTACCAATAAGTATTTAGACACCTGTGATAGAAAAGAAAAAAGAACTTTATTTATAATCAATAGTTGGTAGATCCTCCACGAGAGGCAATTATTACAGAGTGAACCCTCCGGGGCATAATTTCGACAAGTTCGTGTGTGACGGCTTTTTCGTGTGTGAATGACGGTATTTTCTTCCAATCGGCTTGGAGATGATATGTAAGTTCCATCACCGATTTTGGACGGATAGTGCACCCCTTAATTTGGCGATCCAACTCGTCCCAGAGGTTCTCGATAGGGTTCTGGTCTAGGATCTGGGAAGGCCAGTCCATTCGATTAACCTCATTGGCACCATGCCAAGCCTTGGTGACCCTCACAACAGGACAGCTGCCATTGTCGTCCTGAAAGTAACAGGGGTCAACCCCGTAAAACTGCCACAACGTAGGAAGAGCATTGTCATCCAAAATAGTGCAGTAGGCATCGGCGTTGAGATTACCATGAATGGGGAACAAGGATCCCAATCTCAGTATCACAGATATAGTCATTTGCATATGTGTCCAAATACTTATTGGTAGATAGTGTGTTATATTTGAGATACCCGTATGTAATAATCGCAAACATTTTCTATGAATACAAATTAGTTAGGAGAATAACACGTTTTGTAAATTACAAAACACAATCACCAATTTATATAAGAAAAACTGTCGAATAGCAAATATTATTTTTGCAGGTGTTTCAGTCTTTTCTCCTTGCAAATATTCCTGATTCCCCTTATGAATAAGGTCGCTGTTTTTTCTGTAATAACGCAATTATTTAACTTTTTTTGAATATAACTTCCTTATTTTTATGACAATCAGAAGTTTGAACAACTCTGCAAGCAAAACTAGCTCTGCAAGGTACGCGTAACATTGCAAAAACTTCAAAACAAAAGTTATCGATGCAATTATTGTGGCTCGGGTAAAATATTGCCACCAGCTAATGGCTAACAAATAACCAATTGTTAGTTGAAAGAATGACGAGCAAAAACATCATCGTTTGGGATAATTCCCGATAATGAACACGAAAACGGACTAATGGGTGATAGATTAATTTGATAATTAGATTAGATCGATAGGGAAAGGGTATTCTTCTTCCTTCTGCCAAGAGAAGAACAGAGTTGGGAAGTAACGAAGTTATCCCTTCCTGTGCTTATTCATTTACTCAGAAGTTTTGTTTAAGCATCTTTTCCTATCCTTCCTAAACTCCTTGAAGAATTATGAGGAGCTTATTTGCGTATTATTTTGTTATTTACATAAAACTTGTTTCTGTTGAAAAATATCAGTTTCAGTGGTTATCAAAATCCAGTAGGATTTATACTAGACTAAACGTATAAAAACCAATGTAAATCAATAATCCATCGTTAGTGAACTTATTAATGAATATCTATTCATGCAAGCACAAATTGAAGATAATACCCAGTTTAAAGTTTCAGTTACGTTTTGTATTTAAGGTACTTTAAAGTTGTTTTTTGTCTTACAATAGAAGATCTTATAAAATCCGTCAGTCTCAACTTTTGAAAGTGTTAACTTTGGTGAGAAAAGTCTTAACGGTAGCCAACATGATGCTTTTTAAGAGCTTACACTGTAATTGTAACGTTCCGCATAATTTCCAGAAACGTTCCTGCTTTTTATGAGTTTTTACAGCATTTTAACACTTTCCTTAAAAATTCTGGTTTTCTTTCTGAAACGTTTCTAAATCCCACTGAATCCTGAGCCAGAAGCGGATAGTTAGTGTGGTGCACCTGTCATGCCTACATCCAAACCTTTTTACAAAAATTTTTTGCTACCGTAATTGGCCCTAAAAACCCCTTTTTGCGTCAAATTTTTAAATTTTTTCCTAAGTATCAACCGATCAAAATTTTAGACTTTAATATTAATCCTAATTTATATTTTATATGAAATGTACATCATTGAGTCACGGATGGCTCAGTGGTAAAGCGCCTGCTTCGCAAGCGTTAGTTCCTCGGATCGAATCCCGAGAGCAAATATTTTATTTTATGCGGAATTTTATTCTCTCCGGAACGTTTCAGTATTTAAACTGTAAAGTTCCTGGTATTTCACAGATAGCTTACTGGTATTTATGCGAAAGGTTTCAGTATTTTACAGAAACGTTCCTGATATTTTCCAGGAATATAACTTTAAAAAAATGGGCAACTCAGCTGCCCAGTTTTTTAAGTAACGTTTCAGAATATTTTTAATGTTTATCAGCTGTTTTAACAAAACATATATCAAACATTCATTGGAGAAAATAAGTGCTAATTTGGCGTCTAGGTACTAAAGACTTCCTTCAAAGCGAACTCTGTCTAAATATGAGAACAGCTGGTTAATTAAAATGCATCTACTGTACACTGTCATAGTGTTTAGAAGTTTCAATTTACAATAGTTTTTACTATACTACAATGTAAAAAAAATCCAGTAAAATTTTTACAATTTTAAAACAGTAGCTAGGTTGTGGTTGTGCAAAATCATAACAATTACAAAGTAAATCCATTACCACGACGGTTTTTTTACCAATATAATCATAGAGGACATATAACAGTGGAGTGAGCTTTCCCATTGAATCGCCTTCAAAAAGAGTAATCATCAAGAGAGAAAAAAATTGGGCATTTTTCAACTTTATTCAGTTTTAAAACGTAAAAGAAATTTTAACCTATAATAAATACTACATTTCATCTGAAAAGAGTTAATAAATTAACAGCTATTCCCTCTTCATACCTGCCAACATTGGAATTATAAAAAACGGAAGATTTAAAAAAATCAAGACGAAAAGCATTTTTTTCTTAATCTGAGTTAGCCAATTTGGTTACCTATTATAGTTACGTCAAGTAGGTTAATACATGGCAGGAATGGATATCTTTTTTAGTAAAAAAATTAATGAAAAAAAACTGAAATCTTCCGGCTAAACCGGAAGAGTTGGCAGCTATGTATCTTTTATAATGACCAATGAATTTTTAAGGTTTTACAAACCAAATATAGAGGAGGGGAGGGTATTATAGAATAGTCGGGTAATATGGAACACCTGAGTTTCTGCTTCCCCTCGTGCTGCTATCACGTGGCAATGCCACGAAAGTCTTAAGAAATCCCCCATGATGCAGTGCGCAAAGAGTTTAGCTTCTTGTTGTTGTCTGATCAGTCGCAGCAAAGCAAAGTGTGTTTTAGGATTTTCGAAAGTTTTTGATGGTAAATGTTCAAACCTTTTCACCTACCAGTAACTATGATACTTTGATTTTGTTGTTAAGCATAATGTACACTAAAAGATCAGTAGTTTCTAATACTGCAGTCATTTTTTAGCAATCCATGTTTTATCGGTGAGTAAAAGGGTTCATAATACAAGATGGCCTGTCGGGTATTATGGAACATACCATAAGCAAAGGGTCAGAAAAAGACGATTATGTTTGTGACTATTGTAAATAGACTCATGAACAAAACTATTTGAGCGTAAATTGTTAAATATATTTTTATAGTTAAGATTAACTATGTTCTATAAGGTCTAATTGGTTTTCAATAGCTGTAAATCCAACTGTTCCATATTACCCTCCATTTTTAACTTTTTCTTAAAGTACATTTTTTGATTTAAAAAAATAAATGCTGATTTATTGGACCATTGGTCCTTCATTGTCATTAGTTATAGTATGTACTTAAAATGATTCGGCAGATTTTTATTAAAAACCAATAGAGTTATTCTTAAATATATAAAGGGTGTTCGATAATACCCTCCTCTCCTCTATATATAAATTTTCTTATCGCATAATAATACATTAAAAATTGGAAAAAATATAGGTATAGTCAAACATTGCATTTATTAGTTGTTTATTTATGCAAAATAAAGTTATACAACTGTTTAACAAAAATTACTCCCCAAAAAATCGATAAACCCTTTAATAATTGTCAAACATCAGTGAGATTATATCACGTGGTTAAATACCTAACAATAAGGAAGTTGCATGTCTCAGATTTTCTTAAACATTCAAGTGTTCTGTATGGTTTTTTGTATGGTAAAATGAAATATCTAGTCAATTTTTCAAAAAAGAATGTACAAGTAATTAAATATTTTAATTTAAAAGTTCAGAAAAAAACACGTGACTGAAAACGCGTATTGTTTAAAACGTACGATGACATCAACAATCATACCATCAACTCCGTTGCTTACCAACAATGGTCACCATACGATGACGTCACATCCCAAACTCTAGCGTTTTCGCGTGTTTTGAAAAAGGGGATTTTTGTCAATTTTTTTACAATCAAAAAATTTCTCGATCGGCCACAAGTTTTGGGTAGTTGCTTATTTTTGCATGAAGAATCGATTAAAAAGATAAAAATAAAAAATCATGCATCTTCCACATTGAGCGAGGTAAATCCAAAAGAAACTCCCAGATCATTACCCATCAAAGCATCCAACCCACCGTTTGATACACAGTCGTCGGTACATATGATATTCGAAAAAAAAGTGTAGAGGTATAGCACGTAGGCGTACAGATCCCAAATTGGTCGAAAAAACGTCCAGAATTGGCTCCGGAGGTATGTATCCCATCAGGGGAGGGAAAAATCGTCTGTCATATATTGGCATCTGCAGCAGGATTTCCTTGATTTATTTCCCTTTCCCGAGTTTAAAAAATAAAATATATTAGAAGACATTTTTCATCCTTGCGGGCTATTTTTTTTCATCTCGGCCTTCCCCTTTAAATTTCACCAAATATGATTCCTGGTTTTGCTCCCTCGTGTCCTCCCTGCGTATTTGATGGACCGAATATCAATCCTCTCTGGACAGATGCTACTGGGAAGAATCGATTGTTTCTCTTCTTTTTCGATTCGGGAGCGGGTTTTTGGTATTGTTTTAATTAATTTTCTAGTTTACTGTAGGATTTAGCGTATATTTTGATGAACATTCATCGATGAAATGCTTGATAGAAAATTGGTTAGTTTGCATGCCTAATTGAAAAAAAACATTAATAAAGAAAATTTATTTAATTTTTATAAAATTGATCTGTGGTTGAAAACTTTTACTTTATATTTTATCAATTTTGAAGATCTTTTAAATCAGCATAATCATTTTCATATGCTACATAAATAGCAAGATGGTTGTTTTTATTGCTATAATGGATTTTAAAATATCGCCACATTAGATCTTTCCAAATAGGAAGCCAGTCAAAGGAAAATAACGATCAAAGTTAAGGAGGAGAGATAGTGCATCTTTCTCATACTTTTTCAGCCATACTCCTTTTCGCATTCGTATCCTGTAGAACGCGTTTTTCCTTGGTAGTTGATACTATGCAGAGAAGCCAACTCTTAGCTCTTCGTGTGAAACTTTTTTTCTCTTTTTCAACAAGCAATTAGAAGTTTTTTATTCCGGGTTAACCTTAGGTTATGTAAGTGGTGTATTCGGCAGTGTGAGTCTCACGCATGAGCCGTAGCTAAAAGCATGAAAAGGATTATTTTGGTATATTTTGAAATATCGTACCCAAGACAAAATTTTATTTTACTTGCAATTTATGAGTCTGGTAACTACAAAATGTTTTTATCGCGGATTTAAATTCATTTTTATAAACATTCAATTATTATGTTTTCTAACAGCTTTTTATAATCATTCAACAACGATCACAAATCTTTGATATAACTTAAGTAATTTGAATACAATTAATATTTTCCTAACTTTAGTCTTGCGTACAACATTTAAAATTAGGTTTAACAGAAGAACCGAACATATTTTTGTTGGATCTTTGAAGGGGAACAATATTTAGGGATGATATGCAATTACGAACTAGCATTCGTAAATTGCTAAACTTATTACATTTCTATTACTTTTAAACACGACCATTAACTAAATAGATGTCTACTCTAAAAGAAATACTCAAATTGTACCTAACGCTAGGAAGTTTTGTTTTTATTCTTTAAGAATAAAAAAATAATACAACATTATAAAATTAATTTGGACATTTATAAGCAATAACTTGATTTTAATTTCCAATAACCATATTTAATACCAATTACGTTCTCTTATTATTGCTCCATACAGCCAAGTCCTGCACGACCACCACTAAAAACCCTCCTAGACTGATAACCCCCTTTAATCACCCAGGAACTCCACAGCAAACCGTAACGAGTTAATACACTGGGCGTAATAGAAGCGCTGCATATTGGAAGCAGTAAATTGGAAGGTCGTTGATAACAGGGGCGATAAACACGATGAGAAACTGCACAGGGCCACGATAAATATCTGAAGATACTAATCGCTAGGGAAAGTAAAAGGTGGCATCAAATTAAATTTAACAAGGTTGTTTTGGAGGTCCGATGGGCCCGTTTTAGGGGGGTGTTGGATCAGCGGGATTATGATATTATGGTTTCATTTAACTGTATGTGATTTGCATTATGCTTGGAATGATTCAGGTTGGGATGTAATTTGATTTCGAAGGCGCGTAGAGAAGGTTTAATGTAAATTATTTGGTGACGGTTAAGACATGCAGTTGAGTTTTCGTAAATTTGATTTTATATTTATTTGAAAGTTAATAAGAGATTAGTAAGTTTGATAATTTGAATGAATTTGTTAGATTTCAGGAATCTATATTTATGTGTATAAATAGTATAATACAGTATGATTGTAGCTTACTTGTTAGAGTTTATACTCTATGTACTACAAGAATACACTCTAATGTACTCTTTTAAACATGAGGTATTAAAGTTATTAACAGAGCATAGACAAAACCCAAAAATATTTCTTCAACAACATTCATCCTTATATGTTTTGTTTCAGATAAATATTATTTAATAAAATTATCTGTAATAAAATCTAATAAACTTTTAAACAGTTTCTTCAAAGGTCGCATTTAAGACACATGATTCGGTCTGATAATGTTATTAAGGTCCTTTGTAAGATTCTTAACTAACTATAGCACACAATTTCGTACCACATCTAAATATTTAACTCCAATTCATCTAAATATTTTGATAGGTCAGTTCGTATCAATTGAACGTGTCGGTACACTGATACTCTCAATGAAATAAGTCGTAGTTGGGAAGTTTAAGAGACATTTGCTTACTCTAAGATGAGCCGCTTCGTCTCTCTTTATAATGAAATACGTTTAATATGTATTTAGAACTTTAGAAAATCAGTGTCGACACAAAAGTTTAATTCCAGGTTAACCCTACAGTGCATACTGTTGCCATTTGGCAACACGACATTTTTCCCCATTTTCTAATCGAATTTCCATTTCCAAACTACAATACCATTCAATAAGTACAATAAATATAACATTTCATTGTTATAGAACTTTAGATTGCCAGTAAATGGCAGCAGGGGTACTATTTAGAGACATTTGTTTGTAGCTAGTGAGAAGAAAGTCAAGACACAGAAAACGCCAAAATAAAAGGACCATATAAATTAAAATAAAAATTTTTTCCAGCTTGAAAAGAAATTGTTTTGAAAAGATAAGTTGTTTTTTTTTATATTTTTAGATCATTTGGTTTTATTTCACTTCACAATTAATTTCACAAGGGACACAAATTAATTTCACAAGGACAAAGTTTTTTGTCAATTAAGAGTAGAAAAAAATTAAATTAATTTTTTAGTTTTTTTTTACTAATTTACACCATAATAGAAGAAACATAAATGATTTTCAAGTGAATTTAAAAAATCAAGCATTGTAGGGTTAAACTTAGGTCAAGTAGAGGTGAACACAGCCATTACTATTCAAATATGAAACAGAAATTAATGAAATGGAATGTTAGAAGTATTAATTAATATATGTAATGAACTCTTAGAAACTTATATTTAAAGGTTGGTAGTTTAAAATATTGAACTGATTAAATTTTGACTTAACTACAACTACCACACGCATCCATTGTGTTCATTTTAGAGGATTCGTGAAAAGTGTGATATGGAGTTTCACTCTTTTCTCCTTCACTTTTCGATGGAAACTAGTGATTCACAGAAGTGATTCACTCATGATGAAAGCGAAAATGTTTGAACGAGCCTTTACGGAAATTTCGCAAACCTCACAACACTACAGCAACCACTCCCCCTATCTGAACCTAAACCCCTCAAACACCAACAAAACACAAATTCTCCATTAACCCCTCCCAAACAATATAATTAACACCCCAACTCAACAACATGCCTGTTAACACAGAGTCCCACACCAAACCGCTCCCTTTTAATTAGGCCGACCCACCCTCTTTTAAAGCTAATCTTCCCACACACAAAACAACACATCGCGCCAAGAAAATTACGGCCCGCGCCAAAACTTCTCGCCCGGCCGGATACCGGAATAATTAACCCGGACTTTCCGGAGTCCGGCCGAAGGAGTGAGATATGTCCCCATTCCTCGCTTGGACGGTGCCCGAAAGGGAATTTGGGACGTTTGTCAAGTGTAGGGAGAAGGGTCCCTCTCTATCGGAAGGGGGGTTTTATGGGTGCTGACGTGCCGTGCCCGAAAACTTGGATTTATGAGTTTTGCAGTCCTTGGGATTTTATGTCAGTTTCTGAGAGGCGGTTCTGGGTGGTGATATCCGGGTTTTGCAATGAGTGGGTGGATTTTTGTGTGGATTCAATGCATTAGTTCGGATTGCTGTCATTAGGAGTATGTTTAAGGTTATTAGCATGTGTATTATAATTATATCGGAGTCGAGTTATGTTTGTTTCAATGAATGAATTTCATGCTTATTAGGTAGCTCCGAATTCTACGATGTACAAATAAAGGGTTCTGATTATGCATTTGAATTTTAGAAGTAAAGGAGTTGCTTCACAACAAAGGTGACAGGAATTAATTTTATGGATTTTGGTTTATTTTGTTATCGTAAGCTCCATGTTAGATATCTGTCCCAATAAATTATAACGTTGGGAAGTTTGGATCTGTAAATCAGAGTGACACACATGTGTCTAGTGTCTAAAATGTGTGCGAATAACTTCTATAGGTTATTGATAGCTTAATTTTTTGATGAGGAAATAGGAAATGATTCTTAAAAAGTGAGAAAGAAATTTTAATCTCATAATATATCGTTAAATAAAACAATTTTTCCGAGGTTTAAAACTAAAGCTTAAACATAAATTCTTTTCCAACTTGAAATGCTGGGAAACACTTATCTAAGCTATGGTTTATGTTTATAAAATAGTATCTGGCACTAATCTGAGGAAGAAAGTGTTTTTTGGGTTATTTTAGTAAGGGGAGGTAGTACATTTTAAAACAAATGATTTTTCAAACACTATTAAAATTAATCGAAAATTAATAAAAACATAGTAATCAGAGGTGAGAAAAATTAATCGATTCTTTACTGAGTATATAACTATGCATGAATAAATAATATCGTCGCTTAAGGCGCAAAATGACATAACTGACATTTTGGCCATTTTGAGTTTTGCATCAATCTTTATGCAAATCCCGGCCCCGGATCACCTGGCACCAACGATTTTACGAAAAAATGACTCAAATCGCTGCAATCGTCAATTTTGTCATTTTAGCATAACTGTATTCGTAAGGCAAAATGACATAATTTCAAGCCTTTCATTGATATTGTTAGGGACGCCGCCACAGAGAAGCGTTTCATCTCAATCCCCGGTCAAAAAGGCCTAAAATAAAGGTTTAAAACTATAATAATATTATTTTCTTTAATTAATAGCCAAACTGTTTTTTTCATCTCCTGCAAAATAGGGAAAATGCAGTTATGTCATTTTGCGCCTTAAGCGACGATATACAACAGTTTATGTATAAAGTAAGGCTAAGCGCGCACTAGAGACTTTTTTCACGGCGACTGAGACAAAATTGTCAACCTGGCTATTGCAAGAAGCTATAGCGCGCGCATTAGGCAACGAGACTCTTGGCCGATTGCCAAGAATCTTGCCATAGAAATGCATTGCTCTCGAGTGACCTAGTGTTATAAGTCGCCGCGACAGAAGTCTCTAGTGCGCGCTTAGCCTTAAGCTTTATTATCGTAACAATTAATATAGTATTATTCATAAATAGACTAAGATAACACGGATAAGGCAAAATTCATTGGAAGATTTGAATATTTCCACGTTAAAAGTGAAATCAGAAACCGTGTGCTATAACTTTGGGAAAGCTGAAATTAAATTCATATTGATTGAATCCAACATATTCCAATACTCCTACTCCATCTAACCCCCAGCTTATCTTCTTTAAAAAAAATATCTCATTTAACCGGTTTCAAACCCCAGAATAAGACATAAAACATGGTTCCGAGAGGGATAGTAGCTCCACCATATATTCCAACTCCACAGGTACTGCAATCCCCTCCAAAGTGGACAGGGTCCGAAATGTCCTTTTTCCGATCCATTCCACTCCGTCCCCTAGCACCGTGTCCCCCCATGCATACCCAAAACCGGGGTGGACATAATTAACCGGTCGGCTCGACCCCCTGAATTAACGAGACAGTCACGCCCCAGATTTACGCATCGGCGGTGGCAACACTAACTGCAATCTGTTGCGCGGGAATTAGACGGGGATCTGGGGAGGTTGGTCATTTCGAAAAGGGGGTGGTTTTACGGCTGTATTGGTAAATACTTCGTTTGGTCGATTAAGTAAAGAATTGCCGTGTAAGAAAGTGTGGTAAATCTTAGATCAATCTAGATCTTGTTGTAATTTGCATTATTATTGTATATTTTTTATGTAGAAAAGGAACAGATATTTAGAACGACATTATTTATTCTTGTTCATAGAATTGAAATTTAACAATTACGAGGTGAGTTGAGAAGTGGGGATACTGCTGAATAACATATTATTTACAATTATATACAGATGAGTAACAATGAGTACTAGTGAATTATTTACAGATACAACAATTATCATTGTAATGTGAGTGTATTGGTAACCAAGTGATACCCTGCAAATGCTCATACACAAAAATAATAAACACATTATAAACATATTTAAGTTGTATTAAGTATACAAGGTGTTTCAGATAAGTGTGTCATAACTTTTAGGGGGTAGGACACACCTAGATGACTCAGAATCACCTGAGAATGGGGGGTTGAAAATGCACCCCTAACGAGCTAGGGGTTTTTATAAGCGGGTATGGAAGTTTGTGTAATACACAGTGAAAATTATACGTAACCTTTTAAGATTGAATTAAAATCATCAAATTGTTCGTTTCCGGCATTTTTTACATGAAAGCTAGGTTTACAACTGAAATTTTAGTATACATACTTTTCCAGACCTATCAGTTATAAGTGATATATGTCTTATTCACAGTTAACTTTGAACAAAGATTTCAGCATAGAAACTGAGGTGTTATAAATTTTAAGGTCATGATCACTACTTCGTCCTAATAGTTAAAACTTTTCTCTTTAACTATCAGAATTAAAACACTTCACGGTTAATTAAACCCAGAGAGTTTGTGTTGAAACAACAGCACTGACCACACAAAGCAAACATCCGAAAGTCCAAAAAAAGAACCCTGATAACGTCCTTTCCAGAGAAGGATACCCTCCACCCCAAATATAACGCCATTATTTAGACAATGAAAAGAATCTCGAACCCAGACCGCTTCCCAGATCGGCTGTTTGTCCTCAAACAGCACTTCCATATTTCCGACCCGGATGAAAAACGAAGTCGAAACAAAAGAAAAACAGCGGGGGAAAAAACCTGGGACAGAGCGTCCACGGAATATCGGTAGGGTTAGTAGAGGAGAAAGGGGGAAGTTGACAAAATGTCAACATCTCACGGCGGGATCGGGACTCGGCTCACGTCTGGAAGTCACGTGACACGGCGTTGAATAATGACTTTTATTTATTTTCCCTTTCTTTTATCCCTGTCGGTACTTTTGGAGAGGGAAAAGAAGGTCGTGGTGAAATGAAGTGTAGTGAAGAACGGTGGAGAGGTTTTTGAGCAACTGTGTTGGCAAACATGGAGTTGGTGGATCGCTTGTGGGCCAAGTCTGAGATCTAAAACTCTTCATGTAGGCCGTAGGGTCATTTAATGATTAAAATCCCAAAAGTACATTGTTGGAAATTTAAAAGTATTTCTTGTATTGATTCTCTATTGCTATTTCTGTTTATAACTAGTATTTACTATTGTTATTCTATTCAATTCCATTTTTACAACGTTTTTATTAGGTCGCTTTCAATCTTGTCTGTCTGTCCGTCTATCTGTCTGTTCGGGGGGAATTTAGTAATCAATTTTAAGCATACTTCCCCATGAGCTAGAGACTTGAAATTTTGAACATAGTTCAGATCTGGATGACAATACGATATTATCTCGTTAGTTCGTTTCAATTTGCTGTCCCTGAACCCCCAGGGGGACTTAAAGTTTAGAAGTTCAACTATAGGACCTTATTGTTAAAAAATCATTGTTGTGCAGTTTGCCTCCTCTCGTTATCAAGATGGCTTTAGAAGTGTTGTATAAAATATTAGCAAAATGAAAATTTGTAAGAATAAAAGTAATGCAAGTACGCAGTACTTCATGCAAGTTTTGTATTTGTAATAATACATCTAAGGGACTGACTTTATTAATTAGTTACTGACAAGTTTGTCACCAAAATATTTTTTAAAACACTTTTTTATATTACTAGTGTTTCAAAAATTTCCAACGTCATCTGAATAATAGCTAGAGGCAAAAACAGTGCAACGATTTTAACAAAACAGAGTAAAGCCATGTGTTATAGTTAAAGTTCAGAAAAAAACACTTTTTAGTTTTATTAAAAAGAGAAAGGAATCAAATTCTTGGAAGGCTTTCAAGGGTTCTCGCGAATTCTAAACTTTACACAACAAAACTAAAAACCAGAAAATAATTAATGAAAAAATAAACCTTTTTAAAGAACAACGTTTTTAAAATGCACTAAAAAGTATAAAATAATTTTTTGTAACTCCTTGTAAAACGAAAAACGTGGGGATCATGCAATAATATTTACAGCTACTACTCTTGTCACTCTATTTTCCATTATATCCACACTTAAAAATTATTTAAATGAATGATGAAATTAAGTTGGATTAAATATCTAATGCATGATCCCCACGTTTTTCGTTTTACAAGGAGTTGCAAAAAATTATTTTATACTTTTTAGTGCATTTTAAAAACGTTGTTCTTTAAAAAGGTTTATTTTTTCATTAATTATTTTCCGAAATTTATTTTTATCATTTTTCGTAAAACAATGCCATCAAAGAAAATAGAGCATAAAATATAAAAACATCACATAAAACCAAGTTTATATGAGATATAAATGTTTCAGTTTTAAAATTTTTTAAAGTATTGAACAGTTTATTTTTTAAAAACCAAAAATATTTAAAAATATATATTTAAAAAATAAAGCGTTCCTTTATTCCACACATAACTTTCTCTAAAGTTTTGTGTACATGACATAAAGATATTAAATGAAATTACGAAACATGATTGTTTGTAAAACTTTAAGAATGAAATATACATATTATTTTATTAGTTCCCAATATGTTAACTTTCGCAGGCACTCGGATTAAAATATATTTTGTTTTGATAATTTTACGTCTTAAAAATAAAACGCATTTTAACTAAACTTCCTCTTTGGAGGGCAGTAGCGTAGAATGAATAGTTTTAAAATAAGAAGTGGAAAATTTAGAAGTCCTATATTTTTTAATTTATGAAATTATTACACATCCACAAAATTATTATGCACTTTTACCTACTCTTACTAATATAATATTGTCAATTTAAATACGCTTGTTTTCAACGCACTTTTTCGGGTTCGCTTTAAAATATAAATTTATATTACATTGCGAATTAATAATCTTTTCAACAAAACAAAATAACGCAAAAACAAAAGCAAGCTTACGATAAAACATTTTTATTCGAGCTACAAAGCCGTGGTCGAGTGTTTGAAAGGTTTAAAAGTCAACTTTTCGTCCACAACTGCGCGCAGTTGTGGACGAACAATAAATGAACATTTATTTTATCGTAATCCTGAAGATGTTCACCGCAGTTGTGGACGAAACGTCGACTTTTAAACCTTTCAATACTCGACCACGGCTTTGTAGCCCGAATAAAAATGTTTTATCGTAATAATTCCGGCTGTGAAAGTCTTCGATTTTATAAAAGCAAGATTCTTTACAAATCAATAACCCTCCCATTTTTCATTTCCTTCATTTATAAATTCCAAATTAAAGTCGAAGATATAATTAAAAATGCAAGACTATAATCCAATAAAATAATAAAATTTTTACACACATTCAAGAAATGTTGCAATGAAATGGAAAGAAATTGAATTCATAAAAGTCTATTGATTCCTAAAAGTAAACATTCCAACTGGTAAATGAAGAACCATTTCTCAGGATCTTAAGAGCGTTGTTCATAAGAATAAAGCCGGTACATTTATTTTTAATACACGAAACGAGTTTATTGCTTCAGTACATGTTAACATATTTTATTAATCGACAGAAAAGGAAGTAAAAAAGTCAATATAACTACAGAATTCTCATCCCTTTTTATTAAATTTTCATCCCCAAGTACGGGGTATAATTAAACAAACCTAATTAATTTTACTCTAAAACTTAGAACGGGTGGAAAAATTCTGTTCGTTGTTGGGGCGGACTTAATTTGCAAGGTGGAAAATGGCAAAGGAATACAAAAGGGTGCTAGATTTCGCGTGTAGTAATTTTTTTGTACTGCCTCAAGAGTGGAAATAAAAAAATATTTTGCTGTTGATAAAAATGCTTCTTGTATAGAAAATGTATTGAAGATAGCCTTATGCTTTTAAGAAACACTTTTATATGTGTGTTATAGGAGTAAAAGAAAAGTTGGGTGCCATCTATATGCATCTTTATGGATTTTAGAGTTAATGACGATTTTATGATTGCTATATATTTTACTTTCTTAAAAGATAGCAGTAAAAGCACTACAAGTTAAGTGCGTGTGATTTTTCTTACTTTATTATTAGATTGTGGGCATAAATTTATCGTAACTATATGGCTTTTAAATAGAAAATATAATTTAATCTAAATTTCTTAATTTACTTATTCATTAAAAGCAGCATATACTGTAGTAAAGCGTTAAGTCATTCAAAGCTTACAGGTAAAAATATTTTACATCTGCTTATAAAATTGTTACTTTTTTGTATTCAAATCTTTATCTATGTACTTTACTAAATTAGTTGGTAGTCGAGGCAATGAAAAGTTAAGCTATATTTGGTATAGTAAATAACCTCAATTATCCGGAATCTTGAGTTTAATGAAATACGTACATTTCTATAACGCCATTTAGGATAGAATAATTAATACACTTTTAAAAATATTCCGAAATATTTACGGTTTTAAACTGGCAGCTGGGTTGGTTATGCAAAACAGTAAAAATTACAGATTAAATTCGTAACTACACTGGTTTTTCGTTCAAAAAGTGGATGAAAATGGTAAAAAACCGTTGTGGATACGGATTTACTTTGTAATTTTTACGGTTTTGCACAACCAACTCAGCTGCCAGTTTAAAATCGTAAATTTTAAGGAATATTTTTAAGTAAATATTATTTAGAGTGTAAGCATTACTTTCTAATAAATAATAAAATGCGATTTACTATAAAATGCGAATTTATAATGCGAATTTACTTCTTTAAAAGAATCCCAAGCTTCATACCAATCACATTCTGTCAATTTTATCAAACAGATATTCAAAACTGAATTACAAGTTCTCACCGCAAAAAATCCCCTTCACTATAAAACAGCGAATACGTTTTTACAAGAGCTCAATCTTCCCACAAACAGAAAAAAAAACCTTTTTCCTAAACAAGCTGTATTCATCCCCGGAAAAATTTATAAATTCCCTTCCCACCTCCCATTCAGAATCTTTTAAATAGAACAGAGAAAGTACTGACCTACTTTGAATAACTGATGTTCCCTTTATTCAAACAGCTTCCAACACCTAAATTTGATTTGCTGAGGCGGTATAAAGGAATTGGGAAACAGAAATAAATAAATAAATAAGTAAAAACGCCAGAAAAAAGGGAAAACATTTTTACATAACTCCTCAACACGTTGCCAGAGATCATGACGAGAATTCCATAAAAATTCTCAAAAGCTCTATAACTGGCTTCGCGTGCTGTTTTGCTTTGTGTTGGTTTATCCTCCTTTTTTTCCTCCATATTTTCGCGTTCGTACGAACACAGAATAAAAAATCTAGTAAGAACGATCTAGAAAGAAAACGGAAGCATCCCCTCGTTTAAAAAATAAAGGGGGAAAAGAATGGAATAAAACTCAGACTGCTGATGCAAGCTTTTGTCATTCAAAACAACAATGGCGGCGCTCGGTTTCTATTTGCAACTCAACTCAACTCTACGCGGTTTCTCTGGAAAGTTGGTTGGATAACTTTCCACTCATCAAAAATGAAGATCATTCCGAAGGATTCCTTTCCAAGGTTCTGATTTTTGGACTTCATCGGAGATGTTTTCCGGAATACTTCCCATTTTACTGGAAATAATAATATTCTTTCTCGATTTTTCGAAAATTCAAATCGTGCTTTACGGAAAACTCTGTCCCGTATTTCAGGCTTATGAACGGTTTCGTGGAAGTTTGAATAAGGAAGACTATTGTGGGTTAGGAAGGGCTCTAGAGTATTTTCTAGAAATAAATATGGACTGTAGTAGGGGAGTTTGAATTTAGAATTTAAAAACGAAGATGATTTGTAGAGAAAACGAGGCTTAATATCGTCTGACTGAGTAAAATTCCAGAATAACTGACGTTGAATAAAAATATATGCTTATAATACTTGTGTAAATTATAGTAACTGGTTTAATTAAAATGTAATGCTTCAACATTTATGTAATGTAATGCTTCAGCATTAATTCTTCAACATTAATGTAATGCTTCAGTTCAACTAAAAGTTGAACTGAGGCATTCGATTAAGAAAAGTTTGTTGAGTAAATTCCAATAAATATTAAGAAAGAAATAATATTTCACTAGGAAATATAAATTTTCAACTTCAGAAAATAGCCCCCGCTTTTATATTAATGTCATAAGATTTTCTCAATGGTTATCATATCTAACACCTTATTTTAGATTTAGATGGTTATTAAAAATATACCAGTACCCACGGCTTAGGATGAAAATGAATATTATTCACCACAATTTTGACTAGAATAAGAAAAAAATTTTATTCTTCTATTTAAAAATTATAAAACGATTTTATTGATGTTATTCATTATATTTTAATGTCCATTCAATAATGCTATGCAACAAAATTGAATTTATCTTTCAGAGTACTCGTCTCAATCATATTTAGCATAAATTAATGGTGCCGTATTTTATGTGAGGCAGACTACAGACCTTACTCAAAATTGTTTTGCAGATATTTTCACTTAATCCCTATACCGATTCTTTTTCACGAATGAACCTATTTATTTAACAGCGGAATCTAAAGGCAAAACAAAAAAAATTGAAAACACACAGCACGTAAACTACAGCCCGAAAATCAATCTCAACTAGCCGTGCTACAGCAAAACAGCACGATGAAACTTTAATACAGGCGTAGGCTCACTTGGGCCAGATTACTATTGTCATTCAGCGGGGTGAACAGCGTCGCGTTTTGCATCGGACGGCCAATTATTGTAATTTCTCAGAACGGGGCCTTCCGCATTAATGTCCAGGCTCATGCATTATTAAAGCACGGGGTCTCCAGGAAATGGGCTGGGACGATTACAAATAAATTAAACGAAAAAGGAGCTGATAAAGCTGTGCTGGGTCGGTTTGGCCTGTTGCGGTGTAAAACAGTTGGGGATGTCCGCTTCAGGTGTATGAACCGAGCCTTTAAGCCTTGTTGAGATGTAAAATAGCATGGGATGTAAAGTGATATGTCCTCTTTAAGTTTATGAACCCAGTCTTTGAGCCCTGTTGAGATTTAAAATAGTATGTCATAGTATTCTTCATCTCAACAGGGCTTAAAGACTCGGTTCATACACCTGAAACGTACATATCACTTTACATCCCATAGCAATACCGAAAAATGGAAATATTGAAATATATTGAAAATATTGGTGTCAATAGATGGAAATAATAGCGATAGACGGATCCATATGGTTCAAGCTGAGACAGCCTTGGCCGAAAACCGGCTTTAATGCAGAGCTGAACAGGAATAACTAAGTAAAATGAATTTTTACAAAAAAAAACAATGCATAAGAAATAGGTGTTGAAAAATCCTATATCGTTCTAAAAACTGAATAGCTTCTAATATTTTACGCAGTAATTTCACTTGATGGTTGCATGGGGTTTTAACACTATCTAATCGTACACATTGGTTTAAAAAACTATCAATTTTAGTCAAATTTAATATAACTACACGCGATAGGTTTGCACTTCCATTTATTTAGTAAAATTAAGATATTTATTTTACAGCAAAGAATAGTGACGGTGCTCATAATATATAGAGAGGAAAGGAGGGATTATGGAACAACCTTTATATATTTAAGAATAACTCTATTACTTTTTGATAAAAATCCGCCGAATCATTTTAAGTACATACTAAAACTAATGACAATAATTAAGGGCCAATGGACAAATAAATCAGCATTTATTTTTTTAATCAAAAAATGTACTTTAAGAAAAGTTACAAATGAAGGTTAATATGAAACAGTCGGGTATATAATATGGAATAGTTGGATTTACAGGCATTGAAAACTGATTAGACCTTAGATAACATAGTTAATCACGTTCAAATTGTTTTGTTAATGAGTCTATTTACAATAGTAACAAACATAATCGTCTTTTTCTGACCCTTTGCTCATTGAATATTCCATAATACCCGACAGGCCATCTTGTACTATGAACCCTTTTACTCACCGATAAAACATGGGTAACTTAAAAACGACTGTAGTATAAGAAACTACTGATCTTTTAGTGTACTACATTATGCTTAACAACAAAATCAAAGTCTCATAGTTACTGGTAGGTGAAAAGGTTTGAACATTTACCGTCAAAAACTTTCGAAAATCCTAAAACACACTTTGCTTTGCTGCGACTGATCAGACAACAACAAGAAGCTAAACTCTTTGCGCACTGCATCATGGGGGATTTCTTAAGACTTTCGTGGTATTGCCACGTGATAGAAGCACGAAGGGGAGCAGAAACTCAGGTATTCCATATTACCCGACTATTCCATAATACCTTCCTCTCCTCTAAAAAAATAACTCGGCTAGTAACGTTCTTCCTAAATATCTTAATTAGACCTTACTTTAAGTCGCGTGACTTATATAAGAATGCTTATAACTTACAAATGTAAGACTCATGTAACTTCTCGCATTGATTGTGTTAGATGATTTATGTAACTAAGTCACATTATGAACGCATTTAAATTACTACTCAGGCAAAAGAGTTCAAAACTTCTATTTGGAGTAATTACTTCTTCTCGAGAGTTTAATAACAACAATAAGAAAGCTATGTATCAGATTTCACTTTTTCTGGAAAAAAATCGCATTTTCAACAAATTTCCCTCCATTAATTTCCCCTAAAAACACGACCAGAATCTTCAGGAGAGAGAGAGAAAAAAAGGATCAAACACAGTTCTGATTTGTTTTGACAAATTAAATTTAATTAACTTTTTCCTCCATCTGCGCTTTTAATTAAATTTTTAAAAACGCGCCATAAGAAGCCAATTTTTTTCTCCATTCATCCCATGCCTTAACGAGCATGCTGCAAGAAAATTTCATAAATTAATTCATGAGCCTACTTCCAGCGCATAATAAATAATTCTGCATCTTGTTTCAGTGGAAGAAAGGGGAAACTCGACTTTTTACGATTACGATGAAAAAAATCGTATCCTAACAAAAGAAGAAGCTATTTCCGAAGAAACTTTCGGGCACAAAACCAAAAAGCATAACTTTTTTTAAGGGAAGCACTCCTACCTTTTATAATAGGTATTTTTCTCCATACAATCCCAAGCATTTACCCAAGGGGAATTTAAAACACTTTTCAAAAATAATGATCAGTTCTCGAAATTTTTAAGTAATTTGTCAACGGCCTTTTGTGTTCATCTGCGGACGCGAAGGTAATTTATTTATTAAGCCTCTTTTTTAAAAAGCTTTATTTTTTCCACAGTTGTGTGTATCGGACATTTTTATGCTCCTTAACGGCCGTTATATCATGTAAGAACGCAATTATGGAGGCCGTAAGAAGCTGCGTCTATTGTGTACGAAGGAAGCTATCGTATTTGAATAGCATATTTTTTATGGGGGTAGGATATCGTTTTACTTAAAAACTGAGTTTTGAAAATAATAAGGCGTGATGCCAATCAATATTTTATCTTATCGTCAAATTATATTCTTCCATTAACTGAGTATTTCAATCGCTCTATAATGCTTGTTATTAAACTTGCTCGTTTTGCAAATATTTTAGGAAACCATAATCCTTAGCTCCCTTTGTTTGAAATACATACACTTTTCCTCATATTTGCCTTCAATCAACCTTTTTTTCAATTCCCCAGCACATCTATCTAATATTATAAACAACATAAAGTTATAGTTTAGCATCTAGAACTAGGTTTTTCTTTTTGGCTTTGTCATCGAGGACAATAAAATCACTTACATATTCACTTTATATGGGAAAGTTTTAATGATTAATTGTGGTACATTACTTAATACAAGCTACAATGTTAATATGAGGCATAATTTACAGCTTTTAATCACAAAATAAGCTTGAGTTCCTCCTTGGGGAGAGGGTAATTCTATAAAGAATCCTCTGTAAAGCTTTAAAATTTTAAGTAACTCTATATATCTTGTGGAAGAAATGCAATTAACAAAATAAATATTTACCTCACTAGGAGTTTACTTTCAAAAAATTGTTGGTTCAATCCTGTTACCTTTCACATACATCTCTATCAATAATTTTCAGAATCAAGGAGATACCGATAACTTTCTTAGCGAGTTTTACTCTTACGATTTTGAGAATAGTACAATAAACTCAGATTTCACGAAACATAAAATTTACAAAACTATTTACAAAGGCAAGCAGAGCGCATGACATACCAGTACACCCTACAATAAATTATAGTCAACCTTCAAAACATACAAATCGTTTCAATGTACCTTACTTCAAAACAAGCAAAATAAACGATAAGCCCCTTTAAACACACTCATCGATTCATTTTTGGACAACATCACCTACTCCAACACGGACGTCTTCTTTCATCATACACCCGATAACAAGCTCGCAAAAATATGCACGGGCCCCACAGAAAAGAATCAGCTACAGAGATTAGAATTCATTAATCAGTTTTCCGTCATGTCGTCCTTTTTCAAAAGTGCCCCACCTAGAAGAATCAGGCTTGTTCAACACAGCAGTGATTATTTGAAAGTTGATTTCGTTAATCAATGTCTACAGCCTAATTTTCAATCACTGCGCTTAATTATTTTCCTGTGGAAAAGGGGGCTCTCTTTTTCCACTTGGGTTGGGGAAATCCTTTGAGATAAGGGAAAATAAAGAGGTTGCCAAATTATGTCACAATAATGACTAAAATGAATTGATCGCTCGTGAATTTTCCGTGTAATTATCTTGCTAATGGCGACCAATTATCTCATATGCCACACAATTTAATTTTCATCATTTTGATTAGCTGATGATTCTTTTGCTAATGTTTTCATCTAGTGTAATGAGAGAAGTATTTCTCTTCCAATAGTATCTGGGTTCACAGTGCTTTAGAGTTAATTTCTACAACCACAGCGCAGAGATTTATCCGTCTGAAAATATTTTTACTTTAGTTTTTACTATCTGAATCATTATAAATAGAAGAAAATTATTTTAAACACTCTTCCTTGTTTTAAACATAAATCCTAAAATGAGATTCATACAAGAATTAAAAGAGGGATGACCCAAGTATAATAAATTGAATTAAAATTATAAATCCAACAATACAGTGTTTTAGTATAAATCACACACATCAATGATAACTTATATTTCAATGAGTTTTTAAACTTGAAATTCTCGGAATTTTGTAAGAAAAATAAAAGCTTATTAGCACTTCTTTTCAAGGAATCAAGGAATTTTAAATGAATCAGAAAAAGCTTTGCTGAAATTCTTGAGATACAAAAATGTACCATTTTTACTTAAGTAATAAATTAAACATGGGCGAGTATTTTTCAAAATTTACTTTTTACAATCCTTTTAGGTCTCTATATTACGAAAAAATATTTATGGTGGATGATCTTTTCCCTTTAATGGATAAAATATATACACCCTCTCTAAATCCTAAAAAATACTATCTAAAACCATTTTGGAGGGATATGAGAGCATAAAGTATCAAAGAATGATGTAAGAAAGAAAATTACATTAACTCAAGACCACAGCTAATTTTCTTGTTATTCCTATTAAACAGTTTTTTTTCTGAAAATAATATGTATTTTCATTTGTCTTTTTCACCTTACAAGAAATAAAGCAATCAAAAGTGAAAATACACATGAAATTGTGATTATAGGGGGATTTGGTCTGTCTTCCCACTTTCATTCTGTATGACTCTCATCATCTGTAAGCAATTCAACAGTCAAGTTATGTTTGATAAAGGTTACGTTACACTGTAAAAAATTCTTTCTTCAAATAACAGAAATCCCTATTGGAAATTTTTTTTCTGGTGTTCCATAAACCAGTATCAAATTATACTGGATCCAGTATCATTTATACTGGTTTCAGTATCATTTATACAGGTTCAGTATCATTTATACTGGATCCTGTATAATTTGATACTGTTTTATGGAACACCAGAAAAAATTTTCCCATAGGGATCAGCCAGCAGCACTGATAGCGGTTAATTTTTGTTTTTTTCTTTCATGTCAAATGAGATGAACTTTCCGTAATTCAAAATGCTTTGGAAGTTCTATTAAAATAATTAATTGTAACAAATTTCGTCACCAAAAAACATATCTATTAGAAACACCTAGCACTAAAAAACGAACTTTTTATATAGTGTAGAGACAAAGACCTAGATATTTTAAAAGTTCTATAGAATAATTAAAAATTCTACCTTTTAGGATAGAAAACATTACTTTTCAAACTTTAAATACCTTAAAAATCCTTTCTAATTAATTACTGCCAATCACCCTAAACTTCAAGCACCATCGGTCTTAAATGCACACACGAAATACAACATCCAACTACAGCAATCAATACCAGCAATTTATTTCGTGCTTATTATCATCATCTTACCGACCGGACACTACCCTAATACAATTAACATTCCACGACATCGGACCTAGGGAGGAAAAGCCGCCCTTTCGAATTAATCTGCAGACGATACCGAGAAAGCCACGCGATGATTGCCATGTAAATTCGAGAGCTCCTCTTTCGGAAAAGTTTCGGATTCGTTCGGTTTTTCGCTTTTGTCGAATGGCATCAGCGGAGAGTTGATTATTTTAATGAGGCCCACTCGCTTAAAAATGGCGGCTCTCGTGATTTTTCCGGAGTGGAGCTCTCTGTGTGTGCGTTTGAGAGAGTTCGTTAGTTTGCGGTGGCATCATTAGGAGAATGCCGTTGAAATGTTCGTCGCTTGAGTAGGTATCCGTTGTTAGAGGGAGATGTATTGTGTGGGTTGGTTGGTTGGATGAAAGTGGAGGTACTGTCGGTTAATTTACTCATGTGGCTGGCTGGTTGGTATATGTTAGTGCGGTCGGATTTTTCCGGGAAAGCTTTTGTATAATTGCATGAAGACTAACTAGTAATGTGAACTGTCTTCATGGAGAGAAAGCCTCAGAGTGAATGAGGAAAAATAATGAAAAGAGGAAAGTGGTAAAAAGAGGGAAATAGGTAATTATAAGAGGTAGGGGGACATCAGAAAAAAAGAGAGAAATTTAAAAGAGCAAAGGTTTGATTAGAGAAGGAAAGATATACTAAGATATGAAAAATATAAAAAAAGAAGGAAATATTGGTGAATAAGGGGGAATAAAAGTAAGAAGGAAGAGGTAAAGGAAGGAAAAATCAGATTTATTACAATTGTGATATGTTTTAAAAAACTAATATACCTTGTGAAGGGAAGGAGGTAATGCATTAATATATAAATACATAAAAGGCCTTACAACAGCCTTTATAATTGCCTTTATAATTCACTAAATCTCAATAACTTAAATCCCAGATTGTATTTAGAAATATTTTCTATGAAAGAAGAATAACATCAGTTCAAATTATCAGATTAAAATGGTTTTGTAAAGGCAATAGTCCTTGTGGAACAGGTAAAACCAAGTAAAAAATTCATGCAATGGTTTTTAATCCACAATAAATTAATCTTGGCATACAATTGTTTCGGGATCACAGGATCCCCTTCGTCAGTTCTAAAAGATGGTAAAAATAACTACAAACCAAACATCAGTTTATATACCACAGATAATTAACAGACACAATTGTATGCAAAGATTATATTATTGTGGATTAAAGACCGTTGCATGAAGTTTTTGAATTTGTTTTAAATAATTTTGTTAATTAATTTTAAAAAAGTGCATTTAACTTTGAACACCAAACATGATTTACACACAAACGAAATACTTCACTAATTTAAAGCATGACAAATAAATATCTAAAACCTAATTCGGCAATTATCAAGGGAATAATTTATTCATGAAACTGGTTTCACTACTCTTCCAAAAGAGGACAATGGTTATCAGATGGAAAAATATTTTGAAACACGTTTATTATCGTAACTCTCCATTTCAAGTCCACCATTTACTTTTGTAATTAATGCTAAATTAAAAAGAAATAATCCTTTTAAACCCACATTAAAAAACAAAAAAACTTATTTCGAGATAAAAGCCCTGTTGTAACTGTTCCAAAGCCGACAACGAACAACACAGAAAAATATTCCATTTTCCAAAAACAACGGACAAAAAAAGAAACAGTTTGCACACAAACCAATAACAGAAAATCCCCTGTCCAAACGACCAGATAAAACCCGCTGTTTAAAAAAAATTCAGTAATCGAGTGAGTATTCACCCCTCCAATACTCTCATCCCCCATTTCATTCGAAATAAAATAAAATAAAAAAAATCTCCCAAAACAAGCAAGCAAAAAAAGTAAATAAACCAAACATGATAAAAGACAAATGAAGTCCCGGAAAAAAAATCCTGGGCTCTTATTCTGGCTGAGTTGGAAACGAATGAAATCATTCATTGTGGAAAATAAGCCCACTCTGAAGAAAGGCCTCCGAGCATACAAATGGCATTAGCTGGATTAGGGCAAAAGAGCAGATGCGGTTCTGGGTGAATTGAAAACGGTTTAACCGGTTAAAAGCGCGATTATCGGATGCTGCAATTGGAGGAAATTTCAATTAGAAGGAGCATTTTTGAAGAGTAAAGATTGATCTTTTTTTGGGTAAGATGTATTAATGTGAGTTTTTTGTGTCGTCGTTTGAAAGTAAAAGATTGTGTTCTTCTATGCAGAGTGAAAATTATAGTTTTGTCTGTCAGTTATGGAAGAATGTCGTATGGTATTTTGAATGAAAATGGTATGTTTTTCATTTTAAAAAGGGCGAGGATTCAAACCTGTACAATGATGAAAAGTATGTTACGCGTGTTAAAATTTAATAAATTGTTTACTAGAAAAGTAAAATTAGCAAATTTATGGGCGGGAGGGTCATATTCCTTTCTCTTATTTATCTCTGTGTTACACTGAGCTATAAAGCAAACTGGAGTGACAACCTCCGATATTGTAACAAGCGACCAAACGTGGCGGTGCGGAAGGTTAAATTGCCCCGATTGCTCGCAGCAATCGGGGCAATCACCCGCATGACCCCCTTTTAATCCGCCCATGCCTGTTTTTTAAAATATTAGGAGCAAAATTTAGAATGATCATTTCATTCTGTGTATACAAATGGGCTAACAGATGGGGAAAATTAAAAAAGATGGAAATCCTTTCCGTGGTGTGATGCGGTTTCAGCACGCTCACTAGTCACTCCAGTTTGTTTTATAGCTCAGTGCTGTGTTACTATAATCGAACTTTAAGTAAATTCCTTCCCTTAGTAGCACAAAACATATAAAATAAATCATGTTTACGTAACTCCCAAGGTTAATAGAGTACTACAGGTTGGCTCATAAAATGTAAACAAAGCGAGGTCGCTACGTCACAACATACGGAAAGTTGGTCTCCCAATGTTAATCCTATGAGAAACTGTGCATAAAAACCGACGAAAATAACTAACTTCTACTAATTTAATTTGTATTTTGGCGCTTGTTACTGATAGATGATAGTTCAAAATAATTTTTAAAGGCAAAATAATAGGTATAACTAGATTAATTTAGTTTTTATAGGGTTTTGATTTTTACTAAAATCAGATCATTCACAATGGGAAAAGCTTATTTAAGCATTGTTGAAATTACTCGCTCGTCCTAAATTTTTTCTATGAATTTTTTAGCTGATTTAATCTTAATAACTGGATATTTTTTTATTGTTTTAGTTATTGTATATTTTTGGAAATATTTTTAAAAGTCAAAAATATCTTTTCAATTTTCAAATTTTTTAATATCACAATTCTGTTAGAAATTAAAATACGTAATATAAGAGAGAAATTTACTATCCAGCATGTCTTAAAAATTATTTGTATAATATTTGTTTTCTTGATTTTATCAAATTGAGTAGACATCTTCACTTATAACATTTTCTTTTTATAGTTAATATTTAATTATCTTGATTTCCTAAGAAGAAATATGCATAGTACATGGACAAAAACACAGAAAGTTATAAAAATACACATTCATTATACCTGAGTTCTTTAAACAGAAGAAGAAAAATTCAGTTACTTAAATAATAGACTGTTGTACCTTCAGAAAAAATTTCTTTTTACTTTTCTAATACAGATAAAATGTCATTTCGACCCTTTTAAGTGCCTTACCAACCTTAGTAATGTAGGTTGTTATTTTTTATTAGCTCAAATATTTAAAATTAGATTTTGAATTGCTTTTTATAACTTGATGAAATTTGTGTACCTGTCGACACCCATAGAAAGGGCAAAGGGAAGTCTTAGTAGAAAGACTTATTGATTTGTTACCTTTAATGCTTTAACTTAAAATTTAAAAAAATAGTTTAAATTAAAATTAGTAGAAAATAATCCCTGAAAAATAGATAGCCATTTAGAAGTAATTTAAAATGCATTATGGAATATTCCTATTAAGAAACGCCGATTCCTGTTAATTAACGCCGATTAGCCAGGCACATCAAGAACGTGTCCGTAGATACAACTGGTGTCAAAAGGTACAGTGTAAGGTGTTTTTGCATTCAAAGTTCTGTAAGGTATAAAAACTACAGAAATAATTAAAAAATAAAATTAGTAAATTTATTTAAAAAACACATTTTCTCCATTTCTTTCTTTAGGCTATAGCTAAATATTTTTTTTAAATGGCAATTGGTTGCGCTTTTAAATTTCATTCTCATTAGCAATTTTTTTTAATGAAGACTTTAACCAAATCATATGAAATATTATTATAATTTTTTTTAAACTCTCATTGAAGCCTTTTCTATTTTTGGGTAGGTTTCATTTGTAAAACATTAAAAAAAAGACTCTATTTCTTTTTAATTTAGTCAAAAAAATTTTCAACTAAAACTTCCCTTTTTATGGGTGTCGACAGGTACAACTGAGTCTGACCATAGGTAAAACAGGTTGTACCTATGGACACAAATTTCATCAAGTTATAAAAACAATTCAAAATGCATTTTTAAATATTAGAGCTAATAAAAAATAACCTACTTTACTAAGGTTGGTAAGGCACTTAAAAGGGTCGAAATGACATTTTATCTGTATTAGAAAAGTAAAAAGAAATTTTTTCTGAAGGTACAACAGTCTATTATTTAAGTAACTGAATTTTTCTTCTTCTGTTTAAAGAACTCAGGTATAATGAATGTGTATTTTTATAACTTTCTGTGTTTTTGTCCATGTACTATGCATATTTCTTCTTAGGAAATCAAGATAATTAAATATTAACTATAAAAAGAAAATGTTATAAGTGAAGATGTCTACTCAATTTGATAAAATCAAGAAAACAAATATTATACAAATAATTTTAAAGACATGCTGGATAGTAAATTTCTCTCTTATATTACGTATTTTAATTTCTAACAGAATTGTGATATTAAAAAATTTGAAAATTTGAAATATTTCCAAAAATATACAATAACTAAAACAATAAAAAAATATCCAGTTATTAAGATTAAATCAGCTAAAAAATTCATAGAAAAAATTTAGGACGAGCGAGTAATTTCAACAATGCTTAGATAAGCTTTTCCCATTGTGAATGATCTGATTTTAGTAAAAATCAAAACCCTATAAAAACTAAATTAATCTAGTTATACCTATTATTTTGCCTTTAAAAATTATTTTGAACTATCATCTATCAGTAACAAGCGCCAAAATACAAATTAAATTAGTAGAAGTTAGTTATTTTCGTCGGTTTTTATGCACAGTTTCTCATAGGATTAACATTGGGAGACCAACTTTCCGTATGTTGTGACGTAGCGATATTTTATGAGCCAACCTTTAGTACTCTATTAACCTTGCGTAACTCCTATCTATAATAATAAAAGAGCTTTACCATTCATTCACCTATCAACGCACAGCAAAATCTACAGGGGCTAAAGACTCGAAACTTGGTGTGGGGTAAGACCTTACGGTGTATACGCACACTAAAAACGGGATTTTTCGAAATTCTTTTTTTTCTGACCCACAGGAGTGCTTGGAGTGTTTTCTACGTTTTAGAGCCTAGCACCGTCCCAAATGATTCCAGATCTTCGTAATTTCGTAGAAAGGTACCTATAGCCACAATATCTGGAAAGGCATTTTTCAAATTTTTGATATTTGAATTTTAAGGGGTCTAAAAATTTATTTCAAAACCCTATTTTACTGAGCATAAAAAAAGTTTTACATTTTATCAGAAAAAACATACTAATAATTTGATATTTCCCGAAGCGACCTGTTAGTATTAGATTCTTAAGAATATTTCAAAGAAAGTAATTTCTGAATTTTTCGATATTCCATTCTGGAGGGGGTGCACGGGGGTTTGAATATTTACCGCCGTTTTTAGTTTTTGCATTCTAGCACTTACATTATTAATGCGATTGGCATGAAATTTTAGCACGTTGTTCCTCATACAATCGGGAAGGTTTTCAAAAAAGAATTTTTGAAAACAAAACATTCTAAGCTGTCTTTTTTGGTCCTTTTCTAAATTCTGATGCGTAGCTTCAATGTTAAATTGATAACGGTTATTGCTCCTTCTAGGTGACGCAAAACCTCTATTGTTTGAAATATATATTTAAAAATATTTTATAGAAAGTGGAATTTTTTAAAAACTTGATAACGAAATAATTTTTGATGATAAAATAATTTTTTACGATAACCAAAAACTATTTAACCAAAAAAATTTACTTTTTTTCAATTAAAAAAATTAAATAACAATAGTATTTCATCAGAAGCATTTTAGATGGTTGGTGTCAATTCAAATGATGCTTACTTTTATTTCATGGTTAAAGGCAATTTTATTCAGCGAATGTGTTGGCAAAATAAATAAACAAAGGGGGTTCAGGGGGTCTCCCCCTGACCTTTTTTAAAAATTTCAATTTTAAAAACCGGTTTTGAACACTTTAATTCCAAAAGTTTTTTTTAGGTTTTGTTTTACATCTTAGGAACGTTTATTTGTTTTTTGTTTACTATGAATTTTATGAAAACAGAGGGATTAAGGGGGTGGAATAAATATTAAGTCAAATAGAAATTGCAACTCAATAATAGACCTCTACCTTTCTTTTGAAGCGAAGGTGGAAGATTTTGCCACAACTATGCATTACTAATTGGAGAAATAGATGGAGTGAACAAAGGATATTGAAGATAACAAAGATATAGCACCTTGAAATAAGGGGGCTAAGAGGGTCTCCCTCCAACTTTTTTCTAATTTGAAAATATCACTCTTAAAAATGAGGATTTCACACATTAATTCTTAACAGGTGGTGTTTTAAAAGTTTTTTTTTATATCTTATTAGGAAGTATAGCATCAAACAAGAATCCTAGAGGGAAAGCAGCTCACCCAATTGTCTCTAAATGAAGCCCTGGAAAGGAATATAGTGAAGAAAGTAATTATTATTTATTTTAACACTCAGTTTGAAAAGCCTTTTTCCCCCGAGTGACGGCGGGTATATCAGCTAGTTAGAAATAAACGTAATGGCCATATATGACCGAAATTAGTCGAATCTTGAACGTTTGGGCTACTTGGGTGGGTTGGTGGAGAACCCACACTGCAAAAAAAAACAGAAATTTAACAGCAAAAACTACTGTAAATATTTTACGCATTTGCTGTAATCTAAAAAAAACTGCCTTTTTAGCTGTAAATTTGAAGCGCCACCTACATTAGTATAAATTAAATATACATAGTAATTTTCCTGGTAGTTTTCCTTGTAATATCTGTAATTCTTTAATTGGTCATCGAAATAAATATTAAAAGAAAATGAAATTCTTGTTTATAGAATGCATTTAAATGAGTAACGTTCCTGATTTTATGAGTTTTTACAGCAGTTTAATACTTTCCTGGAAAATTCTGGTTTTCATTTCTGAATCCTTGTGGACAGGAAACCAATGTTTGTTTTTACGCTCACCACTAAAAGAGTCAAATTATTTAGATGAGGTGTAAGAACCAACTTTATTCTAAAACTATGAAGTATAACCTTCGTAGATCGGATCGGTACCTCCCGTGGTTCATAATATGCCACATTTTGAATACTTGTAGAAACATGGAAGAACAAGACATAACTGAGATGTGCACATTGCTTTCTAGTTTTTCTGCGGAATAATTACAGTATCGCAGTAATGTTAACACAAAATTCTGTAAAATTACAAAATTGCTGTAAAAATACAGAATTGCTGTGTTAAATTTACAAAATTGCTGTTAATTTACAAAATTGCTGTTAAAGTCAAAAATTACAAAATTGCTGTAAAATCACTGCAAAAAGAGCTGGCACCCATATTGCCAGTGATTTTTGCTGTAAATTTACTGTGAAATTTTTTGCAGTGCACCACAAATTGTAAAGAATACCCACCCACATAGTTTAAATTAAGTATCCCCGCATCTCTCGTCACTTCTATCATAAATTTCCTAACCTATTTATTTCATAAAATATTACATTTTAAAATTTGATCTAGATAAGTGTTAAAAATAATCTTAAAAAATTACTTCTAATTAAGAATAATTTTGAATGAGAAAATAAATTAAAATTATAGATTAAAAAATTCAAATGCATATTTTAAAATACGAATAAATTTATTCAGGAATAACTAACCCATTTTGTAAAGATATATTCATAGAATTCCAACAAACAGACCTGTGTTCTATTGGAAAAATAATTTTCATACCCACAAATGACTAATGCAACCAACTTTCCCAAATACCTCAGTAACCACTGAAAAATTCCACTCACAACACGGCTTGATTGATGGCAAAGAACCACAGTAACATTTCTTACCTGAAAAGAAAGAAAAACACAAATTACAGATAAAAAAACCACCAAGTAAAGTCACAAAAACAAACATCTCAGCATGACTAACATCCTTTTTAATCTATCTAGCATAAGATAAGTGAATTAAGATCGACTTGGACAACCTTGACAAAACTGAAAGTGTTAAACATTGCCCTCTAACAAACTCCAAGTCACTAATAAAACAAACATCAGAGAAGAGACCATTTCGATCTTTTCTGTGTCGTGCCATAACTCTTTCCTGGGAGACTGCATGCGTTTTAACTTTTACACCTAAGCTTCTGATATTTTACGATCTATTTACTGAAGGGCGGCTAGAAGAAGTGTTTAAAAAGGGGGTTTTCATATTTTCAGCTTTGCTTGTTTTTTTCTTTGTTGGACGTTAAGGTGGTGTAATGGCTGGTTCAAGGATGCATTAGGCGTTATATCTGACATTTTATGGTGTTGGAAATTTGGAAGATGTGCGCATTAGGGTTTATGTGGCATAATTTTTTGCGGGGCTCAAAATGAGTGTTTATAATAATTTGTGGAGGTCTAAAGCTGTTGTATAATAAATATTTATTGTTATATTGAATGATAAGATGAATTAAAGGGTTATAAGATACAAAATTCAAGATAGTTTTCTTTTGTAAAACATAACCAGAAAATTCTGCTCAGCTAGTTATAAAAAATAATAAATGTTTTCAAAAGAGTATTTTAAAATACGTAACACTATATTCACATATATCTGTTAAAAAAATACCATACCAAAATCTTAATATTTATGTATACTTTTAAAGATAAAAATGGAAATTCCTGACCATCTTAATAACTTTGAATAACCTTTAGGTATAATGTTTACTTCTAGTTTTAATAAGCCGTCTCTCACACACAAGAAATTAAGACTGCATTGAAACCGATAAAAAAATGCCAGTAAACATAAAATTACACTGTAGCTTTATAAACACTGATAAATTTATATCTATCAGTCATTTTTTATTTACTATCATTATTTATTTATTAGTCATTATTTTTATTTGTAAAAATATTAACTGCAGAAAAAAATTACGAAAATTTAAGTTTTAAATATCTTTATGGAAAATTAAAAACTATTAGAATGAAATTCTAGGTATAAGTTTAGTAGAATAGGAAATACAAAACTCTAGCACTTTCAGAAAAAAAATAATTCCCTTATCAAAAGTATAAACTTTTACCAATGCAACGTTGATCTTATTACATAAATTTACTAATATAATTAGTTTATAATAGATGTAACGTGATGTAACTGTAACCATCGAAAATACAAGTTTTTGATAACCATAATAGTATTTTATTTAACAAAATATCAATAGAAATATCCATGAATAAACTTGGGTTATTTGGAATTCTAATATAAACGACGAGAATAACATAAAGTTTGGCTACTTCACGATGATAGTTGGTTAATATCATAAATATTGCAACATTTTTGCAGTCACAATATTTTTGAGTTTTCCGTCATTAGTTTATAATTACGAACTAAGTGCAAATGAAAAATTCTTGATTATAATGTAATTTCTCTGATGATGGCAGAACTTCTGTCGGCTTGAATTTTCTGAAGAAACTGGAACTTATTCTTATTGTGTAACGTTTGAGGCAAATTATAATTCGATTTTGAGAGGAAGAGTCACTTTTCTTCTTTGAAAATAGTTCAAATAAATCGACACAACTTTGATAATTTTCCATTAGCAATTAAATTGCCATTAACTCGGTCAGAATAGAAAATGATAGGATTATTTTTAAGTATTCAATTCAGGTTATCGTAAATTCTTTGAAAGATCAATAAGTTTGATGACATTAATTGTTAGCAAATATTTATTTAAGATATTTTTTTTGTAAAAAATCTTTTACAAAAATATGAAATTAACATTCATGATTTAATTTCCTTTATGTCATAAATCTCAATTATTATTCATAAATACTTAAATGTTTCAATTATTTGACATCAAAGAGGCAAGAAAAATGTGAACTGAGAAAGCAATATCAAGCTTCATAAGATATTAAGAAAAAAGGATATCATAAAAAATATAGTTTGTAAATTCAAATCAATACGATACATTAAAATGCATAATTGAACGAATGTTAGAATTTTATGTGCAGTTAAACGAGTATGAGAAGACACTTTTAAGCCTAGGATGTTTTTACGATGGACATAAATCAAATGACAATTTTAAAAGAGCAAAATGTTTTTCAAAAATTACAGAATATAACACAATAATCCTGCGTAACAATCTAACTCCCGTAAAATGTTTTTTGCTGAGGTAGGTTCCACTAAAATCAGCATTAAAATTATGTTGTACGATACATTTATCTATAAATCATATTGCACTGATATGATTTCCCCTTGGATATGAATATGTTCTTCTTCGGTTACATTTTTTAAGGCTCATTTAATTTAAAATCATCGAAATCAAATTATAAACCATCGAATTCAGTAATTGTATGTTACAAACCAAGTTCCAAAAAATTATCAAGTCTTGATTTAAAACTGATGTAAGCATGTGTTTCTAACTAACTGCTCTTTTAGTAAATAGGCTTTGGAACTTTTGTCTAAATGCATTTTTTGTCCTTTAAATACCTGATGTAACAAAGGAAAATGTTTCATGATCAGATGTGTGGTATGGTAAGGGTTCAACCCACAGAGTATAGAGCTTAACAGAGTGTTCATCTTCATAGACGCTAACGGCAACTTTTTTAACAAGGCTTTTCCCGTAGACAAGCTTCAGGCCAAACGGACCCGCCTCCTTTGATACTACGTTATTCCTGCTAATTCTTTCATTAGCTCACTGAAGCTGTCACTCAAAACCAAATCAGAAAAACACAACACCGATGAAATTTAAATGCCGCTGGCCATATACAATCAGGAATCACTTACCTATTTAGCTTTTTCTGATTGGCTGCTAGTGAACTGAATTATATTCTGCGAGCTGAATTAAATTAATTACCTAAAGAGGAAAACGGCCGTTTGACATCTTTGTTAAGCTCTATACTCTGTGGTTCAACCTTTTCCGACCAAGCCACTCCAAATTTTCCATATAATGTAATTTTTATGATTGAGATCGCTTTACTGCTACTGATTTCCGATGATTTTATTGTTAACTATTTTATTTCTATTTAGTGGCAACAGCATTTTACTTTTTATGTTTAGGATAGTTTGAAAATTAAGTTAGTTTCACTAAACAATTATACAAATAATAGTAACAACAAAATATAATTCATAAAATCCAAATTATATGGGATATAAGACCGTGTTCTATTTTTATTGTCAAACGTTTCGTCCCACTCGGTGGAGGACATCATCAGTGAAAACATTAAAAAAATTTTAAAATGATAACAATATTGCAACGTTCACAGAAAAGCACGATTTACGACGGTTACTAGAAAGATAAAAGTTGATGTAGAAGTGGAATTAAAAAATACTATAGTGATCAATTAATTTTCATCTGGGCAAAAATCCTGATTTCGGTGAAATTTTCATAAATCGCGCTTTTCTGTAAACGTTGCAATATTGTTATTGTTTAAAATTTTTTTAATGTTTTCACTGATGATGTCCTCCACAGAGAGGGACGAAATGTTTGATAATAAAAATAGAACACGGCCTTATATCCCCTATAATTTGGATTTTATGAATTCTATTGACAATTCCGGCCGTGAAAGCCTGAAGGTTTACATAATAACAAAATAGTTTTGGATTTACCCGGTCTCCGGATGGTAGTTTTTTTATAGCAATGTTAATCTCGGGCGGCTTACGGTTGAAAAGGTTAAGAAAAATATCTGGCTGCGTAAAACGGGCAAACAAAAGGATAGTTTGGAACATATTTTTTTACCAAGCTGAACTACAGAATTATTGACTTTTCAAAATTCAGTGCATACAAATATTCCAGAAAACATTAAAAAGCAACATAAAAGACAATTTCAAGAGAGTGTAGTTAAACAGTATTTTTTACAGCCATGTTGACTTTAAATCCAACTTTCCAAAGCGCATTCAGATAATACATGTTTGGAATAAACTGCTAAACCTTGGATGGATCCCAGACCTGAGGAGATAAATTATTCATACCGACATGCTTTTCAAAATTGTAAATCTCACTAAAGTAGAAAAATGCTGACGAAGGAGAGAAAAAATCCATCCCCTTTTGATGTTCAAAACTTTTCAAAGAGAAATTTTCATTAGGTTATTTCCAAAAGACGATTACTGATGTGAAAGAGCGATGCCAAAACCTGACTCAAAGCCATTAAAACATAGGTCAATTAACTTAAAAGTATGGAGTGAATATATAGGATAGTTGATTTTTCATTTAAAATGTCAACTGCTGTTAATCGTTTTGCGAACTTATTAGTGTCATCATTTACGAGAAAATGTGTTATTGTGGATTTCAAGTTCTTCTTTCCTGCTTTGAGAATTAAGCAATTACTGAGATGAAAAGGATTAAGTTTTCTTCTGATTCAAAATCTCAACAACAGAAAAAGAAATACTTAATGATTTTTCTCTATAGGGTAAAAGAGAGCACATTGGAACAAAAAATACATTTTTAAGTATGTTTCCTTATATTTATAATATTGTTACCACCCTGCCAAAACTCGAATCTGCATTCGTAATAAGGTAAAATCCTTGAAGTGGGGTCGGGTTGGCGCCTCTCGGCGAATTTTTTGTCGCCAACTTCATTTTGATACTTAGGAACACATTGGCGCTACTACTTCTCTTGGCGACTGAACCTACTTCTAGACTTGAGCCTGTAATTAATAGATTCGTGTTTTTGGCGCAATGGTAACGATATATCCAGTATCCCAGTGGAGGGGTACATTGAACCAGTAGAAGGGCAATGAGTGGTGAACCGTTTACCATCATAACGTTTAAGTTAAAAAACATATTATCCCCCCAAATGAAATTTAGAAACAATCCTTTTTTAGAAATATTTTCAATTCTTTCATTACACATTCAATCAATAGTTTTATGAAAAACAAATAAAAACCATTTATTAAAAAAATTCAGTTGATAAACTTTCCCTATCCTCTTATCAACCTCTTTGTGTTTTGATAAATCACAACAAATAACAAGAAATAAATCGACCAAAACGTCTAATTTAAAAGGTTTCTTTTTTAATCGTTTGTATATATCAACGCGTAATTTTTAAAACGTCGCTAATTACGTCTCTTTATCCAAATTTGCAACCAGGCTAATCGAATTTTTTATAAGTAAATCAGTTGAGGATATTACTTACAGTTACATAACTCTTGCTAATTTCTATTTTTATTCTATTTTTTATTTTAGATGTCAAAGAAATCACTTCCTTCTTGACATTTATCGGTTGCAAGAAAACCTCAGGAAGACACCCTCGTATAGAAAAAAACTTATCTCGGGGAAGAAAATTCAAGTCAGTGCTCAACTAATCAGAAACGTGTTGATAGTGAAAATGGGGTTCTATTCCCTCGCCACCGCTGTAATTTCATCAGTGAATCTGGCAACGTTCATTTACATGCAGCGGACGACAGCTGTGCTTCTACAAACTACCACTAGGTGGCGCTGGTGCGAAAATTAGGCATGCTGAGGTTACCGCGGATGTGTAGTATATAGAAGATATATGCATTATGCATAGATGTACAGGAAACTTGTCAGGGAAGAATGAAAAAAGCATTTAGAATGTCGGACATTTTCTTTATTTCTAAACGGCGGGAGTCGTTAATTAAAATATGTAAGGCCAAAACAAAAGGAGGTGTTTTATATCAGGTTTTTAGAAGAAAAAAATATATTTCTTCGCATGCAAAGTAAACGCAATAAGTTTCGAGCGAAAAATTTAAATCACAAGATGCGAAAGAAATATTAATAAAAACTCGGAAATTGCGTTTTTTGAGTTTAAAGAAGAAGAAAGTCCTTCACGGATGGCAACACGCGGAATGGTCTCATGGCATGAAATCTTTAAGTAAACGACTTCATAAGCTTTAAAAATTACCGTTTTTTTTTCTTCTTGCATGGGAATATTCAGTCCCGCATAATGCTTTGATACTTAAGTTCGCATTTTTAAATAACACCAGCTTCAGTTTTCATCTTTCCTGTAGTTAATGAGTTAGGTTTAAATTAACTCGAGTAAGAAAAAAACATGGTAGGGGTAAAAAGGAGACAAATAGCGTGGCGCTTTGCTTTTTTCTCCCATGAAAAAGGGAAAAACAACAAAGGATTAAGGACGAAACTTAGTGAGGAACATTACGGCCTTCGCCACGTGGAAAATGAATATATGTAATTATACTAAGCTCTAACGAAGAGAACTGCACGAATTGGGTGTTAAGAGATGATAATTTAGAAAAATTAAATTAGGAAGATAAATTTGGAGTTTTGTACCTCAGTAAAAATACCAGAAGACGATCTTTTCTGCTAAAGTGTAAGGCATCATCATATTTAATAACTGCAGGAAATTTTAGAGTTTTCTTCTAATTTTTTCCCGATTTTTATGGAAAAGGACTACTAAAGAAATATAGTTCTAAGTATTATGATTGTTCTTTTAAATATTCAAATGAAATAGTTCTTTTTACTCTTACTTCTGTTTGATACTTTGTATTATTAAGTAGAAAAGGTTAAAAATAAGAATATTACATAAACTAATACTTCGATTTCTATGAATAATTTTTTTACCATGTACTGTTTTCTTTTTAAGTAAAGCTATGGAGGGGTGGGTCTTTATCAAATTACGATTGTAAGAATCGTAATTTACAATCTCATGGTAGTAAATTTAGTCATTTTTAGGTATAAACCCACACGGAAAGGTATGTAGTTTTTGGAATTCATGAAAAAACTGTAGTTTCAAGAAAAGTATGAAAATAATAATGGTATTGCGCCATTGTAATAATTCACAAAAATTTAAGAATTTTTTCAGGCTATGGAACTATTATGAGTCAGTTGCTTTAAAATATATAAAAGGAATTATTAAAGATATATAAAATTTTATTAGATTAAAATACAGGGTGTCCCATAAATGTTGGGTCACACTTCTAGGGGAGATAGTATACACCTAGACGAGTCAGAATCACATAGGATTTGGGGTTCCCTGACCAAATCCCAGGGAGTTAAAAATGGAGCAACACCCCAAAAAAATTATTGAAAAATTCAATTTGTAGAAGAACTACTATTGGTAAAAATATAATTATGGTCTCAAAAATTGTGGTTTAATATGATCTTTAAAATTATCTTAAAAGTTTTCAATTTAAAATTTTTTTATTACAAAAAGTTTAAAAACCACAAAAAATGTGAAAACTCTGCCAAAACTTTATTTTGTATTTCGAAATCCTTTCCTTTGATTTAATAATCCGAAAGATCATAGTCGAAAACCCTTAAGTCCAAAGTGTCACATAAAAACCATCAATATTAAATGCTTGAGATCCTGTTAAAGCATGTAAGTCCGTTTTTTGCGTCCACTAACTGCCGTTTTGGAAACGGCTATAGGAAACCAGTTTGCGCACGCAAAAAACGAATATTAACAGGATCTTAAGCGTTTAATATTGATGGTTTTTACGTGAAACTTTGGACTTAAGAGTTTACAGCTATGATCTTTCAGATTATAAAATCAAAAGAAATGATTTCGAAATACAAAATGAGGTTTTGTCAAAATTTTCACATTTTTTTGTGGTTTTTAACTTTTTTCATAATAAAACAAATTTTAAAGTGAAGACTTTTGTGATAATTTTAAAGATCATATTAAACCACAATTTTTGAGACCATAATTAAATTTTTACCAATAGTAGTTATTCTACAAATTGAATTTTTCAATATTTTTTTTTATGTTGTCGCTTCATTTTTAACTCCCTGGGATTTGGGATGGGACCCCCAAATCCTATGTGATTCTGACTCGTCTAGGTGTCTACTATCCCCCTAGAAGTGTGACCCATTATTTATGGGACAACAACAATATAACAACTGCATTATTTAGAAACAACTTTAACATAATTAATTAAAATATGCACAAAATCTTAAATATTTATTTGATAAAAAATCATACTTTGATATATTATATCATAATAACTGGTTATTTTTAAATATAGTTTTAAAGAAAACGAAAACTTAATCTTGTTACTTTTATTTTTATTTCCTAACTGTAAAAACAGATTATTTTTTGTAAAAAATCGTAATATTATTTTAATAGCTGAAAAATATAACCCATAACCTGCAAAATAAAAAAAACTATGAAAACACACAAGGGATGTCTCCACAGTACATACAAATATCAAGACAATCTTGATTTTTCATACCTCAACTGCTAGAAACAGAAAGACCTTTTGATTCATTACGGTATAAAGTTATCCATCAACATTGTCTGGTAAACTTAAAAACTTCTCTTGAAAACGTAATATTTTTCGGAGATCCAAAAACCAAGTCATTTAGGTGATGGATGACTATCTCAGTGGACACAGCAAACAATTCAATCTTTTGTTTATGAAATAAAAAGAGACGTTAAGAGCATTTAGAAAGATTTTTCATTCGTTTTGAACCATTTCGACTTTTTGGTTTTGGCATATATGTCATTTGTGTTTTTGTTTCGCAGTTATTTGTATTAAATATAAGTGAAAAAGCTTGATCAATGGATTTGTTCATTATTATCATTGAGATTTATAAGGTCTCATGTTCAAAACAATCATGTCAATCAGTGAGTTAAACTGCATAGAAAAAATTAAATGGGTTATGAGTATACCCATAAACTTTTGTTCGTTCAATTTTCTCTAATAGTAGGTCAATAAAAGTAATATAGGCCTGATGATACTATAATAAGTCAAAACAGTGCATAATATTAAGGATTACAAAAAAATTTGTAATGAAAAGTGATTAAAAATAAGTTTAGGAACCTTTCTTAAGGTTTAAGTATGTAATGTAACAAATTTGTGTAAATAAATAGTAATGGTAATAAATAAATAACTATGATAGTTGTCCATAAAAACAATAATTTAGAATTTGCAATTCTTGTGTTAAAAAACAGAATTAGGATAGAAGAAATGTTCCTTTTAATTAAATTTAATAAACATTGTATGTCTAAGTGAAGTTGCTAAAATATATTATGTTGATGCATTTTGACTGATAATTCAAGCTTTTTGATATTTTTTATCAACAAGCATATCACTTTTTATAAAACATTACACTTAAGTTTTCAAACAGAGAAGTACAGAACAAATAACTTTGTTTTCAAACTGAAAGCTTAAAACAAATTAAAACCATTACATAAAATATAATGATTTGATAACATAATATAAAACATATATAAAATTTATATTTGAATATAAAATTTAATTTAATTCACCAAGCTACCAGCTTAGGGAAAATAACATGAAACATATTTAACTTTTTTGATTAAATTGAAAAAAAATTAAGTAAAAAATAGACTCAAAGCAATATTTTAAAACTACAAAAATTCACCAAATGGATATAGAGCAAATGAAATCAGGTTTAATTTAATGTGAATTAAAAATGCGCTGTTCCAAAATTTTAAATCAAAATTGACTTCGTATATAATTTTACACAGTTTATGGAAGATTCTACTTTTGTATTATTTCTGACAGTAATGTGACTTGATTAAGGAAAACATTTGAAGTAAATCCCAATAGAAAAGAACAAAGAGGTTTGAGCACTTATACAACAAGACAACAATCATGTCTCTTGGCCCCAATTATACATATCTACAAAGAAAATAATTTAATTTAAAATGAACAATACAAACGTTAATTTAATTGGCAGCACTTACAAATTCGCTATTTCTTAGAAAATGCGAGCAAATTAAATTCAGTTTCTTTTATTTAAAGTGATATAATGTGAATTCTAAATCCCTTCCTATTTAGATCCTTTCTTTAACTAATGTAAACTTGCACATATATTTTTCTCTAGGCAATATTAAATAAGACTGTGTAATCCGCACTTTCATAAAATATTCAGGATTCAGTTTGTTTCCAGGTCTCAGCAGATGCTTTTTTCTCCTTTGTTGAGGTTTGTGTAACGGAGAGAAATTTAAGCTCGTATTTTAAGGTACTGTTTGGGGTTGCAGAATGTGTGTCTTAAATGATTAAATATTTATTTATCTTATAAATACCGAAGATGTCCCTAGAAAGACACAGTGTTTAAATGAAATTACTTGGCAAATAACATTTTAAAAGACAGTTTAAATAACATTGTCATTAAGCACTTGAAAATTTGAAGGTTTTCGTTTTCCAATTTGTATACATTCAAAGAAATAAAATTAGTGTAAAAATACTTATGCATAAAAGAGAGATGTATTTTGAATTATTTCAAATGGATTATTTTGGATTATTTTAGATAAGTAAATTTTATTCGTGGTTTTATCATATAGTTTAGAAGACAATAAAACAAAAATATCATTTTAACGTTAAGTGTGTCTTATAGCTATTATTGCATAAGAGAGTCATCATCTTAAAAAATCCTTGAAGCAAAAATAAATTTGGAGAAACCAAGAAAAATTTTATCAATAAAACATCATTATTTATTTTTATAACGCACAAAAATCATGGAAGGTTATTAATTATAATGTTTCTTATGTAGCATTAATTAAATATTTACATAATTAGATATAAAGTTTTTGAAATAAGAAATTTTAAAAACTAAATAGGAGGAAGATTTTAAGCCTAAAAACTAAAACTAGTGTCAATCCAAAATTTAAATATTTTATCAACTATACCCTAATGAAATTGTTTAATAAGATCACCCAATTAATCTAATCAGCATGGAAAATGACAACATTAGAGCAACAATTTCACAGAGAAATAACTAGTTTACATCAAACCCCATCACGTAGCCTAAATCAACCCGTATGAATAAATCCTATCAGAAGAATCATCTCTCACACTATATGGCGCGCCAACTACCTTGAACTCTAATTTACGGACTTAAGACTTGCACTAAATTAAAGGTTTACCCTTCCTTCAGCGAGTTAGGGAGCACACGGCGTAATTCAACTAACTCCTTTTAATTCCGAAACTCACTGTTCTCAAAAGATATCCGGTTGATTCCTTCGATTTTAATCTCGTCTTTCTAATCCAACAAAGGGGATAAAGTCTCATTCGGGAAGTAATCTCCTTAGTCAAGTTGGGGAAGAGAGAAATTTCCTTAGTAGGAGAAGAAGGAGATAGATAAAAGTCCTGCCTGCATTAAAATGAATATCGAATCAATATTTATTCAAAGTGCGACCCCTTTTCTTTGACGAAGAGTCAAGCGGATCACGGAGTTAGAAGGAGGTGTTTCAAAGAAAAGTGGTGTAAGGACATCGTTCTGTCTTTGTTTTAGTAAAGCCTCAACCTGTAACCCCCAAAATAATAATTTTGGAATTAATACAAAATAACTTAAAGTCTTAAATATTAGTGTGAGAAATAAGAAAGGGATTCTATATATTTTCGGGATTTTTAGTGTGCACCTACACCTTAATTACTGTTACATAAGACGCTTGTCCTTTTATTTAGCCTATTAAGTAGTAGGTATCTACTAGGCATAAACAGGTTCTCATTATTTAGTGTCTGGGGTCTGTACACACATGTTGAACTTATTTTTGGATCAAAATAAAACTTAACTTCATTAAATTTTTAAGGAGTGACATTTTGGATATTTTTAAGATGTATGTTCGAAAGGTTGAAATTTTACGTTAGTTTTCTTTGGGTACTTGACGCATTTTTATAAATGTCTTTAATTCTTTACATTTATTCCTTTGTTGTTGTCTTGTCCATGGATAGAGAAACTAAAAGTAAAATAGGGCCAATGCATTCCTTTAAGATGTCAAATAAATTTTACATTAACAGAATATTTCGCAAAGAAAAAAATCTTGCTCAGATCGAAATATAAAAAATCCAGTATTTTATGCCTTAAAACACAAATACTAACACCAATACTAGAACAAGTAAAATTAATTTTTCAAGTTATACTATAGGTACTATAAATATAAAATAATAATTTATTAACTCAAATTTACACAGAAGTAACATTATAATGATTTGGGAATTAAAAACAATATTTACTAATCAAAAACACTATTAATTAAAAGCCAATTAAATAAATAATAATAATAATGTCCACCAATCACCCTCAATTTTACGACACGTCTAATCAATATCCCCTTACCATAAAGCTAGAGAAATGACCGCGCGAACACCCAAACCATCCTAAACCTACTTATTCCCATCCACTACAATAAAACAACACTAACCAATGTAATATAACACCAGTAAATACCTAACTATTCAGCAATACCACCACTCTTGGCGCATCCGCAAACACAGCACAAAAAAAACTCCCAGAATTCCATTAGAGAGGAGGACTTGTTCCGGCTTACGTCTGAACTTCGCATAAAAGCAGAGCAAACATCCAAAATACATCCAAAATAACCCCTTCTGTGGAACCACTGAAGAGCCCATAAACCCTAATAACACCCTCCACAGAAAGGTCATCATAAAAAGAGCCCACTATTTATATTTTATTTAAATACCCTTTTTGGCAACGACACCAAATGTTTATGGCCCAAGTTTTTCCCGGTCTGGCGATATTGATAGGTATTAATTTTGTTTGTGAGTTTAGTTGTTCGCTTCCTGGAGGGTGTTTCGTTAGCGGAGGGAGGGGGGATCGGCCGAGTTGAGATGTCGGTGGAATTGATGGGAATGTGAAATGGGAGGGAATGGAGGTTTTTGCTCTTTTGCCACCCCCCCCTCTGTAAAGGAAGGAAGGTGATGACTTTTTATGTGTGTGTTCGTTTGATCTCTTTCCGGGGTTGTTTTCGATCTTGAAAAGAATCTTAGAGTCGGGAGATGAAACTTTATCGTTTGCAGGGGAGAAAAGAACAGTATTCACTTTTATTGAGTTCCACTCTGTTATGTAGGTGTTTCTATCCGATTCTTTTTTTTCTTCCATCAAGTAATCAGTTTTGGGGAACAAAGATTGGGATAGAGTTTGGGGACATTTTGAGTATCATTTTACACTTATTCAGTTAGTATAGTAGTGGAGAATAGATTAAAAGATGCAAATATAGGGTGAAAGCCAAAAAAGTAAGTTTAGAGCTATAAAACTTTAAATTAAAATTAAAGTACTTGCAAATAAACTGTTACATTTTTGCCCTTATTATTTGGTTTAAGAAGGCTGTAGTATAGGTGTAAACTCACAACTCTCAAGCGTCACCTCCAACCGTGGACCGGTTTCGTCCATGTTAGGACTCATCAGAACGGTATAGGATGGTAACGCAAGACAGAGGAGGGCAAGTACTAGTCTAGCCGACTATAACCGAAAAAGTGGTGACCATTGATTAGTCCTCCACTCATCTGCTGGAATAACAATGGCATTCCTAGGACAGATTCCTACTGTCCGCTTAACCAGCAATAAATTGGTGAAATTCTCATTTGTAGTTAGATTTTTTGCGCAGCAGAATAAAAAAGGGGGAATATTTCTAAATTTAAAATACCATACCGTATGTATTGTGTATGATGTGTTGAGTATGATTGGTGTTGGTGGGTATTATGTATCTATTATTGCTTTTATAACTAAATTTTCAATCACGGTTTTAAATTTAAACTGTGAAATTTAGAACGTATACATATAGTATTGCATTTTTTTTGTATTTGAATCATAACAAAAAATATACCCGTTTAAATACACACACTGAAAGTTTCATCAAACTGCAGAATATTTTAACTCCACTTGAAAAATATATGTTTGAATATTAGGATTATGTAGTTTTTTCAGCACCTTTAAGAACTCTAACAAATAGAATACCTTCAGATATAAATAAAATATTTGATTCAGAAATAAAAAGGGAGTGTAGCTCAAAAATATTTGAATAAAAACTAATAAAATAAAGAATAATCCTTCAAAGAAACTTAACTAGCAATAAATTTTAATTTCAAAAACCATACTAATTAATTTTTTTTCAAAAAATTTAATATCAAAAGAATAACGCCAAAGAATGTCCTGTATTAAAATCCTTCACAAAAACATTCCCTCCAATGTTCATCGCAAAACCTGTAGTCCAGTGGATAAAAAAAACTCCATTGTCTCCACATAAAAACGAAAAACTCGCAGAAGACATCAATTCCCGACCTCTTTCTCATAAATATTCAAAAAAAGAAGTATGAAACAGCTGCTTTTTAAGCGCTCCGGGTTCTTTTTCAAGTAACGAAATAAACTCCAAGTTTTCTCTCCGCCTCTATAAAACCAGAGAGTGGGTGTGACACTTTCAGAGTAAGAAAAAGTCTAAAAACTTCGAAATTCGTCTGTTTTAAGGAAAAACGACAACTTGGTGGCCTTTTATTCGCGCTCATGCAAATTCGCGGAGATATGCGTCTTTTAAAGGGGCTCTATTTTTAGGTGGGAGTTTTTTTGAGGGGTTTTAAAACTAACTCTGGTTTAATATGGTGCGCGAAGTTGCTTTTTTTGACAAGCTGAGTTTTTTTTAAAGTTGGTTCAGAAGTTTTATATGAAGATTGTAAAGGTTGTAGACATTGAAAAGGATTTTTTATAAGTGTAAGTGGAATTTTTAAATCAAGATTTTGTCCAGTGTTTGTTATTGTTAATAGAGATAGTATTGGACTGAAACATTTCCGGGAAGAATTTTGAATGACTTTGCAATTTGTTCTTAACGGGAGAATTTGGATTATACAAAAATAACTAAACCCCTCCCCCAGGGGCGTCATTTCAGTTTTTGGTTGGGGGGGGCAAGTATTTTTTTTAAATGGGTCTGAATCACGCTGTAACTAACTTTTTTTGGGGGTTGCCCAACTTCATTTTTAAGGTATCCCCTAACGAGCACATTTATAGGTTAGGTTAAGTGTTAGAACACTGAAAAATAGTATTTGAATGATATTACATATAATGTCAAAATTTGACATGAACTCCAAGGAAAAAGTGGGTCTGGGGGTCGCCTCCAGGAAAATTTTGAAAATTTGCCTTTTAAAGTAGTGTTTTGGCTCATTTTGAGACCCTACGGACTGCATCCAAAGGGAACAGTTTCTTGTAAACCACAAAATTTTCTAGGGAAAAGAGTTGTAATAAATAAACGTCAAAGTATCAAGGGGCCTCCCCCAGAATTTTTTTTTAAAATTCCCCTTTAAACTAGTGTTTTATCTCTTTTTCAAACTCTTTGGGGAGCTCCTAAAGGGGACATCCATAAATTACGTGAGGTGTTTTTTCCAAAATCTGGACCCCCCCCCTTGGTGAGATTTAGTGAGATTTTGCTGGACCTCCCCTCCCCCCCCACGTGAGATTTACCTACAACCTTTTAATTATTCTCCTTCCTTCTTATATATATTACTTTCTCCTACTTAAAAAAAAGAAAATCCCATAATTTCTAACTTAAAAAGTTGACGTGAGATTTTAATCGTCCCCCCCTTCCCCCTAGGTGAGATTTGGTGAGATTTTTCCAAACCCCTCCCCCCTTTTTGACCTCACGTAATTTATGGATGTCCCCAAAAGGAAAAGATTCTTGAGAGCGGCAAAATTCTAAAGGGAAAAACTGTGTAACCGACGTAAAAATTTTAGAGGGGAACTGGGGATCCTCCCCCCAAATTTTTTTTGAAATTACCACTTTAACCTCGTTTTTTATCTCTTTTTCAAACTCTTTGGGGAGCACTAAAAAGGAAAAGCTTCTTGAAAGCGGCAGAATTTTCAAGGGGAAAAACACTGTTTAACAGAGGTCATAATTATAGAGGGGGGCTGGGGTATGGCCAAGAAAATTTTTTGAAATTTCCCCTTTAAACTAGTGCTTCATCTCTTTCAAACTCTTTGTGGAGCTCGTTAAGGGAAAAGTTTCTTGTAAATGGCAGAATTCTAAGGAGGAAAAATCTGTATAACCACCGACGTAAAATTTTAGAGGGGGGCTGGGGATACTTCCCCAGAAATTTTTTTTTGAAATTTAAAGGTAGTTTTAACTCCTTTTGAGACTTTTTGAGTTGCACCCAAAGCTCCTTGTGGAAGTTACAGAATTTTCAAGGGACTAGCAGCTATTTTTCACATAACAGTAGAAATCTTGGGGGGGGCGGTTGCCCCCCCCCTGCCCCCCCTAAATGACGCCCCTGCCCTCCCCCGATATATTTCTGATTGAATAATATATATATTAGCTATTAAATATATTTTTGAAAGTAGATTTCTTAATAGAAAATACTCTTTAGTGATTTTACCAATGTTAAATAGTATAAATAACTCGTGAATTCCTTTAATTTTGAGCTTCTTTTTCAGCGTTACTAGACTGCCAACTAAAACAAACAAAATCTTCAATAATGGCTTAAAAATTCTAAAACTTCAATGATGTTTATAGATAACTGTTCGTTGTACTTTCGCAGCATCTAAGACAAAATCTAAGAGGACACATGAAATACGACCATCTTGTTTGCGAGCTTATTTTAATCTGAATAAATTATGTACAAATATTTACAACGCCATCTGGTGGCAAGCACAGAACTAAATTACCTTACTGCCATCTAGTGTAATGAAAGACAACTACTTATCAATTTAGACATCAACAATAACAATAACTTAACTCCACTCTAATTTTAAATTTAATAGTTATAAAGAGGATCATGAGCTTTCATTCAATACCAAATACGTCTAAATATATCCAAAGTTAAGACGCTCTGAAGAAAACTATATGAAAACTCTGAAAAACTAGTATTTTTAAACACATAAGATGATATTCAGATATCATTTTCTTTTCGATGTATATGGCCCCAATACAGTAAAGCTACAACTATAAGGAAAAACAAAATATTAAAACAAACAACAAAATGTCGTAAAATAAAAAAAATCATTAAAGAGCAAATTTTTCCAACCTTTCTGAAATGGTAATTGTAAAACAAAACACATTAAAGATTCCACAATTTATTTCAGCTATTCAAAAATTTCTAAAACGAGTTGCAAATATTTAAATATTTGCTATTAAAAACAGGGAACAAAACCAAACAAAAAAGGAAAAAAAAACAATAACAAATCCTTTCAAAGGGGATTGAAAATAGTCAAGCAATCGGAATCCTCACTTATTTTCATCCGGCGAAATCAAAATTGTTATTCCATCCTTAGAAAAACGGATAACAACACAAAGAAGAAATAATTTCTCATACCTGTGCGATGATAAAAAAAACCTAAACTATTTATTTGCCCGACCTTAATTTCAAAATCGATTGTATTAATATGGAAAAAAATACGTCAAAACTAAAAAAAACAAAATGGCCGGCTATCTGCTTGAAAAGAATTCCCGATACAAGGGAGCAGAGAGGAGTTGTTCCCCTCCTGGATTTCGTGAACAATATGTAAATCGAGCTGCAGGTAATCAAAAACGAATCAGAATTGTCCAAAGCGGTCTTTTGATTTTTCTGGCGATTTTTCGCTGCAACTGATTGAAATGTTCCGAGAAAAACGCTTAACCACCCTCTTCAGCGAAGTTTTTTTTCTTACGGTTGGTTACCGAAAACGAGATTTATAGAAGTAGCGTCGTTAGTACGTAAATGTCTCCAGAAAGTTATCATTATAAAGTAAGGTCATTTGTATGGGAGCTTCTTTTCGGGTATTCTGGAAATGTAGATGAATCGTGTCATTTGAGCCGTGGATTATACGGAAGCGTTTCCACCCTTGAAATCAAATAATGACGGTTTTATTTATAACCTCCTCTTGGATTTTTCTTCTGGATTAAATTGGGGTAAAGTGCACTTTATAAGCTTTTACAAAACTACTTCTTTCATTTATTTCAAATAAAAGGATGGAATATATATCACACACATTTTGGACGCGATTTTTACGATAAACTTGTAACACATAAATAATGTTGCATTTTATGGAAAACAGTTAAAAGTTTTGAAATCTACATTGTTTTTACGATTGAAAACTGTTTTAGTAATTCAAAATCAGTTTTCCAAATTCAAGGTTAATTTTTAAAAATGTTTGTATATATCTACATCCCAGTATTTAGTAGGATAACTTTATTTATATAAGTGATGCATGAAGAAATGAACAAAACATTGATTATAGTATTTAAAAATAGATTTCTATAAGGGATAGCTATATAATGAGAGGTAGTTCATATTCACACATATTAAACCATTCATCATTGGAGTTTTTTATTAACCTAAGCAGAATAGAATCGTTCCAGATTGGTCCAATTTTCGTCATGCATGGCCAATTTTTGTTTACTTCTTGTTGCGATTACATAAACTTCACATGTTTGATATGAGCTGTTCTACTTGGGAACTAATAACACCAAGATATCATGAAAATGGAGTCTTCCGGGCTTATAGGCCGTAGTCTAGAGGTAAGAAATCCAAACGTTTCGACCCCTTCTACGGGGGTCATCATCAGTGGATAAAAAGTTAAGAAATGATGATTGATGATTGACTTTTTATCCACTGATGATGACCCCCGTAGAAGGGGTCGAAACGTTTGGATTTCTTACCTCTAGACTACGGCCTGTAAGCCCAGAAGACTCCATTTTCATGTATAACTCCGGCCGTAGAAGCCTTCGTAGTGTTACCAAGATATCAATTTTAATATACGAATAATAGTTTTGTTTAATATTTAGAAAAAAAAGATAGCACTTTTACGAAAAGAACAAAATACACTTTAAGGGGTACTTTAATTTTAAAACTGTATGAAATGAACTCCGCCAATTAGAATTATTTTTACATTTAAATTAGGCATTATTGTCCTTTATAATCAGCAGTCAATGCCATAAACGACATTCATACTTTTGCTTATAAAACCCCCCCATTTAGACTGTCTCTCTTTTTCCTCAGGAAAAGACGAATCAAAATCCCAAGAGTACCTTAAAAACAGGCTCAAAAATCAAAGCGAGGAGGAAGAACCATTTCATAACAGCATTCCCTCCATCTTCCCTACTACACGTAAATGAGAAAGAAGCGACTCAAAAACCCTTCCTTCCTTGCAAACCTTGTCGATCCAATGCCCGTAAAAAAGCCGCAGAACGTAATAGGAATAAACAGACTTTCCGCAGGGAACCCAAATTGCTTTCTGGGTAGCAGTGAAATTGAATTGCGCTTGTGGCTTTATCATTGCCAAATTTTTACCGTTTTCTCTTCAAATACATATACTCCTTTTTCAATATCTCTATCTCTGGCCCTCAAGCTTTTATGCGGGGCCCTGAAATTTGGAGGGAAACTTCGAAGATGATCCTCGAAAACCAGAGCGTGTGGAAAGTGATGTAAGTAGTTAAGATTTGGTGCGTAGAGGGATGAATATCAATCGTAGGTTGTGGCGTTTGATGTGTAATAACCGTGTGAAATAGTGGATATTCCCTTTTTTCTCCTTATTTGATTTCTAATTAATTGAAACTTTGTTCAATAGAAAATTCATATAGAAAATAAAACTGTTTTTACATGCAAATATTAATTCATGAATTCTACTAATCATATTCTTTTTTGAGCTATAATTATTTTGTATATTTTAAAGTTGTTCTTAAAAATTTGTTTTTTGTGAAGTGAGTAAGACTCTTACGAGCAAGCCACGCTCAGAGAAGCAGTTAATTATTAGGGCTTGGTTGATAAGGATTGTATATTTGTTAGGTTGGGAGCTCAGAAATAGGTGGAAACAAAAGAAACAAGGGAAAAAGGGGGAACAAAGGGTTCAGAAAAAGTATCTGGAGGATCCAGGATATTGTTCTGGTCGTTTTTGCATTAGGAACGGCATAGTCACATTACTTGCATAGTTGTAGCTCTCTCCATTCTCAAGTATTTTCTGGTTAAAGATACTTTCCTATGCACCCTGTATAATAATTAATTACTGTTTTTTCATAGACCTATGTTGAGCAATTCAATACTTGCACTCACAAGTTGTAGTTTGTGAAGTTTTGATTAATAACTCACCAGCGATTGGTTATTCCTACAGTATGATTTCATCAATGTTTACATACACCAGAAATAACAGTGCTTGGAGAGGCACTAGCTCCAATGGCTAATGTTCTAATTTGACTTTCTAGGGGAGAATTTGAAAATTGTTCACCAAATTTAAAATTTTGGGGGAAAATTTTCAAAAGTCGTCAAGGGGAGGACCCCCAAACCCATCTATTAATTTAGTCGTTTATTTTTTTTCCTTGAAAAATGCTGCTTACAAAGAGTGGGTGTATTTGAGTGCAATCTAAAAAGGTCTCAAAATGTACTATAACACTATTTTAAAGGGGCAAATTTCTTAAATTTTCTGGGGAGGAACCCCAGACCCCCCCAATTTTACTTGTCAAGTCATTTAAAACTTAAAAGTACCCGTGAGGACCTACCTCAGAAAACTCTTCAACTCACCCTCTGAAACAAAAGTCTTATTATTGATTACTAAATCCTTAATTAACATAAAAAAGAAAAGTTATTTCATTAAAATTATTTTTGCACTTTACATTTAGTTCTCCATTTTGTGTTTGGGAAATTAACTCACTGGTTTTGAAACATGTTTGTCATATATTTTTTCAAAAATTGATTTTGAAATTGAGTATTTATGTGTAATCTTACATAGGAGGGCATTAAAAATTTAGAAAGGCTTTAGAGGGGCATGGACCGAAAATGGTAGGGAAACACTGCTCTAAACTCCCCTAACTTCCCATCAGAAGCTGCAATTCTAGGAAATAAAAAAAAATTAACTTTCAGTTTAACTTCCCACAAAAAAATGAAAACTCTGAACTTCCCATCAGCTGTCACATAAACGCTCAGAGCTTGTCTCGCTCTGAGAAATTATTTCTCACAGAGAAAGAAGCCTTCCTCGGCTCCACAGTAATTATCTGTCAGCTTTTCCAATGGAGTTAATAACGGGCTGCTTTTTAATGCCCGCCTGACATCAGGATGAAATTCCAGGAAACAGATAGATTTATCTAATTAAAAACTTTTAGCCACCGTAGACGTAGTGAGAAATGATTTTTTTAAAGGACGGAGAAAATGAGTGGTGGAATTTAGAAGGCTAAAAGTTAAAAAAAATTTGGTGGTTGTGTTAAAAATGAATGACAGTTTAAATTCTGTAGTGAATTAAAATGAATGCTTCATCAACGATAGAAATCCTGAATGTATAATATTACATTACAGCTGATCCCAAACCTATGGAAATGGTAAGAAATAAATTAAATAAATGGCTTCTGAAAATCCAGTTAATCTTAAACCTTTTGGTGTAAACTGAACAGTAAATATGTGCATGTTTTTATGTTTCTAATTTTGGTCTCTAAATCTAGAAATCTCAAATCCAAAATGGTTTTACAGAAAACCTCAAAATAGATATACTCAGTTGCAAATTAACTTGAGCCTGTAGAAATATGCTGAGACCAACCAAAGAAAGTAGTTCTCCGCGAGGATACTGAATTTTTAGTGAAATTTGGAGCTTAAATTTCGAATTATAAGTTTTTTAAATCCACGTATATTAAGCATCTTTTCATCCCGATATGCATAAAATGTTCAGTATTATTATTATTTTTAAAAGTGGCGTAACGCGTAGTAGTACAACTCGCTCTCAAACTCGCCAGCCAATAAGAGCTTCTAGCAACCCAGCAGGCTTTCTGTTTACTCAGATTTTCTTCCGCGTGGCCATGACGCCAGGAGGCTCAAATTAAGTTGCATTCGAGTATAGTAAAAACAATATTGTTTTCGTCATCTGTTTTGATGTTTTCTGTAAAGTAATTCTGAACTTATATTTAATTAGAAAAAAACTTTACAGGAAAATCCTAGATTTTTAAAATGAAATATAAGTGTAGTTATTAAATAAAAAATAATACACAGGTTGTTTCAGATAAATGTTTCGTAATTTCTAGGGCATACCTAGAGGACTCAGAATCACATGGGAAAGGGGGTCAGAAATGCAATGATATAGGTCTGGGCACAGAGTATAGAGCTTAACAGAGTGTTCATCTCCATAGACGCTAATGGCAACTTTTTTAACAGGGCTTTCCCCAAAGAGATTTTCGTGTACATCGGACCGCCTCCTTTTACCTCCTATAGCTCCACCTCCCACCTGTCACTCACCCACTTCATTCGCCCACTGAAGCTGTCACTCAAAGTCATTTGCTCAATCAATCGCATTTAGCTTTTTCTGATTGGCTGCTGAACTGAATTATAATCTGATAGCTGAATTAAATTAATTACCTTAGGAGGAAAGCGGCCGTTTGGCATCTCTGTTAAGCTTACTCTGTGGGTCTGGGTAAGAATGTTATGAAATTTCGGCTCCTCAATTGGTTTCTATGAAATAAATTCCGGTTAGAACGATTTTGCTGGTTTTATAAGGATACATGTCGATTTCCCCTAGGGATTATACAGCCTCCCATGCCAGCTTATAAAAACCTTTAATAAAAACCCAGATTTTTCGAACCCCTTTTACTATGTGATTCCGAGTCGTCTAGGTGTGCCTTACATTGCTAAAAGTTGTTAAACATTTATCTGAAACACCCTGTCTAAATAAACGCATTCACCGCTAATTTGTCCCGTGGTTAACTGGCAGTCAAACTTATGAACCTTCGTTTAAGGTGTAGTTTAAGGTGTTTTTTTTTGTAGGTTTGGATTGAAATTGATACTTCAAAAAAAGTTCCAATAAAAGTTCCATAAAAGTTTTATTATTGTATCTTATATGTTCATAAATTTATTTTATTTCATTTTATTTTTCTATGTTCAATTATATTAGGAAATCCGCAACCCCATGGAAGAGCCTTGCTGGCTCCTTTGGGATATTAAAAAAAATATATTTCAGTGTTTTTTTCTTTATCATTTTCTTTCCTGTTGTGTACTGTCGTTTGTGTGCTGTTGTTGTGTTGTTGTTGAATAAATTTGAATTTGAATTTGAAAAAAAACAGTAGCCTTATAAACTTAATAGCATACTGAGTTTAATTTTAAAATGTATTGTGCACAGCCAAATACCATAAAACACCATATTTATGTGTTATGTTTTTATTTAAAAAAATACACTTTTATAGGATCAGAAATGTTCAATGTCCATTATTATGGCTTAGAAAATAATCTGTCTTACCCCCTAGTAAAAAGGAAAGTTGTAAAAGTTTAGAGACCTTTTCGTGAAATATCTCCTATCTGTTACTGTGAATTACCATAATCCGTGTATTAGAAAACATACCCACGAGAACTATTACTACTCAAAACCTTTATTCCTCCAAGTCAAACTGATCCGAAACTAGGGATCAAACGAACATAAACAAAAGCTTTTGAAGTTCCTTCTTCTCTGAACTCCGGATTTCTTTGAGGCACGTTTATGGCAACACGAACGCAGCAAACGATTTATGACGTCATCACATCACGTGACACAATCTACAACTGCTATTTTACAATATCTGGAGAAACTCTATTTTCTATATCGGATTGTTTATTTCCCAGTGACCAAAATCTCTTCTCCACTCCAGTGTGCATGGAATATCAAAATATTACTTGCAATGTTGGGTAGGAAATTGCGTTTTTAAGTTTTTCTCGAACAAATAATACAGACGAATACAAATAACTTACTTACTTCTTGTAACGAATGTCCGGCTAATTGTAGCCGATGGCTCGGTGTCCCTGATAAGTAAGGCAGGCGAGGGTTCAAAATTTTTTATTTTTAAGAATTTCCTCCACGGTGGTCTCCACTCCCCGAAGAATGTCCCGATAGAATATGGGATATGCGCACCCAAAAAGGATGTGAGTAATGCCCTCTTTCCCCTCACACAGTGCACAGAGAGCAGACTCGGCGAGACGAATACAAATAAGAATGTTAATATTTAGAAACATTAACATTGTAAAGAAAACCAACATAAAAGGGTTTATTTTATATTGGTGAGCGAGAAATTTTTGATAATTACAAACACGGAGTAAAGAACTAACTAAGTGATTCCTGATTGGGTATGGAACTTTAATCAGGTGGCATTTTAATTTCATCGGGGTGGCGCTGCTCTTTTACCTACACTGCCGATTTGAGTGAAGTAGAGTGGCAGTGACGTAGAAGCAGTGAGGTCGAGCAATTATAGGCTGTCTAGGAGCTAGGAGGGCGTTGCAAACTTTGCAACGCCCGTCTATGGGAAAATCAATGCTATAAGAATTTGCCATTAGCGTCTATGGAGATGGACCCTCTGTGTTAGCTCTATACTCTGTGTTTCAAAATTTACAATTTAATTCGGTCCACAATTAAATTTTCAAAATATGTTTTTATTGATTTTTTTTAAATTTTAAACGAATGGTAACTGACTGACATTTGTGAAACATTTATGTCAGTCAGTTACCTTGCTGTTTAAAATTTTTTTAAAATCAATAAAAACTTATTTTGAAAATTTAATTGTGCCATTAGATTAAGCTAACAAGAAAGCAATAATCTGGGTGGAAAGTATTTTTTTATCATTTATTTTTAGGAAGAAAATAACAAAATACTAAGCGTTTTTCTTAAAAAATGTCAGTCAGTTACCCGTGGAATTGCCCTCCTGATACTTTCAGAAATATTTAAATGGAAAGATACTTATCCTTTTACAATTGGTAAACTAAATTTAATGGTATGTTTTCACTCATTTAAATTATATTTTAATTGATATATTTAATTGTTGTAAGGCACACCATAAATAACCAACACAGAACTAAATTTATTGAGAACCGTTAAATCTCAAATATAAACACGATTGAAATATTACAATTTAATTATTGATTTAATCAAAAAGTTTCATGTTAAATAACTTTGTAAAATAGTGAATGTCTTACCCAAGCATCACTTACAGAAGAAATACACTTTTCAGAAAAAAAAACAAAATGACCATCTAACCCCTCTTAGTAGCTATGTAATATTTATATGTTCCCTTTTACTTTTTTACATAAAATATTAAATATGTAAATAGCTCGTTACACCACAAACAAGTAAAGCAATCTCAGCAATTAAAAAAGTATTTAAAGTTAGACACTTTAACATGCACCGCAAGAACAAAATGAAAAAACAATAAATACAAAATCCACAGCAGTACATTTTTTTTGGTTTTTTTAAATCCCAACATTCCAGTCCCTAACGTGTAGAACAATAACTCTAAGAGCCGGGGAGCATGAGAAAACTATCGCTCCTTACACAAAGTGCACATGTCAAATCGGAACAAAAACAAAACCATATTTTCAGGAGAGAATACTACTTTTCCGGATTCCATCGTAAAAACCAAATCCAGGATAGACGAAAAAAAAACGCTTAAAGAAACTGGAAGGGGGAAAACAAATTTAATCCTCACGTCGAGTAACGGTCACCGTTAAGCAAATTCTCTCGCGGAATATTCGATTTATTCCCCCTTCCCCGTGGCCAGACTGATAAAATTCTCCCCCTGGTCTGGCCCGAGTCTAGACGGCCAGCTGTATCGGGCGCAGTTTTTAAGCAGTTTATTTAAAACGGCTTTCTATAACAAAACTAAAGAGAAAGTTTAGAGGGAGAGGGGAATCTTGATAGCAGAGTAAGAAAAAAAAAACTTTAAATGAGGTTCCAGACTAATTCAAGAGGGTGAAGCGAAAAGCTATGTGTATTGTTCTTGACAGATCGCTCCGCTGTGAGAAAAAAAAGTTTTAAAGTGATTGCTTTACCTAAGAAGTTGGATTCGCGTGTGTTTATAGTCTGGGGAGGAAAAAGTATGATTACAGCAATTTGTTGAGGCGGATAAGACAGGTAGACTAATTTATCACGTGATTAATTATCTAGACGGATAAGACTCATTCTGAGTCGTGCCTTACACATAAGCCAGTCTTATCTTTCCTAGTTAAGTAGGACATATTATATGGTGTGAGTATGTATGTAGTAATGAGGAAGTTGCATGATTTTTTTTTATTTTTTTAATCGATTCCTCTTGCAAAAATAAGCAACTACCCAAAATTTGAGGTCGATCGAAAAATTTTTTGATTGTCAAAAAAAGTAACAAAAATCCCCTTTTTAAAAGCGCTCGAAAACGCCAAGAGTTTGGATGTGACGTCATCTTATACTAAACATTGTTGTAAAGCAATGGAGTTGATGGTAATATTGTTGACGTCATCTTATAGTTTAAACAATAAACGTTTTCAGTCACGAGTTTTTTTCTCGACTTTTAAATTAAAATATTTAATTACCTGTACATTTTTTTGAAAAACTGACTAGATATTTCATTTTACCATACAAAAAACCATACGGAACACTTGTTTGTTTTTGAAAATCTGACACATGCAACTTCCTTATTATAGAATTTTTGTGAGTAGCATAGAGATATATGTAATGAGGTATTCTCACTTTTTGAGATTATATTTTATTAAAACAGTAGATAAAAAACAATGAAGAATGACGTTTACATCAAGTATTTCCGTAGCCTAGTTTCTGAGATATAAATTTTTGAAATTTAGTTTTTTGTTTGGGCACGAAAACACTTTCGAATCACAAATCATGCGCTGTGAGGTCACATCCATTAGAAGCCCGTTTTCTGATCACGTGAAAACAGAAAACACAATGGTTTTCATGCGCTGTGACGTCACATTCAATAGAAGCCCGTTTTCTGATAACGTGACTTTTCTGACGTTTTGGCAAAAATAAAATTGAATTTTAAATTATTTAAAACACATTTTTGAACTTAAAAATCAGAAATTTGGGAGTTTTAGACCATAATGTATCGAAAAAGTATAAATTAAGCAAATCCCTCACTCATACAAATACCTCATTATACTATATGAGTAACTATAAAAACAATGTTTCCCAGTATTTCTTGAGGTTCGTTCCTAAAGTTTTTCCGTCTTTACACTCTAGCAGTTTTTAATAACGGCATCGTATTTTTTGCATTACTAGGGGTTGTAAAAAAGCGCAGAACAGTAAATAAAAAGGGTAGCTAAATGAGAAATTATTGGCATTTAATGTTGGGAATATATAAAATGGTATGTAATAATAGATATGGGTATTAACTGAAAATAATGCTCAGTGATGAAAGTAGTCAATATTTCAGGGTACTAAAACAACTGAATAAGGATAAACGGTAACTTCTATTCCCTTAACGCCCTTTCTATTGTATTTATAATTTTTCCATTCTTTCATATATTCCAATTACATATTTTCATTCTTCATGATGTGAAGTTTTTGTTTAGGTTGATTACAATAAAATATTTTTCAATATTAAGAAAATGATAATTTAAACTTGCTTGATAATTTATATGACCTTTCCCTCAAGTTATAAATAAAATAAACTTCGCTACAAAATGATAGGCTTCGTCAATATTTCTATCGGTATAACAGACGAATAAAAATATCTATTCATGTCAACATAAGATAAATATAGCGCAATGCATCACACCATTCCGAATTAAAGTTTAATTAAATTTCAAACAGTTTGGAGATAAGCCTGTTGAATACGACGGGTTCTGTGTATAGAATCGGTTAGAGAAAAAAACGCCCCGCATTGGAGATCAAAAAGAGTGATACACAGTAACTTTATCACACAAATATGTTTAAAAAAAACTCAGATTTATCTCCAAAATTAGTGATGAGGAAGTCAGATGCGATCTCATTTAAAAAAGAGAAATAGGATCACTAAACTGAAAATTTCTCCCCTTTTGCTTTTTTCCCGAAAAGCTAACAAACGGGGTTTCGCATCTTGATTTCGGAGGAAATAAAAACCGGAAATTCGAGGATTTTTTCCCTTTGCTTTCATTGGAAGTCTTTCAAATGCCTCTATTCGGTAAATTTTAACCTGAAATATCTGGCTGCAATGAGAAGGTCGGGTGTAAGAGTAAAATAAATCGTTCACGTCTGGAACTATATTTAATCTCTGAGGTAAAAAACTTTTCAGGCTTTAATTAATTTTGCTGTTTTTTATGAGTCGATTTATATACTTTTAGGCGTCTTTTTAGCGCGGATAGTGTAACATAAACAAAAAAATTCAGGCTTTAAATTTTCCTTAAATTACAGGAGATAATGTTTCTGCAAAGTAATTTTTTAAGAGCTACAGTACATTATATTGTCAAAAATCAAATAGTCACTATTGTGTTTTCTAAAACGCGAGGCGTTGTTAAAAACGTACCAAAATAGCTTTTACAAGGAACACAGGGATGCCAACCTACAACGCTTATCCGTAATCGCCCCCACCCGCAAAAAAAAGGCTTGTTGACCGACAGCAATGCCACGCTTTCTGCACCGTAGAAAAACAACCCAATCTTTTGGTAAGTTTTAGAAAAGTCCTGAATACGCAAATGTTTGAGAAAAGGCCTTTTTTATTCTCCCATGAATCAATAATCCACGCAGATTAGAATATTCCGAATTACGATTGATTCACCTTCTTATTTCCCATCTCATCAGCGACTAGCGTTATCGTTTTTATTCGCAATTCTAAGTAAAAAAATATGTATTGAAAAGATTGAAGCTAAAAACAGAGAATTGTGAAGAAAAATTTAATGCATTGTCTTTAAAATATAATTAGGGTAGTTTCCGTAGTTTTTCTAGCTTTATCCGTAATTGCGGAATTCGGGGCCGAAATGCGGAATGATTCCGCAAAATCCGGAATAGTTGGCATCCTTGGGAACATAATATCCCCGCATAAGATCTTTAATATCGGGTATAGGCAGGATGTTAGACAACATAATTTTAATATTATGAACTAGACTTAGGATTGGGGTTCCAGAAACGCACCAAAATATGGCACGTTTGGCCCCTTTTAAAAACCTTTTTGTATGACCATGCAGAAAAGGCAAAGTTGGTTAGGGAAATAAGTATTAGGTGGGGAGAGAAGAAAAGTCGTTGTCTTTAACCCTTTGTGGAATGTCTTAACGTTCTTCTGAACCTCTGTGGACCAGATTTATTGTCTAATCTCAAGGGTGAGGGAGAATGTCTGATTAAATTCAGTGGAGAGAAACCGAACATGGATAGTTCAGTTGATTTAGGGTTAAGGTCCAAATTTATCCTATATTTAACTTTCTCCTCTGATTGAGTTTTTATTTTATGGTATGATTTTTAAAATGGATTGAAATCATAAGAATAAATAGGGATTGTAAAATGGTTTTTTCTCTTTTTGTTTTGAAATATCAATGTTAGAGAGCTGGTATTTTTTAAAATTTATCGCCATTGATGATTGTTAGTTCTTAGATAACGGATTAGGTTTTAAATACCAATGCATAAAGCCACATTTTAGTTCATTTTTATCTTATTTTTATCACTAAAAAGAATTGTTTTGAAAATTAAAACGCAAATAGATGCAAACTGTCCTTCATCATTACAACCATTATAGTTAGTTGAAAATCCAAATACATTTTGAAAAGCTTTTATATTCGAACCTAAGTTAAATTAACAAACAGCAATTTCTTCAATCACCATACAAACATATCTATATTAGTTGTCTAGCAGAACTTTAAAAAATGCATTTTGGTCTAATCAAACTTTGTTTTCTCATTATTAAGCAATGAATATTTCAGAAACAATCTCTGCACTATATTAGAAACACTAAATCACCCAAGTAAGGCTTCCAGTTTCCTGGATTTAAAGTCAAATAAATTAGTTTCCTGGATAAAAGACTCAAAATGTACGAGGCCAATTTATAAAAGCGTTCTTGGAAATATACTCAAATATGAAGAGAGTCTTATCCAATTAAAACTGCGGGTTTTCATAAAGTTTTGGTCTTCTGAAACATTTTGGATCTGAATATTGCCCACATGCCTCGAAACATAAGCTTCCAACTTCGTTTACGAAATGGGAGGTATTTTTAAATCAGATAGCTTATTAAACTTTTTGAAGTTTTGGAAATTTGAAATGTAGGAATCTTATTAATTTTTGAGACATCAAACTGTCGGTTAGGGAAGGTTTCAAACGTATGTACAATTTTCGTGAAGTTCTTTTTATAAAATAGTGTATGCTTTTCTGTTGACTATATAAGATTTTATCAAAAAAGACAAGTTACATTAAATTCGAAACAATTTACAAAGTGCTGTATGAAATATTTTTAAAATGAATTTTTTAAGTCCCAAATTAGTTTTTAAAGCTATTTATTTCTTTGAACTTAAAAATGTTTGAAATTATCTCAAGGTTTTTTCTTGTAGTTTTTATTAACAAATTTACATTTTTTAAAACAGTTAGTTTGTAATTTATATAAATTGGGTAACTTAACGTTAATTTTTTCTACCAAAGTATTGTGGAAATTTGATTGTTTAAGTTAATAATTTCTTTTATTAACGTATTTTTTATAAAATAATGTGCTAAAAACTAACCTAATTAAAAACCCAGTGAAGTACTTCCTTTAATTAATGCCTTTAAGTTTTCTAGGACAAAATAATTTACAAAAGTGTTTGGACTTATGCTATGAGCAAATACAATACAACGCCAATATTGAATTGTACCTACTATTCAACAAAAGTTTCCATTGAAAGTAGCTTTACAATTGTTATGGTAAAATGCTACTTTAAAAGTATTCCATTTAATGGTTTTTATCTGAACCTGACAAACAGATAAAACCATCTGGTTAACAGATAAATGACCAAGAACGAAAATGAAAGGAAAAGTGCCATTTTTCTGAAGATCCATAGAATAACAAATGCTCAATGGATAATCTAAAAATCTGTACAACAAACAAAAGGTATTAAAAAAACATCAGGAAATGAATTTGTTTGAATGAAAGCCACCAGTTCAAAGTTTTTCCCAGCTAAAAGTTTAAAAAATGGCTTTATAGATTTTACATTAGATAGACCAAAACAGCTCCAACGTTATCTGTAATAGAGTTTAAAAACTCTTTTCTCTAAACTCGTGCACGTCAAAAAAAAGAACTTACACGCGATCTCCAGTGTTGCCATTTGCTAGAGTTAAATTAAGCTTGAAAAATGTTTTTTTTTAGAAAAACAGAGATTTCACTCTCGCATAAGGAAACAAAGAAAATGCATTACTATTCAACCAGATAGTTTAAAAAGTAGCATTTTTATTTTTAATGTAATTTATCTTTTTTTCTTTGTATTCAAGTTATGTTCGATACTTGATGTGCATTTTAACTACATAATTCCATTTATCTACCATAATAATTAGGGGGTGAATTACACAATCTCCATTGTAGTTTTAAATTACTTGTTTTTCAAAGCAGAATGCTATTAACTTAAGCAATGTTCAAATAAAAGCGTTTTAAATCATAATATATTGAATTTTTTAAAGTCTGCTACCATAATTTAAATTTATGAAATTTCAGGTAAAGTTTGTGAAATGGGTTTTCAGGGAATATTGGGGAATCTTTAAATCTTTTATTTTTCTAGAAATTAGGTGTCTTGTTCCTTTATTTGATGGTCAGTTCTGAAATAATTTATATAAAAGCAACAGGGGCTGACCATTAAAAATTATCAAATTACTAAAGTAAGTATACATTTTTTTCTTTTCAATGAACTATTTTCATTTGATTTAAAAGTACAATAAAAGTTCATTAAAATTTTTAAAAGGATAAATTTATATTTGTTACAAAAAAGAATCTACTTAAAATATTCTGTCAAAATAATAAATATAACACAAGTATCAAAATTTAATGATTTCGACTTGTTAACAAGTATAATATATGTTTTATAAATATTTTATGAAAAAATTATGAATGAAAATGAAAAACGAAAAAACTTTTGTAAAAGTTTATGAGGATTTAAAAGGACACCAATACATAAAAAGAAACTCAACTCGGAAATAGGGGTTTGTAGTTTTGGATTTGGGTATATTTAAGTAATGAGGAAGTTGCATGATTTTTTTTAATTTTTTTAATCGATTTCTCTTGCAAAAATAAGCAACTATCCAAAATTTGAGGCCGATCGAGAAATTTTTTGATTGTCAAAAAAATTAACAAAAATCCCCTTTTTAAAAGCGCGCGAAAACGCCAAGAGTTTGGATGTGACGTCATCTTATACTAAACATTGTTGTAAAGCAATGGAGTTGATGGTATTATTGTTGACGTCATCTTATAGTTAAAACAATAAACGTTTTCAGTCACGTGTTTTTTTCTCGACTTTTAAATTAAAATATTTAATTACCTGTACATTTTTTTGAAAAACTGACTAGATATTTCATTTTACCATACAAAAAACCATACGGAACACTTGTTTGTTTTTGAAAATCTGACACATGCAACTTCCTTATTATGTACAAGTTTTAAACAAACAATACACACAGTTTTAACAAACATCAAAGAAATATTCCATAAAAAGAAAATTTAAAGAACATTTTAATGATGAGTTTATTAAAGAGAAATGAGTTATTTTTTTAATTAAAACATCTTTCTTAATTATGACCTTAGTACTTACGGCAAATATTTTATCAACTACACTTTGTTTTTACTTTTTAGCATTCATTGATTTAGTTTATTTTCAGCACTGAATAAAATATTTAATTCTTTTTATCACTAAGTTTTTAAACTCCATCCGCATTCCTTCTTATCATAAACTATTTATTAAACAAACTATATATATATATATATTTAAACAAATCTCAATATTAAAACTTGCATTTAAATATATTTTAAACTTTGAAAAATTTTAAACTTTGTGAAAAAAATTATTAATCTGATCCTGCGATTACCATTTTGTTTTATTTTATTCCTTAACTTAAGAAATCTTCGTTTAGGAAGATATTTGCTTGGTACACAATTTTTAACTGAACTCTTCAATATTTTTAATTAGTAAATTGTTTTACCAATAGATTAAAACGAAAATTAACACTTATTAACATCGAATACTTATTTCAGTAAATATATTTCAGAGTATTTGTTTTAAAGTTTAAAAACATACCTATATTTATTAAAAGAAGGGAATTTACATACCTCTGTATTCATTCTATATATGTTTACTTTAAGATCAGATATTGACCTTTGAACAACATCGAACAATATTCAGATTATATAGTTTTCTTACCTATAATAAAACAAAAAAATTATTAACTAATTTGATTATAACTATAATTAATCAAAAACATAGATCTTCTTAGTAATACTATCAGTATTTTAAAATGAATTGAAATATATTAGCTATATATAAATACAAAAATTCCATAAACCGTAATTAAATAAATCATTTAAGAATAAATTAAAATTATGAATTGTGTGAAAATTTAATTAATAAATAACTCAATACGTATACATTCGGATAAAAATTAAATATATTATTCATTGGGTAGTAATTTTAAATGCTATTTGTAATGTTTTTTTTTAAGTTTTGTGTTCATTATTTCTCTTGTAAACGATAAAAACTCTTTGGTTTGAAAATTTTTATATTGGTTTTCATTTTCGACCATGTTTTTAAAAGAACTGTAAGGTTTTTATATCATATCATATAAAAAGGTATGGAAAAAGTAAATGTATCATTTAATTAAAAATTATTACTTAAATAAATAACATCAAATCAGTCCGCATACAAACGAAAAAGTATATTAATGTGACAAAAACATTCACTGAACTCATTTTCGCTATCGAGTCTTGCAATTATCTACACTGGTAGATAAAACAGGGTTATTCGTAAAAAATGTTTACTTCAATTTTCTCCTGTTTTTCTTCTTATTTTCATTAGAAGCCTGCTCCTGTTTCACAGTCCATGAACCGGAAAATTACCGAAAACAACGCGAGCGTCTATTTAAAGAAAAACGCGACGAGATGTAGGTGAGAAACTAAGTTAGTCTATAACGAAGGCCTAATTTTGTATCTAGGTTGAAATGTGCAATGGCTATAAAATAGGATTTTTTAAAAAAAATCAGTTCAAAATGAATTATTGTAAATTAACTTTTCGTGTTTAAGTATTTTAAGTTTGCAATTATTTGATAAGGAATTTTATTTTTCAAATATATTATCTTGCATAAAGTGCAATTATAATAGATACGGATCTGTTTTGCATTAGCTAATGCATAAAATGTGAATTTCTGATGATGTCTGGCAGCTTATTTATAAACCTCTTTCTAATACATTAAAAACAAAATACGTGGGAATTAAAATTATTTTTTAAATGGGATGTAGAACAAAAAAGTTCTGAAAATAATACATGTGAACGATTAATTAAAACGAAAAATTTTTATTCACTTTGAAAGTTAAAACTAAGTTAGTACCAACTCAAATAAGTACTTAAAACCTTTTTTAACCTTAATTTGTCATAAAAACTAGTGATTTTTAGACAAAAAAGTTTGTATATATTTTCTATACTTTGCTAGAAATTTACCAGTTTATTTTCTTCATCCAATTTATTGATAGAAGTTTTTTATAAGCATGAATAATAAGCGAAGGACTGCATGATAATTTTTAAGAATCCATTTTTCTTTTAATATTTTAATAACAAACAAATAATACATATTTTTAAATTTAAAACATTGAGCGAACTAACTCATAATACTTAAGAAATAATCAATGAATGTGTAAGGAGTGTTTAAGAGTAAGAACTAATTTTATCCTATGACGATACAATACACTTCTACACCCTTTTAAATGACTGTGACATAAAAGCATGGATATGAGACAAAATTTTTCAGCAACACTAAAAGATAGATAAATCCCAGAAATCTCCAGGTAACAAACATAAAAACCGACAACTCTTCAAAACCATCCCAACCAATAAGGGTCTAGCTTTCTTACAAAAAAAGTAATTGGACGAGATCGTCCTGAACGGTGACACCTCGACTACACTGTCATGTTGCGTTTTGACATCCAATTCTTAGCGCTATTAGGAGGAAAACCAACGCTTCTGGGCACGAGATAAACCCACTCTTTATTATAGAGAGATAGGGACATCTTGTAAAAAAACTATTACTCAAGGGAGGTATTTAGCTGTTGGCGATAATGGCCTTTGATTTCGCTGTCGAAGTTAGTTTGAGTTCATTAGGGGAGAGGGGGTTTCTTTTTAAAGCAATTAAATGACGGGTGGGGCAGGAGAGGTTATTATTTGGGAAGGATGAGACTAGACTAGATGAAAGGGGAGTTCATATAATGGTACCCAACGTAACCCCTTTTAAAACTAAGCCGCCCAGATAACCATTGAATTCTATGGAATATTTAGGGCGGAAATGAAGCTGTTAAATATTGTTCATATTTATCTAATTGTTAATTTGTCATCCAGATTATTTCAAAAAAGGTGTAACCAGAGATATTTTTAACGCCTCTGAGAGCGTATTTCACGCATTGAAAATCGTAAATACGCTTTTAAGATTTAGCCAGGTGTATGTTCACTAGGGTGTATCGAAAAAAACTTTTTTTCGATTTTGAT